>OZ002740.1:240235946-240835946 GCA_963924295.1 Dioctria rufipes
TTTTTCTCTCCTCAGATATCTGTAGCTCGTTTCTCGGACAAATCAGTCAACGTCACACTTTGAGATGTTAAGAACTTTCCGTTTGGAAATAGATGAATTTTGTTGCAACCCTCACCAAGGCTCAAGTTCTTTTGTCACTTTAGCTTGGTGTTCTGGTTCCAATGTTGTGTGCCATCCAAAGTCCTTTCTTTACTGAAAACAAACCCCACGGCTCGAATTGTGGAGATAAGGAAAAAGCCCCAAGGAAACAGAGAAGGTAAAGAAAGGATCGACGTCATGAAATATTCGAAGGACATCTTGGGTCCTTATTGAATTTTTCAGACTGGTTTGTAACTAGAAAGGACATCTTGTTCCATAAAAACTGAAGGGAAGACTGTCAGGCAAATATGCACGCGTGCTGATTAGTTTACAAAAACGTACGACGGATGAATTTGTAATTGAAGGTTTGAAGTATGTATATGGGTGTATGTGAATGAAATACGAAAAGGAACGCGCGACAGAGGGACATCTAACAGTTTCGCACGATTATATTCCATCGGATCAAAAACGAATTTGTAATAGGATTGAAAGTCGATTTTGTTGTGCCAAGGAAAAGTCGAATATTGTAGATTAAAGGCGGAGAGACCATCCATAGGGTTATGTATACGTAGTACTGCCCATGCTTGTCGTTTTGTTCCTTAATTTGCATATTACTTCCCGAGGTGGCCTTTTTGGGACTTATTGAATTTTAGAGGGAAAATGTTCAACAACTCCTTGAGAGCATATCTTAAATTTCTTAGCATATCTCTGAATGGAGTGTTGGATTTTGTAATTTTGAGAGGAATAAATTTTGAGGCAGATTTAATCTGAAAAGTATGTATAAGTATGTTTGAAAAAAATGAACTACAAGCTTCAAAAAACAAAAAACAATTTTTTTTCATAACTTGCCAATAAGTTTTCATCGGAAAAATTATAGCAAACAGCCATCAATACCGGATGCACTCAGGTTTCTGTAATACAGCGGATGTGGGTGTAGTTCAGAAGGCTTGTACTCTTTAATGAAAACAGGCTTCATCGGTGCCATGATAGGGGTCAAACAAATAAGAAACCAATCAGTTTCGGCGTAGTTAGTGTTTTGAATCCGTCAACTTGAAATTGCCCCGATATGTGGGGATAATTCTAAAACAAACTTAAAATTTGTAGCCAACTTTGATGGCTAGTCTACGATTCCTATTACCTACTGGCATAGATCGCTCAAGAACCATCTTTGCTACTGGCCATGAGACAAAGATAACAAGGTATGGTCGATTCGAGAGGAATTTTTTGTGTTTGTACGTCATAAGGTGACAATGTCATTTCCAGCGAATTTGTGTTGAGTTTTTCGTATTTTATTGACTGAAATACGTTTTGAATATATTAAAATATTTAACAAAACATCAGTTTCTTCGTTTAAATCACTTCGGGAAAAGTAATTATGTGCTAGTTGGAAAGCATAGAAATTTCCAAATAGAATTTTCTTTTTCACTTTGAGAACGACAATTGAAATTAAGACCAAGGGCGGATCCAGACATTTGCTCGGAGTGGGGGGGGGGGATTAAAAAATTTTCAAATTAGAAGTGGAAATAAGAAAGAAACTAATTACTTATATTACGAGGTGTGATTAAAAAAATACGGTGAATGGCGTGATTACAAAAAAAGTAATCAGTTTATATCAAATTCGAATTATTCCTGTCAAAGTACGTACTTTCCTTAGCTAGCATTGCACTTATCCCAACGTTGATTCTATGATTGGAAGCATTTCTGGAAGGGTTCTATCGTAATGGCCTTCAGCTGCTTTGCCGTGGCCCTCTAAATATCGAAAAAGGTGTCAAACGTTTTTCCTCTAGTGCAGTTTTTATTTTTGGTAAGAGCCAAAAGTCGCCAAAATTTGGAGAGTTACGGTGGATGCGGACAGACAGGAATTTATTTTCCTTTTTTTATTTTTCTTTCAAAGAACTCGCGTAGCTCGAGCGAGCTGTAGCACGAAGCGTTATCGTGATAAAAGAGGAAGCCATTGAATCATTTTTCTGGCTTATCATGGACCCGACTCAGGCGAGATGTTCAGTTCTACTCCAAGCTCTCGAATAGTCAATCGCATGTTTGAACGAATCCGTTTTGCAAGTTTTTGCACGTTTTCGTGTGTTTTTGAGGTCCAAGGACGTCCCGACCATTGCTCGCTTCAACCCACTCATTTTTGCTTTTAAATCGCTCAAATAATTTATAGACAATCTTCGGAGTCAGTTCATTATCTCTATATACTGATTGTAACTATTTATGAGTTTCTTTGGCACTTTCTTCCAACTAAAACAGAATGTAATATTAACACGTTGTTCGAAATCCATAATATGCGACAGACACGGTAAACATGACGTTACTCTTCCTGCTCTGGAAGCCGACCTTAACATTGACTTTCTGAAAGAATCAGGCTATCAGACGGATAGTTTCAAATGGATATAGCGCCAGAAGTTGCTGCTATAAACATTCCTTCACCCAATTTTTTGATCACACCTCGTATATTACTTGGCTACAGGTTACATGAGCTTATTGTTAGGTTTGTTATATCATACATAGAGTGGTGTAATGACTGAGTGAATTTGAAACAATACAAAAGTTTGATACACCTGTACACAATATTAAGCAATTATATAATAAAGTATAGTATTTAAAAAAGCTGTCGTTAACTCTCGATTTAAAAGATTTTCGTAGTATTGGACAAAATTACTTAAACTTAAAATCTTTAAGATTTTTGTAACATATTTTAAAAATTCATAAAACCTTTCATAAAAAAAGGAACGCACGTACGTTTACGATTGTCGAAGCTTGCTTCATAGTTTTTACGAAATGTGAATTTCTTTTGATAATATAAAATGTAAAAACTGCGAATATTTCATAAACTTGAGGAAAATATCGTAAAATTAATAAAAATACTTGCATCCTCGAACAATGAAGTACAGTTACACTCTGTATCAATCAGTTTGCTACTAATTGGGTGTATTTCCAAGTAGAACTTGATCGACAAAACTTCAATTTGTAAGTCGGGCATAATGACAGACACTGGATAAGTACTTATAGCGCTAACACATTATTTTCGATGCACAGATCTTGCTAATAACTTCACAATTAAGAATACGCGCACTTAACTACGAAGTTATTTGTGTAAGGTGAAAGATGAGTGTGGAAAGTGTTACTATACCCTAGATGAAATCTATAGGGTATACTAAGTTTGTCATTCCGTTTGTAACACCTCGAAATAATGATGGTAGAGCAAAATGGATTGGACACCCACGCATAATATTAAAAGTAATTTTGATTTTTGCATGTCCGTCCATCTGTCTGTCCGTCCGTCTGTCCGTCTGTCTGTCCGTCTGTCTGTCCGTCCATATGTGCGCACGATAGGTCGAGAGCGCGTATACTTAGACAGCTGAAATTTTGTACACAGACTTTAAAAAAATAGTAAAATTAAGTTCGAAAATGAGACAAATCGGCCAACTCCTTCGTAGGTTTGCCATACAAAAATTTCGTTTTCCACTATATATTTGGACACTGCCTGAGAACGCGTTCACATAGAGAGCTGAAATTTGGTACATAGTTTTTTCATAGTAATAGCAAATAAAATTTAAAAAATGGAATAAATTGGGCAACCCGCTGTTGGTGATTCCATATAAAAATTTAGTTTTTTAGGGATAGTGTGAAAACGATCAGTCCTAAACATTTCTATTGTACTAAAAACTTGTTCAGAATATGAAATACTATAAAATTGGTTATAATCATTTTTTTCTGTCCGACAAACCGTTCTAGAAATATATGCGAAAAACCACTTCAAAAATCGAACTTGCACAGAAGGGTAACAATACGAAATTTCATACGGGCATTCATCTAGGGTATCATAAGAATTGGTGTTAGACCAATTCTAGCTTTTTACTTTAGGTATAATAAAGGAAGCTGAGTGATAGTTGCATGTATGTATGTGCAGCCGGAGGCAGCTACATTCGATATCATCAGTCCACGGCATGCCATGACGGCACAGCGGCACATACAATAATTACTCGGCTGAGAGTTTTTGGTTGGGGAATGGTAGTTATTTGGTTCAGATAAATGTTTTAAAATAATTTTGTTAGGAAAGGTATAAAAATTTTAGTTCGGTTCTACAGATAAGAAAGCAAGCTTAAGATTATCAGAACACCATATCTCTGTATGAATAGTAGTTTAGGGCAGAATTCAAATCAAAATTTTGTTTTTTTTACATAAGAACACTGCAAATATTTTAGAATATTAAGACTCGATTGGGGCTCTCATGTAGTAGTGAGAGAGTCTGGTACATGGTTTGTGAAGTATTCTCGAGCCTTTTAGTTTTACCCTTTCGGTGCATTGTACGTGTATATACATCCAATAGATGGTACACTGGAGCGCCATGGATGTACAAAAACGTCCACCGAATTGGACGTATATATACACGTCCGTATGTCGTCGAGTATTTGTCTGTTGAATGTGAACAGATAACATCTGATTTAGATGAAACTTTCGCAGTTTGTATGGAATACCAAAATAGCTCACACGTATTTTTTGTTTTCCCCTAACATGCCCCACCGCTCCGCTAGGGTGATTAGAAATTTCGTGATTTTACGATGAAGCGTAATTTTTAAAAAATCATATCTCTAGAATGGAGCAAATAATTTTGTGATTTAAATGCCAAACAAGCTTAATGCTTCATAAAAAATATAGTAGCACCAAAGCAAATTACTTTTTGATAATAATAGGATTTCGTTATTTTACGGTATACTACGGTGCTTTTAAAAATTCAAAGGAAAAAACGATAACTTTGCGTATGTTTAGGGAAGGGGGGGGGGGGGGATGGTCGCAGAGCAATGCCGTATTTTTAGTTGTCTTTGCGATGCTTGGGAAGAAAATATAGATGATGAAAAGTTGGCTTGTTGGTTTAGGGGGTGGGGTTGTACCACCCCCGATAGGGGTTTTCCAAATTTGGGTCTGTGGGGTTTCACAATAAAGAGGAAAGAGAGTGTGATCGAACGGAGGGTGCCTTTTTTTGATCCTATAAACTTCGTTTGAACTTTTTAACGCTTAAAAGCGGATTTTTTGGCACTTGGGTAATATATAGCCCTCCCCCCCCCCCTTCCTTCATTTTGCCCGTTCTTTCTTTCGTACCTTTTTTTCGAGTTATCTCAGAAAATATATACAGGATTTAAAAGCTATTTTAATTTGTGATTAGGGGACAAAATATAGATGCGATTTCATTCTACAAACATGCTTTATCGTTCATATGTAAAAATTGTATAGAGTCTCTTTTGTACTCAAAGACGACCAAACATAGCTTTGTTCGGCTAACCTCAAATTATCTTGATGCACCGAAATCAATGTATGTAAATGTTGGATGGACTATAGCCAAGATATGCCGCAATACTAGAGGTGTATACTTAAGTGCGGTCATAGCGAGTGAGGTGGGGGGGGGGGGGGGGTGGAGATTAAGACGGCAAATTTTTTTTTTTTTTTTTTTAATGATAGTTTTGTTTTGAAATCAATTTTTTTTTGTGTTGAGAAAAAATTTAAAAACAACCTAAAGCTGTCACTTTGCTGAAATTGAATCAAGAAGGAAAGATGATTCAAATGTGGGAGGAACAAACTGTTTACGGGGGAGGTACATACATATATACATACTGCCGTATCAAAAAATTAATTGTCTTTTTTTTTTGGAAAAATATCGTAATAATTGAAAAAAATTAGGAACAATTGAAATTAAAAAATTCAGAACAATTGGAAAAAATTCGGAAAAATTTGAAAAATGATAATAATGGAAAAAAATTCGGAAAACATTCCGAATAATTGATAATGCTAAAAAATCGTAATAATTGAAAAAGTTCTGAACAATTGGAAAAAAATCGGGAAAATGGAAAAAAATCCGGGAAAATTGGATAAAAGCGTAATAATTGGAAAAAACGTTCGTAACAATTGGAAAAAATTACGAAAAATTGGAAAGTTATTCAGAAAAATTGGAACAAATTCGGAAAAGTTGGAATAACATTCGGAATAATTGGAAAAAAGTTCGGGAAAATAGAAAAAAGTTATAATAATTGAAAAAAAATTCGAAAATTTAAAATAAATCGTAATAATTGAAAAAAACATCGGAACAATTGGAAAAAATTGGGAAAAAAATTGGGAAAAATCGTAGTGATTTAAAAAAAAATCGGAACAACTGGAAAAAATGCGGAAAAATTGGAAAGTTATTCTGAAAAATTGGAACATATTCGGAAAAATTGAAAAAAAATCCCGAAAATTTGAAAATAACTTAATATTTGAAAATATTCGGAAAAATTGGAAAAACATTCGGAAAAAATGTAAAAAAAATCCGAAAAAACTAGGAAAATTAGTTATAATTGAAAAACAATCTTAGCTATTTGAAAAACATTCGGAACAATTGGAAAAACATTCGGAAAAATTGAAAAAAAATTGCACAAATTGGAAAACAGAAACGGAAAATTGTGTTCAGGGCACCTACTATAGTCACTTTTCTTGATAGTACTCGGGACTGCTGTCCAAATAGTTTTGTGTTTGAATATGTGAATTGTCAAAGAGCATGTAAAATTTTCTTTGTTTGATTTCTGATCACCCTATAAATTTTGGTTATTGTTGGCTTATTAAATAGCCAAGAATAGTAGCTGTCTTGCTCTGTATGTTTTAATTAAGCATCTTTAAATTATTCGTAAATATTTCCAAAAGATTGATTTTTTTATACACAAATTTCATAAATACCGTTATTTATTTCAAAAACTTTTGTGTGTAAAAAAATCAAAATTTTGGAAATATTTGAGAATAATTTCAAGATGCTTGTTTAAAAAATACAGAGTAATACACTTTTCGACAACTACTATTCTTGGCTATTTAATGCGCCAACAATAACCAAAATCTATAGTATGGTTCAAAAGTTATACTCATTTAGTCCCATCATGGTGCACGAATATTGACGAAATCTTCACAGCTCCTAAAGGAAGATTTCTAAGGGGGGGGGGCGTATGTGGAACAATTTTTTTGATCAGCTTATCTCAAGGAATCGCGTGGTATACCGAAAGGTATCTTGTTTTGAATCACTCTGTATGTAAACCTACATACCAATATTTTCTTTCAAATCGCTTTTTAAATAACTTTCTATCAATTTACAGACCCTTGACACAGAAACTTTGTATCTGAGTGCTCGAGAGTGCTGTTATATAATTGGAAAACCGAAAAGAAGCTTTAATTCATAAACTTAATGGCAAATTTACTCTTGAAGACATCGAGAGAGAATACCGAAAACACCACAAGTATTTGATTGGACCAGCAGCTATAATTATACCAACATAGTAGATAAGAAAATGTTGCTTTGGTTTGAGATGTTCCTTAAAAATTTTCTGATATACATATATCATTATGTTTTGAAATAATTTCTCTCAAATGGGTTAATTTCTGTTCGTCAAACAACAGAAACAGAAGAGAATCAATTAAGTTCACAAGTGAGCTTAAAAAATTGAAAACTTCTATGTCGACCAGATCACCGATAATTAAAAGTATAACATAAGGTGCATAAAAGTTTTCATTTCTTTCGCTGTCAATTTAAAAGTCGCATTACTAATGTGATGTTTATATATTGGTGGACTGAAGTTACCAATTTCAGTATCGTCGTAATTAAACATCTGTTTACGGTAATTTAGGGTTTCCAAATTAGAAAACTTCAAATATAAAATAATACAAGATTTTTGACAATTCGTAGTTACATATTCCATTGAAGATGTCATGCATTATATCAAAAGCAACATTTTACGTGACATGGTAAAAGGACAATGAATTAAAAATTCTATTTTATTTTACCCCCATTTGTTTCCAATCGTTACGATTAATGTCGCTCCCATAATTTGCTCAGGCACGTAAATTTTCTTCATTCCCTATAATATCAGTTTGACATTTTGTCTGTGGACTTTTACATCGTTACAATAAAAAGTGTTTTGTAATTGGTCACTATATCTATTTTACCTTTTTCTAAAAAAATGTTGCTCTTTAATAAGTTTCACTGCGGGAACTTCAGTACCGTATTCAGCTAAATCTTTGAGTTTATGAATCCTGCAACAAAAATATTATTAAGTAATTTATCGCACAAATTGTGTGCTTTCCTGCATTTGAACTTAGAGGGTCGTTTACTTCAAAGTCGTCAACGTAAAGAAAATATGGTATAAAATTTTTTCCAGTTGGGATGCATTTTTCTCTCCCAATATTTTCCATGGCAGCTTGTAGTATCCCCGGACACTCGAAATATTTTTTTATTTGAAAGCGGATGTTAAGTAAAAAACCCCCTATGGTATTGGGAGTAAGAATAGGAATTTCTCTAGATATAATTTCTGAAAGTTCGTGTTTTCTTTTTTCTTTTTGCAGAATACTCACTCATAAAACAAAGCAGCATGTTTATCAATATTTCTTAAGCCTGAAGCTTGTTTAGCTTGTTTAAAGTATTAATAACTTCTGAATATTTTTCAGAAGAAATATCAAAAAAATGACTGTGTAAGAAATGTCCACACTGCTTTGATTAGGAGTGAGTAGTCCAAGTAAAATACATATGTCATTTTTATTATTCAATCAGTATTATTATTGTTTTGGTGGAAAATACCGTCTTCAATCAGGCACAAACACTTTCATTATTATAATTTATAGCTTCACCAAGTAGCTGTCTTCTTTATGGTCAAACTTCTTGTACATGTGACGGAAATTTGCCCATCCAGAAATAAGTTTTCCTGTTAGATTTTTCTTTTGCGCTAAACGTAGAAAGTATGTTTCCTAAGTTATGAAAATGTGTCAAAAAAAACAAAACACAACACAACTACTGAAGTAAATGCATTATTTCTCTTAGAGTTGAATTATTATTACATACGTTATTTTTGTTTGGAAATAGAGAGAAAATGGTTTCTGCACACGTTTTCATATCCCGATAATGTTGATAATATCCAACAATACAGTGAACAAGACTTTTTTGGGAGCTATTGTCCAAGTAAATATTTATGTATCTTATAGTAAGTTAAAATCATTTTTACTTTAGTAAGTCTTCCAGATTGCAATGTTATCCTGACTAGAACTTTGGCTTGAACTTGGAATGGACTCCATCGACTCTGTATCTTCTGATGCAACACGCTTAAAATAATTTTTATTATTAAAATGATACTTTTCGGTAAAAGAAAAACTGTCACATTTAAATCTATCCATTTATCCAATCCATCTGTGAATATATCTCTTTCCCCAAACTGGGTAGGTAGTAGAAAAAATTAATTGATTTCATATCGCTTCATTTTTAGAAGCACATTTATATCTACAGTACATTTCTAAGATGCACAAGTTGTTTCCTCCTACAATTCCCTTTCTGTCATGATATTTCTAGCTTCAATAGGGACCTCTACATCACCTACAACATAAGAAAAAGTTTGGGTTGCACCACGATAACTTTCACTTTCATCTATAATAAAATTGTTCATTTTCACTTGTATCACACTCACAAAAGAAAAAAAATAAGCATAGATTTCTCAACGGCATCCAAGCCACCACGATCTCAAATGACTAATGAAACTACAACATATCTATGCACGTCTCTAAATCAAACCAAATTTTCTTTAGAAATAAGTGATGACAACTAATCGAAAATTCAATAAAGTGAATTTCCTCTTATTTCAAAAGTGCATATTTGTTTTGCGTGTATAGCACAGTCTTTAAACGAAACATTTAAAAAATCAAATTTATACTTTATAATGAACTGGTAATCAAATAGAATTTATTTTCGGAATTATGTTGCCGTATTTTTAATGCTCTCGTCTCTAGTTTTGACAAACGGATCATTCCATTTCAAATAAAGTGTAGGTTATTAAAATCCAAAAGGAATTATATTACACACAAATGAAAATATCTTGTTCTTATTTCAAGAGGAAGACAAATTATAAGATGATCATTTAAATTTTAAAGGACAGATTTTTCTAAGTGAATTTTTCTTTCCCTAAAAACCTTATTCGGACTATTACGAACATTTAAAAAAAATTAGCTAAATCGGTCCAGCCGTTCTCAATTGATACGATTACCAACGAACACAATTCATTTTTATTTATATAGACTTTTGAAATATCAAATAATTTTATTTCATGTAAATTTGAAGTGTGGTCAGTGAGCAAAATTATTACAGTCAGTCTTTTGTTATAACAAATTTTCAGTGTTATATATTTTGTACCGTATTACGGTCAATACCGGTCACAAAAGTAAATTCCTAACAAAATACTTTTGATTTGTTTAATAATAATGGAACCATCGTCCGTCAGTACTGTTAACAGTAAACTGATGAAAGTTATTGCCAGGATGAAAGCTTAGCATAACAAAAGAAAGTATGAATTTGTCTACATTTGCTGAAACAGTGGCATTATTTTTGTTACTACATTGGGCCACATGAGGATATGAATTAGTAAAAAAGAATTTGTAAAAACAAACTAGTAAAATTGTTGGTCTATCGAACACTGTATTCAAATAGAAACTCTGTTTTATATCTAATTTTAAGGGCGAAAGTGCCAAGCGCTGTTAGATATATTTTGTGCACCATGTTTATTGTATAAATTTCATGCTTCTTTATGAGGCCAGCCATTCCCTTTAACTCGTACACGAATTTGTCTATTTCTTTACTATTTTCGACACTCTCGTAGACCCACTTTTCGTCATCACAGCGAGCTGAAATTTGGTACACAGGTTCATGTCGCGTGACAATTGAATCTGTCAAAATTTAAACCGGAAATTTCCATGGAAAACCCGGAAAATCGGGAAAAATCATTTGAAAATTTGGTACAAATATGATTAGTGATAAATCCGTTTCAGGAAAAATGCAGAGTTTTCCAATTTTTCCGGAATTTTCCGACTTTTCCGGAAAATTTTCCGGGAAAAAAGTCTGACATCATTACTTTCTCTCCGACAATGGTGAAAACTTGCAGAAAAAATCGAGGAAAATTCATGTAAAAGGCTTTTCCGGAGTTTTTCCAACCAAGGAAGCGTTTGAGCATTTAGCAACCTAAGACAAAGTTGTAGAGCGAAATAAGTTGCATAGAAAACCCGGAAAAGCGGGAAAATCATCGGAAAAATTTTCACCGATATGATTAGTAATAAATCTGTTTCAGGAAAAAAGAATTTTCTAATTTAGTTAACGTGAAAAAGACAGAAAATAAAATAAGTAAAAAACGAGTTTTCAAACAAAACTGAGGCCAAGTCGCATGAAAAAGTAGAAAATAAACTTTTATTCACACACAGAGGTGGACTCAGATTTTATTCGCTGACAATCACCGATATATTTCACTAAGAGCAATCAGACGTAATAAGTGATTTGATTCATGAAGAGAAAGAATATCCAAGAGAAATGTCAGAGGTGGACTCGATTTTTTGATTGGGACATTTCTCTTGAATATTCTTTCTCTTCATGAATCAAATCACTTATTACCTCTGATTAATCTTACTGAAATATATCGATATCGGTGATTGTCAGCGAATAAAATCTGAGTCCACCTCTGTGTGTGAATAAAAGTTTATTTTCTACTTTTTCATGCGACTTGGCCTCAGTTTTGTTTGAAAACTCGTTTTTTACTTATTTTATTCTTTATTAAATCTTGCATATTCTGGAGGAAATATATCCAATTTTATCTACCATTTATTTTTAGTGGCTAGGCATTTAGCATGTAATCTAGGATTCCTTGTTTGCCAGAGGACTTCTCTTCGCTTATATATTGATTGTAAAAACGATTTGCAAACAGAAAATTCTGCCATTTTCTGCTTGTACGCGGTTCAGTGGGAAATAAGCCTAATAATTGAAAACCTAAAGGTGATGGTTTGGGGTAATTATGCGAGCCGGTTCGAAGACCTAGTCCGACCCTGGCTATAGGACTTCAAGAAGAACGCTTTCTTACACTTTTTCATACAACCAACACATTTCGATTCTTCTTTGGCAACAGAGATGATGTAATCTGTCCAGCTTAACTTACTGGAAATATCACTGCCAAGACTATTTAGTAACCGTGAATCGGAAATAAATGCTTCATAAAAAAAAAAAAACTGGAGTAGCAAAATGATAATCTTGTTTTAAAGAAATAAGACAGTCTTGGGTCTAAGGCGTATTCAATTTGGAGTGATTCGCTTGGTCCCAAGCGATGACGTTGTCAAGGTCGTCATTGAAAGATCTAATTATGAAATCTCGTTCGACACATGCGGCATTCCCTCTGGAGTCTGCAATAGTGTCAATGGAGAGTAAACGAAAGCAATGGTACTGCCAAACTACGATTAAAAGTAAGGATAAGCAGATCATTAATGAAAATTAAGAAAAGAGGCGGGGAAATAACAGAGCCCCCGAGCACCTTGGAATTTAGAGGGTAAGGTTCAGGTGTAACATCATTTTGTACAGCCCGTATTAGGCAATCAGGCAAATAACTTTCAATCCATAATAGAAAAGGGAGAGACAGAGAGACCGAGTACCTTAAGTTTGGCCAAAAGGCCTATGAAATATCTAGGGCATTGATTTTGGATTCACCAAAATTGTGCAAACTACGCGTCCGTAAGGAAATTCAGCAAATCATTAATTAAGAGTTAATGATAGATTCAAAAACCTCCGAAAGAATTTAAGTAATAAGTTATTGCTACGCTCTGCTTTTTTGAGAATAGGCTAAACCTGTGCTAGTTGTCAAGCAGTTGCATGTTACCAATTGAATAAGACAGGTAGAATAATTTGCGCAGAAGATCAGACGCAACTTTTAATTTACAGAGGCCGGCGGCTTTGGAGACTTTGATCCCCTTAAAAACCTTGAAAACATCTCTCTTTCGTATGTGTATTGATTCTTGTACTCTTTCACATGGGAGATGCAAAATTGGTTCTGTGATTGGGTGGAAGACGAAAATTTAATGCGAATCTAACAACCAAAATATGGGGCTTATCCAAGGAGTCAACAACCACTTCACTATTGTTATGTAGTGAAGTGAAGTTATAGAAGAACTGATAAAGTTAATCCTTATATTTTTGACGAGAGATCAGAATCCTTTGCTACTTTTGTGGCTTACTAAATTTCTTTGTCTAACACTCTGGTCAAAAGGAATAAATTTAATAAATTAGCTTTATCTCTAGCAGTATTAGGTACTCATGTTGGTGCATCCAGTATTTATTGTAAATTAAAAGACTCAAAAAAGAGTTTAGCGAAACACCCCGCAGGACTTAAGGTAGCAGAATGTCTGTGGCAACGGTATGTTATGTACATTGCAGTCTACAGTTAGAATGATATCAGAAGATGGGGTGACAGAAAGAAAATGAGAAATATTATTGAAAATATTGTCAAAAATGAATAACTTGCCATCATCAGACATATTTGGTCTGCGACAAAAGAAACACCAGCAGATGATGTACCTCTGGACTTTGAACCTAAATAATCCATATGTGATTATACTCTGTATTTGGACTGTAAAGGCCACATCATTCCATTCATATATTACGCTCCTATATGCTGAGAGAAAAGAAGAACACACACATGATACTGACTGAATGGGAAAATGTTTGTCCTCATGAAAATTTGAAAATCTACAGGGTGTTTTTAAAAGAAGTGCAATTCATCGTTTTCGATATAAAGGCTACAATATTTTTGACCTTGTCATAACATAATAACATTTATAATCTTCATTTTTTAATCATTCGATAGGTTTTTAACAGGCTACACTAATTTTTTAAAACAATTCATAATGCAATGCACAAACACTGTAACGAACCTGTACATAGATAGATATTTAGAAATGTATGAGTGAAGTTTTATATAGAAAATTTTCCTTCATGTAATTCACAATAGCTTTTTGAATTGATGTTATAATTCGGGCAGTATAGATTCACTAGATACCTTGATCCGCCTACCCGAATTTCCTACCAAAGAGTTTCTAGTAAGTTGAACTGGCCTGTCCGGGAGACCTAGAAAATCCTACTCCACCTCCAGCCTTGCCTATAACGCGACTACGTGAAAAACGGGGGGTTATCGGTAGTACGTGTAACAGACGGAAACCAATAATCAGTACGTGTCCAACGAAAAGCCATTCTAAAAGTCAGTACGTGAACAACGGAGAGCTACTGGTAGTACGTGTACAAACGGAATCCAGTAATCAGTACGTGTCCAACGGAAAGCTATCCTGTCACTAGTACGTGAACAACGGAGGGCCAATGATAGTACGTGAGCAACGGAAACCACTTGTCAGTGTGTCCAACGGAATTCTCTCCTGGCCGACACACAAATTAGATTTTGAAGATTAACAAGATTTCACTAATATAAGTTATTCTACATTTATAATAGGGACTAAGAAGGAATAAATAATAAATTTGAAGCTCAACCGAACTGTTGTCATTTGGAGCCCTCACTCCACTGAAGCTACGCAGAGCCAAGTTCTGGCGTTTTGCTACAGACCGAACTATTGGCGACCGACCGAGCAAACGACGTCACACATTCTAATTCCAAAAAGTCGTTAACTTACATTAACTTACACATAGGAGTCTCACTCAATATTGAACCATATAAAGGACAAAAAAAATGTATAACTAATCGAAACACGACAAATAGTAGAGCAAGTTTTACGATGTTCGTGTTACTTTCAACATGTGCACCCCATTTAGAGACATTTAATAGCTTCACTAGCCATGCATTCGTATCACCATTTGGGAGTTCTGTGTCAAAAACAGAATCATGGCAGAAACACATCCAGGCCTCGCGGCTTCCTCGAGGTGTTGTCAAAATTTCCAACACGGGTTTTTAAATGATGCAATACAAAACCAAGCCAGCAGCTAGCCTCAAGGCCTAGCCGCAAAGCGCGCTTTGCTCAATGTTCGAAATTTTTCTCTCTCAGGCCTACTTCTGTCAACAGATGTACTAACAAAATTACAATAACAGCACCGAGCCTGGTGGTATCATTTTCTTTTCATTTTTCTGCGGCAAGCCTTGAGGCGAGCTGCGAGGAAGCCTGAGAGAGGCCAGGCCTGAGGCTTGCTTGGATGTGTTTCTGCCTTCATCAACCGATGTCTACTATCGTAATGGAACCACTTTTGTAAGAGTCAACCATCAACTTGCTCAACTAACAAAATTTTCGCTATAATCAACTTCAAATAACACTTTATTCCACCAGAAGTTTAAGTTTAACTAACCCAACTTAACAAAGTCACCACAGATATAGAATTAGTTTCGAAAAAAATGCAACCCTCCTGAGCAAAATAGAGGCTGTATTTAATTTCAGACCACTATGCCCAGCTTTACTAAGTCCAAAATACCACCATCAAAATCACTAAAACAATCAAAGATCAAATTGCAAACGTTCATTCCAGAGCAGTTGCATTATCTGCATCTTCTATCAGAAATAATAATTAAAAAGATAATTTGCGAGAGTTTTAAATTTTTTTTACTTTATTCAGCCTGGGTGCTTATAGCCTTTTCTATTTGTGTTCAACAAACTAAATTCTACTTTTGTCCAGATGATAATGAATAGTCATTAAAACTCGATAAAATAACTTTCTCGACTAATCAAATTACCAAATAAAATATCGTTCGTGACTTAATCATGGCTTGTTATTTCTAGGGTTTAAGCTCAGACATATAGAGACGTAAAGCAATTACATAACTGATGCCTCATCTTATTCCAGAGCCTTTGCAAAACAGAACTTCCGTTTATTCTCCTACTATATGATTTCATAGACACAGCCCTCTTTTTTATATTCGCAAATAAATCTTAAGTGCAATTATTATTAAAGATTTTGAATGTTTGTTTGAAAAGTGATAAGCAATACCAGTCGTCTGATGTCTTTGCAATCGTCTGCGCTGTTTTCGCATTTTGAACCATTTTTCTAAAAGTCATTTGTTCTTCTGAAGCTAGAAAAATTCAAATCGTTTATTATATTAGTGTACAAATTTCGAAATAATTCTGAAATTGTAAAGTTTTTCCATGTATTGAAAAGCATATTGAGATACCATATTCCATTGCTTTAAATATGGAGACCATCAAGACCTATTTCTGTCATATATTTCTTAATTGTGAGTTCGACTCTAATTTCATTAACATTTTCTAGCTTTTACCCTTCAATACCTTATTTCCACTCTAAACCACAAGCAAGTTTTCATTAAAAAATGTTTCCCACAACTCTTGCATCCAGAAATTGTATGGAGAGTGAATTTTGAATGAATCTAAGATGTTTGCACTACTGAAATTCAAACTTTTGTTATCCTAACTCAATATAGGTTAAACAGGGTTCGTCCACGAAATGTTACATAACCAACAAATTAATTTCCAGTACTCCAATCTGGGTTTATTTATGCAAACAGTGTGTGTTTGTTTGGAACATGACGGATTTCCAGGACCTGAAATAATTCAGGCTAAATGAAATTAACTTTGGCCCCATTATATTTAACGCTTTGTGCGTGTTAGCTTCTGTAAAATGGCCTGAAATTGTAAATTTATCTTAAATCCCCTACAATGAGAGGAATAAGAATATTCCATTAGAGAATGAGCGGGCACCTTCTGGCTGGCCTATAATAGATTTTGACGGTAGGGCTCTAATGATAATTGACACTTAATCCTAGGCAGCTCAGCTCTCACGCATATTTATCTAGGTACTTCTGACAAATGTCTGACTTCCTTCAATAAAGAAAGGACACACGTAATCCAATGGTGCTCTCAAAATTCCATCAATTATAAACAGTGGACCCCTAGCCGAAGCAGTTTTGTCACAATTAAACAAATCCCGCCATTTTCTAGCACCCGCGTCTCCTCAAACAAATCCCCATCAGTGAAATTCCCATCAAATCGTAGAAAAAGGAGGATTCCAAACAATAAACAGGCCTGGGATCAATCAATCAATCACTGTGGACCAAAATTGGCTTCAAGTCATTGAAGGAATATAGCGACCCTCTCTCATAGTTAAACGACAGCACCCCAATAGACCGACTCGAATTCGACCCGCATATGTCGATGGTGTTCAAACCCGGTGGATCAGATCTGGGAAGGAATGTAATGAGGCCTCCGATTCTGGCTCGATAATTCGATTAATTGATTTATTGACACCCGACATTAGGCACGAAATGCTCTATACTAGCACACAACGGATAATTGGAACTGGATTGTGGAGCGTGCATCGTCATCCGTTGGTTGGTGATGTTTCACTTAATCGGGAAGAGAAGCGGAAGGCTTATCTCATGACTGCGATTGATTCCACCAATTCGCGGGACCTTCGATGGCATAAACATATACTGTGCAGCATTGCGGCCACATCATGATGGAACTTCGGTTTATTTACATATCAGGCCGCATTTGAGTTTGAGCTTTTAATGGGGACATTGTAAAGGGAATCAGGTTAATTTCCGAAATTTATTTATCCCGTAACCTCCTCAACAAACTCTTTCATGAATCATTCGGATTTAATTTGCTGAATTTAAATGGAACCCGAAAGGGCTTCAGCTTCATTGACCTGAAGTTGCTCGAAAGGAATGTTATTCATTAACTTTATGAAGTTGTGAATTAGTTAGTTCACTTTGCTGATATCCTTGAAATTGAAAGCCGGTGAAGGGATGGAGTTTGCAGTAGGGCTATATTGTTACCGCTTCTGACAAATTTCAAAATTGGATTTGTGCGATAGGTATACATATATAGTATATACATACATACGAATGAATTTCCATTTGTCAACAGATTTATAAAAGAATATTTAATTGATTTGAGATTATTTTAAAGTAAACCTTAGCACCAGTGAATACCTTTTTGTGAATTGTCGCGTGTATTAAAGAGGGGAAAGTATGGTGAGGGAATGAGAATTGAGTGCTGATGGAATTCAGAATCGGTAACTTTTTCAACACGTCGGGACCGATCCAATACATAGTGTTGCTCCTAATTGCTGTTAGTCAAGTCTCATCAGTGCTTTGTTTTTTATGAAAATCTCTTTTGTTACAGCTGCTCTGACTCAGGATAAAATCTAGGCAGTAACGGATGATAGAGATTTTTGACACGGCTATATACTGACCCTTTAGAATGGTATATTGTGATTTGATCCAAATATTCGCTTCTCAAATTGCAATTATCATAAATATAATAAAATAATAAAACTTATTGAAAGGTAAAACCGCTAATAGGCTGATTATATCGACTGTAATGGAAAACCATTGACCGCAGAGAGTCACATTAAAAATTTAGTTCATGATGATATTGAATAAAGACTTGGATCTTATAGTTATTTTGGCTTAAACA
Source organism: Dioctria rufipes (assembly GCA_963924295.1). NCBI lineage: Eukaryota > Metazoa > Arthropoda > Insecta > Diptera > Asilidae > Dioctria > Dioctria rufipes. The sequence goes on from OZ002740.1 coordinate 240,254,247, forward strand.
TAACCTTCTCAGTATATGATACACCTTGATAGTTCGCATAATTTGTTATACTTATATTGAGTGTTCAGATAGTGCTAGCTTGAGCTTGGTGATTCTTATTCTTTTGACAGTGCAAAATAAAACTCCGGTCTCTTATTTATGATCGCCTTAGGCTTAAACTGAATTTGTGCAAAGAGAGTATTAATATTTCATTTCTATAAATGTAAATTAATATTGTTGTAATATGTATACGTGAATTTAAATGTAAATTTAATTTAATGGCTTTCAATTTCGTGTACTTTAATCAAATTCTTTAGTTTCAATATACAGTATTTAAAACCAAGCGGGATTCATTAAAATGTTCCCATTAAAAGATCTACACCACACCTTCTTGAATTACTTAATAGGATTTGAGTGATTTTTCGATACAATGTACAAATTTAACCCTGTCATATTTATGCATTACTAGGAGTCTCGTCGGCATTGCCCGGCGATAATATAGATACCTATATGGCTGGGGGTGGGGGTGGAGTGGTTAGAGATGCATAATATCTACGCTATTGTCTGACTCGATCGCGCGATTCCGTACTCTAGGGTTTCACTCTGTGTCCATATGTGTGTGTATGTGTGTGTGTATGAGTATGCGTGCATACATTCATAGTGTGGGAGAGTGTAGCTCGCTACGTCGACACGCTCTCAGGCAGTGCCCAAATATATAGTAAAACATGAAAGCTTAGTATGGCAATCCTGCGAAGGAGTTACTGGATTGGTCCCATTTTCGAACTGTATTTGCAATTTTTCCTACGAAGGAGTTGCCCAATTGGTCCCATTTTCCAACTGTATTTGCAATTTGTCCTGATTGGTTCCATTTTCGAACTCTATATGCAATTTTTATAAAAACTCCGTGTACAAAATATGAGCTCTGCACCTCAACGCCTTCTCAGACATCTACCAAGTATATACTGAAAAATGAAATATTTGTATGGCAACCCTACGAAGAAGTTGCCCGATTTAGTCCATTTTGGAATTTGTTTTTGTAATTTTTATGAAAACACCGTGTACAAAATTTCAGTGTAGTATTGTTGATTTACACCAACGCTGATTAGGTTAGGAAAAGCCCATTTAGTTCTGATTTCAGATTAGGTACCAGGATATTTTCATAGTTACATCAATAACCCTTGTAGTATATAACGATGTATCTACTCCACTCCGTCTTCCTCTGAGCGACTAATATGTGCACATACTCTTAATAACTATTTGTAATTCAGTAAAATAAAAAAAAAATAATTTTGTATATTTATTAATACAAATATTAATAATATTTTGAAGCACCTATCAGCAACTATTATTTTAATTTCATTTGATGTAGCAGGATTCAGGAGGAACTTGGCTAAATCCATGACAAATCTGCTGAAAAGTAAAGGCTATTGATCCTTGAGGCATTCCTATGAGCACCGTTCAGAAACCAGAAGAAATTTTGCTAGCTTTCACCTATTGGTATCCGGATAAGGTGAACTAGGTATACAGCTTGTTTCCGTCTATGTGTTCAATAGAGCAGAAGGTGATAGTACTCACCTCGGCAAACAAGAAATTGTATGACAGGGGGCGGGGTCATATCAACCGTTTTGGAGCTACAGGGTTTTGGTTCTGCATACAATGAGCTTTCGACTGACCGTACACCATGTACTTTTTAAGATACATCGTGCTTTGTGAAAAACTATCATAATTTCTTAATCACCTTGTATCTCCCAAACGGTTGATGCTCTATTGACCACCTAGACGCAAACGCCCTATATACCTACGGAACTTTCGCAAGAATAGTTGGTGATCGAAACTGTTAAAGCATTAGAACAGTAAAAACACCAAAAGCCCGATCTCATCACCAGCTAGCTAGAATTCTTCGATATCAATAGTATCTTTCAGCAAACAAGCTCACAGCTATGTTTGCGGCAGAGCCAAATTGCCAACGAGTTAAATAATTGCTCTCTGATATGTAAATTTTCCTTAATTTGCTAGTATATTATCTTCTCAAAACCTTTTAAAGAAAAGATCCAAATTCATATTATGTTAAGCAGAGTAATGTAATAATGTTGTTGTACGCTTATTTCCATCTTTCATTCACATAGCGATTTCATACAAAAATTCCTCAAGATTTTTATACCTCAGATGAATTAGATGAAATCATAGGGCATACTAAGTTTGTCATTCCGCTTGTACCGCACAAAAAGAATGCTATAAGAGTAAAATGGAATGGACACCCACATATAATATTGAAAATTATTTAGATTTTTGCATGCCCGTCTGACCGTCCATCCGTCCGCCTGTCTGCTCGTCCGTCTGTCCGTCCATCAGTAAGTTGCCTGACCGGCCCCACGATAACTCTAGAACGCATTCACTTAGGGAGCTGAAGAACTTATGCACACTGGCTTTTTGAAAATAAAGTAAATTTAAGTTCGCACATGGGACAAATCGTGTAACTCCTTCATAGGGTTGCCACATAAAAATTTCGTTTTTTACTATATATTTGAACACTGGCTGAGAACGCGTCGACGTAGAGAAACCAAATTTTGTACACTGTGTTTTCATAGTAATGGTAAGTAGAACTTGAAAATTGGACTAAATCGGGCAACTCCTTTTTGTGTTGCAATTTAAGTTTTTTACGTATTCCTCAAAAACGGTCAGTCGTAGACGTTTTTAATGTACTAAAAAGTTGTTCAGAATATGAAATTCTATGAAATTGGTTACAAGCATTTTTACTGCCCAACGATCTGTTCTAGGAACATATGCGAAAAGCCACTTCAAAAATCATAGTTGCAACTATAGGGTCCGCCATCTAACGTTTTTTTTTTTCAACTAGTGCTTATTAATAATAATTAGTTTTATTCTTCCGCTGAACGAATATGGTTGTGTATACGCTTGAACAACGCTGGGAAATATTGCCTGCGATCGACTTACAGAAGATGCCGATTTTGCCAAAAAAATCATCTTTTCGGATGAAGCTCATTTTGATCTTGGCGGGTATGTAAACAAGCAAAATTGTCGCATTTGGGGCACAAAAAACCCGCACGCATACATAGAAAAGCCGATACACCCAAAACGAGTCACTGTTTGGTGCGGATTTTGGTCCAGAGGCATAATTGGGCCATTTTTCTTCGAAAATGAGCAAGGAGTGGCCGTTACAGTCAATGGCAATCGTTATCGGGCCATGTTGAACGAAAATTGAAGAGGAGGATATTGGCAACATTTAGTTTCAACAGGACGGCGCTACGTGCCCCACAGCCGAAGCTACACTCGATGTTTTGCGCCCTGTTTAAAAAAAAAAAGTTATTTGGCGGACCCTATAGAAGCAATATTTGAATTTTAAGGAAAAAGTGGCAGCTTTTCATACTTAAGTCTATTGCTATGTAAATGTGAAATTTATCAGAATTAGATATAAGCATGAGGAGAAGGCATTCACAGGAAGTATATTTAAAGTCGAAACATTATGTTATGCCAGGTACCTGAAAACTCCTCCAGTTATGAATCAGCCTGCAAATGGAACACCGTTAAGATTCCCCCCACAACCCATACAATTATTTTTTGTTTTCTAACACTTCAACCTATCACCCTTTTCATCACCAATTACAAATCACGGTATATACCTCCATTGATTTTTCTCACTGTTACAAATTTAATTAACTTATATTAATTTATATAGGAACATATAACCTCTGAGCTTTATGAAAGAGAAAATTATTTGCACGAGTTAAGTTCTCGTTGGCAATTATTTTAAAAACATTTCGCACTAAAGTGCTTCTTGCACTTATAGTTTAGTACCCCTACGCTTCCAGATCTCTGCAGATAATAAAACTCCTCTGCAGGGGAATTGAAATAAAACTGTGCAGATTTGAATTTATCACATATCGAAATATCACAAAAAGTCTTCGAGAATATGTGCGGTGAAGTTCTTCGATTTGGTCTGCCAACTCAGCGTTTGACCCTTTGATTTGTATAATATGGACTGCGTGATTTTTTACTTGTATTTATGTATTTGCTAGATGAATGCCCGTATTTAATTTCGTATGATCATCCATATGTGCAAGCTTGATTGCTGAAGTGGTTTTCCGCATATATGTATGTTATTTCTAGAACAGTTCGTCGGATATTAAAAACGAATATAACCAAAACCCTCGAGAATACTTCACAAGCCATGAAACAGATTTCCATCTGTATGCGTGTGAGTCCGTCTTCTAAAATATGCTATCTTGATACTTATGGAAAAATTACTACATTAATTTTATATAAGCTATAGAGCTTAGGCTACTATACATACTAAAAAATAGCCTTCTAGTAATTCAAAGCTTGTTCCTTACCTTAAAAAAGGCTACATATACTTATATACCTTACTTAACAAAATAATTAAATAGTTTTGATTGAAAAGTAATCTTACCATTTTACGTTCGCTAATACTTCTCAGCCGAGTTGGTAATAATTACACATGTGTATGTGCAGCCGGAGTCCGAATCTGTATGCAGAGCAATTATTACTCAGCTGAGACTTTTTGTTTGAGGAATCGTAGTAATTTGGTTAAGACAATTTTTTTAAAAAAATTTTGTTAGGAAAGGTATAAAAATTTGATTACGGTTTGGAAGATAAGAAAGCAAACTTAAGATTATTAGAACACCATTTTTCTGTATGAATAGTTGTTTAGGGCGGAAGAGTTATTCAAATCAAACTTTTGTCAGTTTTACATAAGAACACTGCAAATAAGATACCTGCGGCAAATAAGGCCCGGAGGGTAATAAAGCTAATATTTTTGCTGCTAAATTCAATTCAAATTCTCGCCTTCCAAGTATTTCAAAGAAACCTGTTACGCATCTATTGTGTGGATATATACAAGAGATTCCAAAGGAACTCAAAGTCTTTAAACTCGCAGCCTGATGGTATTTCCCCCTTTGTGAATTAAAAGCTGTGCTTCATGCCTGACTAATACTATGCGCAAATTATTCTACCTGTCTTATTCGCCTGGTAGCTTTCCACTGTTTGGAAACTAGCACATGGTCAAGTTATGTCCAAAAAAAGAGTGGGTAGCGATCCCTCAAGTTATCGACCAATTGCAAGCACTTCTGTTCTTTCTACGGCTCTTGAATCTATCAAATCAACTCATCAACCATTGCTATTATGGGTTCCGAACTGGACACTTATCTGGAGACTTGCTGACTTTTCTTATGGAAAGTTGGAGCAGTCATCTCCACAATGTTGGTAAGTCCAAAATCGTTGCTTTAGATATTTTGAAAGCATCCTATTTTTTAGCCAAACTTAAAGCACTTGGGGAGAGCCCTTCCGCGTATGGATTCAAGATTTCTTATTTGGTTGCCTATTACGGCTTGGATTGGATGCCCTGCCATCTGCACCTCACCTTATAAATACCGTTGTGCTCTCTCCGTCTCTCTTCTTAATTTTCACTTATGATCTGCTTTCGTCCACAGTTTTGCCGATGGCAGCACACTTGATTTCTCTTAATCCTTTGACAGTATTGCAGTCTCCAAAGGGCATGCCGCATGTGTCAAATGAGATTGCATCATTAGGTTATCGATTTCATATTTGCCAAAGAAATATCGATATATCCTCGATTTATGAAAAGGTGTAAGAAATATTTAAGTTCATGGAGTCTATCCTGTTAGGATGGAAAATCCCGTCCGGTCCCAGTTAACAACTTAGGATGTCCCTGGGAGTGACGAATGTCGGAGGTTGGGATGTCCCTGGTAGTTCTCATGGCTTTTGAACAGGATTTTCTGAGGTTCTACTTAGGCAAAGATAACACATTCAATAATGTGAAACTCCCGCTGCAAACGTACCTAGGACGTCTTATGGATCTCGGTTGTACGGGGGAATATTAGAGGATATTGTTTGAGATTTTATGGAATTGTAGAATATTTGTTATGGGTAGCATTTTTTACGAAAAAAAAAAATAATAATAATGCACTTGCACAAAAGTTAAATCCAATATTTTTAACACAGGCAAATTGAATTCCATTTATAAAATTACTAAAAAATCACGTTCTGAAATATACAACTTACAAACTTTGCCAAAAGAATAAGTAATTGCGGAATCGAATAGAATTCTAATATAGTTAGACGGATGTAGTTGGCTTAAACAACGCAGTTCTCATATGCTTCTGTCAATACTTATTTTCTTGTTTTATTTTTGTTCTCCAAAAACGACACACGGAAGCATACCAAGCAACAAATTTGTGCTTTCACCAAAGAACACGCGAACCACGAGAACCAGAGAACATTCTGAAATAAATGCTGGAAGGGGGAAAAACGATTTTCCCATGTTTGTCCCAAAATTGTCCTATACATCCCGTATATATTTGTCTGTAAAATACTGAGAATGATTCCATGGTTGTAGAATATCGCAGGGAAGAACTTATGGAAAATTTCTAATAACTCCTAGAAATGAGATCCTAAGTACATACTGAATAGGTACTTCCTGTTTATCCCGGGAAATCTATGGAATCTGTGGGACAATATGGGGATGCCTCTGTGTAATTTTGTGGTGTATGCGAACACTCCTCTACAAGTCCTAGATCTAACCTAAAATAATGTCCAAAAGAAGCTTTCAAGCTCATTAGCGATGTTGCAATAACTTTTCATATCAACTTACTCGACCAAAGCTACAATGTTGAATGCCTTTCGCTCTTGTATCGTTTCATGCATTGTCAATGTTCTGATGGATTATCTAGTCTGATCCCCTCACAATAGACTCGCTGCAAGCCGGGAATATCCTTTTACTTTCAGACATACTCACAATGTCCAATAATTTCTCGAATCTCTATTTGATTAAAAAGAAAAATATAATACATATAAATTTTAATGATTATACTTCTGTGGAGGTGGGAGGCAGGCAAGTACAGTTAGAGGATACCCTTATAACTTTTGCTTCATTCTATACCTTTTCAACTTTAAATTGGAAATAATCATTTTCAAATTGGAAATAAACTTTAAAAATTTTAAAATGTAAAGGTATAGCAAGCCGGGCATGATAAAACAATGTGTAAAGTTTTTAATTTGTTGTATTTTCGCCAAAAAGATAAATGTTTTCTATTGTCGACATATAATAATAATATTTTTGCGCTTAAAATGCCGTATATTAAGAAAACGGAAGCTGATAATAATAAAAAACATATTTGTGCTTTGTATAACAATGGTGGGGATTACAGAGCGCTCGCAAAAACATTAGGAGTGAAAACGACAACTTCATAGAGATGGATTAATGGACAGAAAGTGGCTGAGAAGCACCGAGGTGGGAATAGAAGAAGTAAAATCACAAACGAACACCGTAATTTTATGGAGCAATGCGTTGAACAAAATACAAGAATTACTTTAAAGCAATTGAAAGAGAAACTTATTCAGGCTTATCAGATTGATGTCTCTGTGGAATGTGTGCGCAAACATTTAGATGGTATGCTTTTTACACTCAAGGATATTCGAAGGGAACCTGAAAATGCAAATAATGAAATTAATAGGAGAAAAAGACGTTAGTATGTTGATGTCAATCTGAAAATAGACCATTCATATATATGGAGAAACGAACTTTAATCTTTTCGAATTAAGGACAAAGGGAAGATCCATACAAGGAAGCCGTTGTAGTTATATTGCAGCAGGCTGCCATGGCACCAATGTTCATATTATTGGATGCATTGGTAATGTGGGGCTTATTCATCACGAAGTAAGAAGAGGAGCATTTGAAACCCTGCAAGCTAAAAAGTTCATACGCAATTGTCTGCGAAACGCTCTAACCAAATAGCAATCACCAGTCGTAATGGTAATTGATAATGCACCGTGTCATACATCTATTGAAGATGTGTTTCTTGCAAGTGAATTTATAAACCATCGGCTATTAAGATTAGGCCCGTACAGTCCAATGTTAAACCCAACAGAACTTGCTTGGTCAACTCTTATGGCTTCTATTAAACGAGATCTAGCAACTGAAATGCCACAGATTTTAGCAGGTCAAAATAGGACAACAAAGGATTGAAAATATTATACAACGGAATGTACCACATTTATCTGTTGCAAATTGTGCTAAATATGTTGCATATGTTCAAAAATTCATACCAGATGTTTTAAATTTCATTGATATCAGTTTTTAATTTATTATATTAATAAACTTTTGATCATAAATATTGCTGTACACCATGTGTTTTTTTAACTTAAATGATTATTTCCAATTTTAAGGTTTATTTCCAATTTGAAAATAATTATTTGCAATTTGAAAAAAACAATTAGATCAAAAGCCTGGCATTCTTTATAACCATAGCCAAAAATCATCACTCTGACCTCAAATTTCACGTCAGGTGCTTCTTGCTACATGACATGAGTGCGACTTTCAATGCTCAGTTTAACTCAGCAACTAATGTTAAAATGTTACATTGTTTCTCTTTGCTTTGCCCATATTAATTCAAGATGTTTCAAGTACCTACAATAATCTGAAAAAGGAAATTTTAGAAGTGGATACATTTTGAATACATTTTATTTACAAATTTGTATACATTCAATATTAAAAAATATGGAAACCTCCGATAGACTCCACCAGTCTTCAAAGTGCTGCCCCAATCAAATTTCTTTTCTTGAAAATCTCATCGAACTAAGAGCTTTTTAAGAAATATAACTCTTGACAACGTGCCTCATGGAACTGATTTTGATATTATCATAGTCGCAATTTTGTGTTAAGCGGTTTATTTTGCATTTGAATATGTATCTATGTTACGTTTGCTTGTCTAGAACAGAAAGCATTTGAAAAGGGTACCCCAGTACACATAAATTCATTACTTTAAAATACGTTACCAATATGCGTTAAGGAAATGTAACCTATTATTAGTATTCAATGAATTTGCCAATACGATGTGGCAATTGTCCATCTTGCAACGGATTTTTCTTTCCTTTTCTTTTTTATACCAATGTAAATGTTATAACAGGACCAGAATGAAAAATACCCCGAACATATGTTGCAGATTTCTTATGGTCAAGAGTGAAAGTCGCAACCAACTGCTAACTTCTTCCACCATTCAGTGAAAGTTTCGGTCAGTATCTCATCAAATATATCTCATCAGACACATCCGGAAGAAACCAATAAAGGTATAAGAGTAAAGGGATGAACACAGATCAAACTTCTAGCATAACATTTTTTATAGAGAATTTGAAACAGTTGGAAAACAAGCGAGTAGGAATTGCTGGCCAACAAAAGAGTTGGATTGACTAGTGTAAGCGGGCATTTGCTCCAAAGTACATAGATTGACTTAGGGACAGGCATAGCTTTGGTAGGAAGAAAATATCGGCCAGAAAAAGAAAAAGAGAAAATCATTCTCTATTGTGCCTGCGAGAGTGAAGCAACTTGTCATACCAATACACTTTTGCTAACGATAAACATTGCTGCCAGCCACCAGCCATCCAAACACGAAAATTAAGGAAAAGTTTAAACCATTTATTTGGCATTTGTTTGAACTTTCTGCGTCTTGAGGGAGAATTACCAATTAAGCCTATCTTACCTCCCTCGCGTATCAACTTTACACGGTGTAGGCGAGTAGTTATAGTGGGAGGAGTTTAGAAAAATCTTTAGAATAAAAACAAATAAAATAACTAGCATTGGTCTAAAGCCATTTCTTGTAATACCCGTATGGTCACCCAAATGTTTGATGGTTGAAGTGGTTTTTCGTATATATTTCTAGAACGATTATTCGGACAGTAAAATGACTTTGAAAAATTTCATAGGATTTTATATTCTGAAGAACTTTTCAGTGCCATAAAAATGTCTAGGACTGATCGTTTTGATAGTATACGTGAAAAGCATGAATTTATGGCAACACTAAAAGGCGATTGCTCGATTTAGCCCATTTTTGAAATGATATACTATTTTTATAAAAACGTCAATTACAAAATTTCAGCTTTGTATGGCAACCTCATGATGGAGTTACTTGATATGTCACATTTTCGAACTTAAATTTACTTTTTTTTAACGCTGGGTCATATTGACTCGAGGTAATTTAATACGATGATATTTTTCGTTTACGCTGACCATGCAATATGAACGTTTGTGTAGCTGAAGATAAAGCCCAACTCTACTCGCACCACCAGTGTTCTCAGTGCGATGCCGTCTGCACAGCGAGATACCCGTGCGTCAATTCAAAACGGATAAATATGACCCAGAGTCAAAAAGTTAAAAAAGAAAAATATCGAAGTTATGTCTTAAAATTTGATTTAGCATGTGTTACTGAGGAAGCTAAGAAAACTTTGATTGGTATTATCTGTATCACTTATGGAAAGAGCCCTTATTAAATAATTAGTATTTATTAATTAAGGTAACTCTTTTAATTTTGTAATAATTTGTCGATATAATCCGGATCATAATGACCCGGTATCATCATCCGCCTTATGTAGAATTTCAGTTCTTTATGTAAACCATGTTCTCGAGTTATCGAGGGGATGGACAGGTGGATAGACGGACAGACCGACGGACGGACAGACAGAAGGACGGACAGATAAATGGACACACAAAATCAAAATAAATTTGATATTAATCACGAATGTCCAATGCATTTTCCAGAAACGTTATTTTTATGCGTTACAAACGGAATGACAAACTTGTATACTCTATGGATTTCATCTAGGATGGAAAAAAATTCATTGATCTGGAAGATCATAGTAACAACCGTTTCTTTGGGCCGGAAGTTACCCTACTTTTCCGGAACTGCAACATTTAACCGGCAATATTCATATTTTCAGGTTAAATCGAGATTAAATTTATACAAGTGTCATCAACTGTTCTTCTGGGCTGTGACAGACACTATTATTGCCATTTGCTCTCCTACCATTTTTAGGGTTCCGTACTCGAAGGGTAACAACGGGAACTCTATTACTAAGACTTCGCTGCCCGTCCGTCACCAGGTTGTATCTCATGAACCGTAATAGGTAGACAGTTGAAATTTTCACAGACTGTGTATTTCTATTGGCGATATAACAACAAACGTGATTTTTTAGGCGTTTTTCTTTCTTATTATTATCTGTCTGTCACGAGGCTGTATCTCATTAACCGTAACAGGTAGACAGTTGAAATTTTCACAGAGTGTGTACTTCTATTGCCACTATAACAACAAATAATAAAAATAAAATAAAATTCAAAATTAAAGGGGGGGCCATACAAGAAACGCGATTTTTTCGGCTTTGTTTTCCTCGTTTTATTCTCAGTCATTATTAGTATCATAAGTTGACATTTTGTTTCAAATGATTTTCAAATGATAACATTATTATTTTGTCAAATGACAGCATTATTTTTTCATATGACGCTTACTCTCATTTAAAAAAATAAATAAAAAGTACATAGTGTCCGACTCGCACTTGGCCGGTTATTTGTTCTAGCAAGACATACCTTTACTCTATTAAATGATAGAATATATTATAAGCTTAGTTTAATTGTGTTTTCCCTTTCTTAAGTTGGATTGCCAAAATGGTTTCTTACTAACATAATATTGTGGGGTAACATAATATTAGACTTACGTTTAAGTAAATAAAGGCAGATTTATTAGTATGCTGACTCGTGTAGCTATGCTTAATGCAAATCTCATTTGCTGCTATTCAAAATTTCTGGTTAATTGGCTTTTTCCACATTCCCTTATTGCATGATTTGCAATAAATATAGCGTTAAGGGTAAGTAATATATTACCTAAATAAGGATGACATATCACTATCAGGCAGTGACTACTATCAACCATAGTCGAAGTACATAACTTTAACTTAAATTTAAGTAAAAACTCCATTACGCAGCTTACAACAATCGAATATGATAGTAGTTCCATTTTACCATTATTACTGTACAGCCTTACACGCAAAAGTCATTAAAAGTTGCTTAATAACTACATACATCCGACGGATATTAAATACGCACAAAAACAAGACAAATATACATACGTACTTCTGCATTACAGTTTATTTTTGAAGCTAACGGAAATGCGTACAAAAACATTTCAATCCCTCCATTCCCCTTTATTAAATGATTAAAGCACAGCTTTGTCTTCCATACTACCACTGTGTTGCCTGTCGACACAATGCTTTAAGCAACTAAAATCCCCGAACTTTTGGGTCACATGGGTGACATAAATTTCATTTGCAGGCATGAAGCGCTCGCAGGAATTGTCTAGAGTTGTACAAAAGGGGAGGGAGATCTAAAAACGATGGAGCACAACCAGTGCGCCATTATAGAGGGTATAGTCTGGCCTTTAATGTTCACCACTCACCATAGTCTGCAAGCAAGCCATTTCCTTGCCCTAATGCTGGATACCCATTTCTGTATTTTTCACATACCTTGAAGGAATTGAGGCAACTGGCATGAACCAGCGAACATACCATCGTCAAAAAGGAATCAAAGACAAGAAAGGACTAGCAGGCATTGCTCTAGGCTTGTAAAATAAATTTTCAACCATCTCCAATGTATACACATCCTTCGAGATCACCACCCCACAATCTCCTCGAAGGAGCCGTAAGAAAGCCGTTCTTGGATTTCATGTTCATGTTCGCCTGTATAAGTATTGTATTGTATATAGTATAACAAAATGGAGACAAGGAGATCTCTTGCAAAGGATTGAATAAAATAAGATTTCACACCCCCTGCAGTACTACTGAAACTATACAGCTAAGCTATTAAAAATGCAGCAAGCACAGTATAGTGACGTCAGATACGCACAGCAGCGTTAGTTTTATTTCGCCCTCAAATGGATATGAGGTAGCGTCTATCCGCTATATACAGCTTTCCTTGTGGCATGGATACCATGTAGGAAACGAACATAAAGTAGAGCGCTGTGGAGCAGGAGGAAGTACAGACAGTACAACTTTTATAATATATAAACGATTCCACGAGCGCCACGAGGATTTTCATCTGTTTTATTAGAAAGAGACAAAAATTCATTTTGCACATGCCCTCAATCGTCCTTGCGCTTATTTTTCCCTCCTTTTAAAGCTCCTATAATACCCCCCAAAAATTTCGGAGTCGGATTTTCTTCTGTACTGATTAAAGCTCCAGTTTCAGTATGATACTAGGAGTCATATGTTTTCAGTAAAAAGGGGATACGTACAGGCTGGGGATACCAATTACCAGTCTAGGTAAATAGCACAAACTGGGGGGAAAGTAGGCTGAAACTGCCTCTCTTTCTAAGCGTTTTAAGTAATCATCAGAAACGAGTCAACGTTCGAGGCCGGCGGGTCATTGCGCTGTCTTGTTTTGTTTTTGCATATCGTGCACAGAGTGGAACGTTAAATCAAAAAAAGGCACAGATTAGTGTTAATCGATGTTACGAACCAAATTAGTGGAAAAATTAGTTACCATACCATCGTTGTAGTAAAATTCGTTAAATTTCTGATATACCTAATTTAAAATTTTAACAAAAAAAAAAATCGTGAAAGTTCGTTTAAAGTGAATACCATAGTTACAGTGTTGCCATGTGCATGACCTAAGAGTAAAAAGCTTGAATACAATTGTGCGTTTTTTAGTGTATCTTCAACTTACCATAGTAGTCCTACCAAAGTGTGTGGTAAAGTTAACCGGAAATCTTACATTACATCCTGGCTATACAGTTAAAGTGTGCAAAAAAATAAAATATTATATTTATGTGCTTTTGTGTGTTATATTTATTAATACAAGTTTACTACAATTTCTGGATAAATATAATTTATGTGTTTACTACTTAATTGCAAAACGAATCTACAAAGCGGCATCTTTAAATACATAGGTTTGTTTTAAGTAGTATATACATATTATGATACTACAGAAAAAAATATTACGAGCATCATAATTAATAGGTTACGATAAAATGAAAGTTTCATCACTTTCTCTCGCTCTCATTATTTAAGTGTAAATGAACAGGATTATTTGTGAAAAATACTAAAAATTTTCCCAGAGTACGTAACGTACGTTTCAGACTTACAGTTTACCATTTCATTTAATCAAGAATGAATTTTATACATATATAGTATATACATAAGTAGTATCTTCATACGTTCTTATAATTTTTAATGGGATACTTATACAAAAAACTATACGGGGGGTAAAGAAGTTGAATTTTGCGCAAGTTTTTTAATTTAATAGCAAAAGCAGCAAAATCTACATATAAAGAAAATTTATGATTTGTTCATATACGGAAGGTTATAATGATTCTATCTCTGTCTAACTTTCGTTCTTACTCTAAAACCTAAAGGAGAAAATAAGTATAATATCGTAAAAAATATCGTAAAACCAAATTTGCGGTAATAAAACAAACCGGCGTCTACAGACTAATCTCGGAGACATGAACTTGGGTTTTATGTCTTAAGCAGACGGAATAATTACGGTCTGCATTACATCGGTTGTCATCAAGCTTAAAAGTATACAATAAAGGGAATGTCAAATATACATACATACTCATATATATATATATATATGTATACATATAATATCAAAACAAGACAGGGGTAGATTTTTGAAATGTTAAAAGCATATTGAAAAATTCTCTTCCAAAATTAATTTGTTTATTTTATCTTGAATATTTCTGTTTTTTTATTAAGAATTCTATCAGTCTGCTTTGAATTTTAAAATACCGTTGCAATATAATGTAAAATTACAACTATTCAATTGTGGTTTTTTTTAATCTACACTGTATGAAAACCGGCTTTAATTTATTTCGATATGAAAGCCGTAATTTTCTCGTTTCTACTTTTACACTAACTTATCTCTTAAATTTACTATCATATGTATATCTATGTAAAGTACCTATACGTTAGTGGGTTTCAATTTGAATTTTCCTAAGTTCTTAATTAAATCGTGACCTTCCTCATTTGCTCCTAAAATTTTAAGAATTCTCGTACCCATTTTTTTACAGAAATGTGAGCTACCTACTTACATAAGTTCAATTGAATGAGTTATGTCGCTACCTTTTATGAAAAATAATTTGTCATAAAGGAAAGATTCATATTTGCGATAATTCCCGAAATAGATGACTTTCCTTTTTCTTTGATTGTGAAAATGTAAGAAACATATGTTACATATTACCTGAAAACAAGAAGAAGGATAAAAATTATACTCAGCAGGAAAATAATCGTATATGAAAGTAGGTGTGCAGGAATTCATGGAAGATAATAAGTACCAATGAAAAATATATGTATAGATGTCCTGCAGAAAAAAAGCTAAATCCGATTTTGAAACTTAAAATCATGTTAGGGCCAATAAATTTTTTTTTTATTCTTTTCTAGTTGGAATTTTATTGATGAGTAATCAGCGTTAACTTCGCTGTAGGTAAAATTTTCTGGTATTTAATTAAAGTTGTCTTGAGTACGAGTGAATAATATAAAGTGCGTGTGATAAAAAAAATACTTTTTTTAAGAAATGGTTACTGGTGTGTGCACTGATGCTCTTAAGCTATGTATTTGTTTTAATAAAGTATATTAAATATCCTATTACAATATAAAATTGTTGCATTATTTCCTTATTTTTTTTTATTTGCAAAATATCTTCAGATTATATAAAATACACTGTTACGAGGTTGGCCATAGTTCACTATTCAAAACACAATATTTCAGTTATAACTCAAAAGTTATTTTTATTGCAATCACCAATCAATTCTACTTTAATTATCACTAACGCAGACCACCGCACACTGCACAATCACTGACTGTAGTCAGTTGACTTTGTTCATTATACGCAACAGTCTTCGGTACCGCAAACTAATTTATTTTAGTCGGTCCGCAACTAAAAAATCAGAAGGAAGTTTACAACTGTGCTCAGTATGCATCAGCAACGTTAATACCAATCAGTTGATTTTTTGCTGATCTAATAGAAATGACTTTGATAAATAAAAATTTACTCTCCTGATCTTTGTGTTCTTTTAGGGCTTTGTGTCCTTTTAGGGTTTTTCTCGAAAACGACCTGACTTAGGAATTTAAAATTTAGGAGAATGTTAGATCACATATGTCGATAGTCAAAGATTATTAAATATGTTTTTTTTCAATGGGGTGGATTAAGCGCACTAAAATAAAATTATATTATTTTGTATCATTTATATGAAAGGGCTAATTTCAAGTATTTCAAAAAACAAATTTCGAAAGTTTTGGTTAATTGGTTATAAAGATATAGTTCAAAATGTGCAAAAAAATATACCATTCCCCCTGATCTTCTAGGTTTCTAAAGCTAAGATTTTGGTATTATTGGGGTTATTAGTAGGCATTGGGTCACAGAAATGATACATAACAAGAAAACTGCCGCTTTTTTCGTCAGTCTCATAGTTGCTGTAAAAAAAAATGTATCTTTTGTGTTAATTTCTAAGACGACTCTCACTAATAAAAGCAACTGCTATAAGATCACTCTTGCGTCCATCTATTTGCATAATAATGAAATTTGACAATAAGGGTAATGTTTAAAATATCTGAAATATAGAGCTAACTAAAGGCAAACACAATAACTTATTTTTATTTACTAATATCCCAGAACAATGTGATGCAATTATTCATTTTTCAGTTATCATAGGCAAATTTGGATAAGATTTAAATAAGTATATGTAATTAAATTCAATCGATCGCCTGTTCGATTATAAAGTTCTGGTACGGAGCTCTGATTGCACGACCCTGACTCTTTCTTGACTGACAGAATTATTTTTTTTTTTATTTTTTCACCTACAATCTTTATCAATTCATCAATGCTTTCCTTATTTATTCGGTAATACATTTGAAGAACTGGGTTTTCCAAATCTTTAAGAATGCAGTGTGATATCATCCTTTTTGCAATTGATGAATTCTTCCACATCCATTTTCTTGTAATCAATCTTTCCGAATCAATACTAAATTACTGCAGGGTTTATGTCTTTCATTGCATTTTTAAGGCAGTTATCTAGCTTTTATCAAAAATCGAAATACTACTCAACGCATTTGACTCGATTACTAATTTGTCAGAATATGATGTCATATGTGGATATGCAACGACAGTCAATCAGCAACAATTAAAAATCAACAGACCAGTCGATGACTGGGCAATCAATTGACTCGGCTGTACGGTCTACTTAACTGTACTTAAAATTATTGCAATCCAAATAGAACACTCCACCTCTGTTTACTACGTTCTCTTCACTGTCTGAGACAATACTCACTCTAGCCGGTAACAAATGTTTGTACTTATACTCTACAAAAAGTGTCTACAACCTTCCTGAAGATTCTGTTCTAGAAATATCAATTCTCCGAACCTAAGGTTGTTAATGTCCGTACTTTATAGATGTCGCTTGTCTTTTCTATTGCACGTAACGTTTCAGTTGTGTGAGAGAGTTTTTTTTTTTATTTCTCAAATTTCCAAATATTTTCCTGGTCTCGCAATAATCGATTAAACATCCTGTTTTATTCAAAATCCATTCTTTTCAGTTGGGCCGCAACTTTGTAACTTGAATGGAGTAAAGTCAAAGCGAATTCCAATGTCTGATTTATATAAAACAAATATTGTTAGAAATTGAACGTGAAATTTTGCTATAAGAAGTCCTTTCGACTTTACTCGATTCAAGATATATTCATAGTACCCACTCGATCTTCAAAAATTGACATTAATATTATATGCACCTATTCATGGAAGATTTCCTCGGTTATTTTTCCCTGATGATTTGTTCGACTAGTGTTGTTCGCTGATCTTTTCCTTCATTATTCGTCATAGAGATCCATTATAACTCTGCCTAGGACATCATACGTAAAATTCATCGAAGTTTTCGTGTCGATGATGAATGCCAAAGGTGCATTACGGTTTCGATGTGGTGTTGCATCCATTTCTCGTTGGGTATTTATGTTTATTTATTGCTATGCAGATATACGACTAATATTGCATTTTGAAGGCAACTCGTTAAAGCAAGACGATATAAAATCAATAGGTAATATAGATATTTTCGCTTCAGATGGTAGTCATCATATTGTTAAAAGTATAATGGACAAAAGATAGATCTTCAAAAGTTGAATAACAGAATTCATCTTCTAAATACTTATATTTATGTGCTATAGACTAAAAGGTTCATTTTGTAGAAAAGAAGATGACGTCTTTTTACATAATAATTCATTAAGGATTGTCACTGTACTTGTAAATGAAAAACTGTATATTTTTAAGAAAAATAAATAAAATAGCTTTATAATATTTAAAATTCAATTAATTATCAAAATGGTTATGACTAGATATAGAACGCATTTAGTAGAATGACTTGCTATGTGCAAAATATTTTTGATATGTTAAAATGTCTAGTGCTCCGACAAGTGAAACCTTGTATAGGAAAAAAATTTTGTTGTTTTTTTAAATTTCGAAAAAATTCTAATTTGCTGCTCAAAAAAATTCTAACCAAGTAGACTGAAATTTTTCGTTCTCGTATTGGACGTCGTTATACAAACACAAATGTTCACCTAGTTTAGTATAAATATGCTTTTAATTAATAATTGATTAGATTTTATACGAAGTGACAAAAAATTTAGTTTCACAAGTAGTTTAGGTAATAAATGATATTTGGTGATGATGCAAAAAATTAAATTATAAAAATTTCCCTCTCTAATAATACAATAAAAAGAAAAGATATGTCACATGATATTGAGTAAACTGTTAATAATAAACTTTCGTACGGATATTTTGCTTTGGAAATTGACGAATCTGTCATTAATAAAAACGAAATAGTAAATCGATTTCTTTCTGCAGAGAGCTTACCGAGCATTCAACAGGAAAAGATATTTTTAATTGTATTGACATATTTACAAAAATCCAAAATACATATAATGGCATCTCTGCGTAGCAATTTGTACAGAAGGATGTTCATCAATGGCAGGATCTATTAAAGGATGTGTTACACTTGTAAAGAGAAAAAATCTACATCGGGAGACTTTAGTTTCCAAAACATTACCAAAAACATTAAAATCTGTATTGGATGAAGCTGTATAAATAGTAAGTTATAGCAAATCAAGACTCCTACAGGAATGCATTTCTAAACAACTTTGTATATCTATGGAAGCTAGATATGAAAGTTTACTTTTGCAGACTGAAATAAAGTAAAGTTCTATGCCGTTCTAGTGGAGCTAAAAAATTAACTGCTGTGATATTTCCAAAATGTAGCTATGGATAAATTTATTAAATGTCTTGAAAATGATATTTGGTGTGCTAAATTGGCATATTTAGCGCTGATATTTTTAAATACATAAATTAAGTAAATAATAAATTGGTTTGAAAAACTCGAATTACAAAAAAATAAAATTCGCTTGATATGTTTCGTTCAATTCAAACTGAAAATGTCGTAGATATTATACCTGCTATAATAGAACATTTAACAATATTTTACTTTTCATCTCTAAAATTCGAATTATATGAATGAATGGATACGAAGTCCATTTGGTACTTCAAATACAGAATTATCTTTGTAAGAAGAAGAAAAAATAATTTCATTGTGAACAGATCGCTCTCTAAAAATGGAGTTCAGAAAAATGTCAAAAGAAATTTTTTGGATTTTCGTCCAAGAAGAATACCCATCTCTATCTAAGAAGGCACTCACAATTTTATTACGATTTGCTACCTCATATCTTTGTGAATTGGGGCTCTCAACATTAACCAATATAAAAACTAAAAAACGAGAAGGACTTACGGATCTAGAAGAGGAAATGAGAGTAGCTATATCTTATATGCAAAACTCGCCTGTAATTAATTAATTAATATTAATTAGTTCTGATGCCGAGAAAGTTTCATGTAATTAAATGTGCTCCGCGACCTAGAAAAGGTTAAGAACCACTGATATAGATCACTTCTAAGATCTCAAAAGGGCTAATAGTTGTGATAGAAAAGTGAATGTTTTTAGTAGTCAAGAAATAGAAAATTTTTTAATATAGGAAAAAAAAGCAATAGGTACCTACTTAGTTATTCCATTCGTTTTACATAAATTGTATTGAAAACAAACATTTTTTTTATTGTATATAAAATATTTCCAAGAGAAAAATCAGTTCACTTCATTTAATAATAGTCGTGTTAAATGTTGGTCCACTACCGGCATATGCGACAGCATTGACATAATTTCTCGTTGTTTTTTTCTGCTGTTAAGGACATTTTACGTATGGAATACCGACTTCCTCAATTATTAGTAGGTCTTTAGTGGGTATCCTCTTACATGAGCAAGGCACCAACTATTAGTCGTGAGTTGCTAACTGTAGTGGAGTTTGTATGCACGGAAACTCGGGAACACTGCGTCTGTGACACAAGGTACTTAGTAACTTGGTGTTAAGGTTCTTGATAAACGTGGATTTGACGGAGTTTAGTAGAGGGCGCTGTTTACTATTGGCAGAATACAGCTTGTGGATGGTACAGTTAGGCAGTTCTTAAAACACTTGCAGCACTATTCCACTACTAGCAGCTAGAGAGTGAGGACGGATGTCGATCCTTGTGCGTTTCAATAATTCCTTCAGAGTATACAATTACGTACGGATTCTTGTGCATTTCAATAATTCCTTCAGAGGTCTACAGTAGTGTCCATGGACGCTTACTTCGAATTTCTGGGGAAGGAGTCCTTGAGACTAAGGAAGCCTGTAGGGAAGAAACTGACCAGCTGATCCAATGTCAAGCTGGCCCATACATATGTGTCGGTTCGACTTGATAGATTTTGTTAGGCTGTTGACGCGGTATAGTCCATTCGAGCCTAGACGATAGTGTGAATCAGAGACAGGCCAGTTTTAGCACGTGAGTCTTAACAGGCGGGCCGTCGACGTCTCTTGGGCAGGCAGGTATTAACCAATAATATAACGTGTGAACACCTTCTTCGTTAATGCAGCGAGGGATTGTCTCCCTTTGATTCTAAATTGTTGTAGCCTTGAGCAAAGGCTAATGTCCTGCAATTCTTTTTCATACACCAGACACTGATAGAGCTAAAAAGACACACATGATCAAAGAAAGGGGCCGCTACCTGGGAGATCATGAACATGCATCCACAATATTGATGTAGAGAATCAAAAACCTGGGGTTTAAATTCTTGGTATTTCGTGTTTTTATCGATCCTTATATTTCTGCTAGACAAGTAAAATAAATCAACGTTATAATTAAGTCTTATTTTAGAAAACCAACTATCATGACAAATCTGGAATAAAACTGAATTCCCTGTTTTTCATTTCAAAAGTACATATTTTAGCCTACTTATCTAAGACTTTCTACGCCTAGCAAGTATTACTAACAAGGAACTCCGAAACAAATATTTTCCGATTCACCGGTGATTTGTCATGCTTTCAGAGAAGTGCGGTCTTTCCTTGACGATGAAGCCTTTAGTTTTCTTCTTAATTTTTTTGGTTTAATAATTTGTACTCGCTAAAAAGCTTTAGTCAGTATGGCTTTTTGTTTTTATAAAATGACATTCTAATTGGGCACGATCTAAAATTCAAACTGGCAGCGTTGAAATTAAAAAAGTTCCCTGGTTTCATCTGTAATATTTTCAGTTTTATATTTTTATATTTAATTATTCTCAACATTAGGCTTACACAATTTTAAATAGACAACATGTGTGACGTGACCATCCCAATTTTTTTAAAATTTTACATATATGCTTGGAGAGTTTGTGAAAACAAAAATACCCATTAAAAATTGTCCCTATACATTGCGTATTTTGCAAATTATACGATTTTTAAAATTACGAAAAAATGCTGTCTTTGTCTTCTTTAAAAATACATATATATATATTTTTCTATTCATGGACAGTGAAATATGACTCATTAGAAAGATATCGAGCTATCCAAGAAAAATAAATAAATCGTAAAAATATATGCGAAAAAGAATATCAAGATTAAGGATGTTATACTATATCCTTGAATATCCTGAAAGAAGTATACCTACTTTTGATTTTATTGATTTTTTTTATTTTTTATCCACTAAAACATATTAAACTTTTAACTTGGGAACTCAACGGAATCAAGGATTAAAAAATCAAGAAATTTTCACCAATCTTGCAGTTGCTCATAAGAAATTCTTAGTTTCTTGAAAATATAATGAAAGTTAGTAAGTAATTATCTGTGAAAACATGCGAGACATGACAACATATTTATGGCTGTTGAGTAAAAAATATTTTTTTTTCACAAGAAATTAAAATCATATGTTTCCTCTTTCTTCATGGAGATAATCAATTTGGCTATCTAGTACTTAAAATTTGACTTTCAATTCAATTTATAGTTTACTTTTGCATAGTCAGATGAGATTGATCCGGTCATTTTTTTTTTTTTTTGTATACCTAATGAGTTTGGAAAGTTTGAAGTTTTCAAATTCGTAAGATAAGAATGTCCATTTTTTTTTTTTTTATATTTATACTATGGATGAAATCCCAAGGTATATGTTTCATTCATTCATAGAAATAAATATGGTAAAAAACACAGAATCATCAAATTCGAATTTTACATTTTCGGTTGCCTGTAATCCGTCTGATTCTGTTTGCGTATCATCCTTCTACTCGTCTGTCGTCTTCTAGCATGATAATTTCAGAACGTGTTGATCTAGCGTATTAAAATTTTGCAAACAGTAGTTTTATAAGTAAAATTTTGTAATGAAAATGGATTATTTCTTTTAAATTTTTCTTCTAAATTTGTTTAAACTCATCAAATTAGAACTGACCTAGGGTACCGATGTCTGGCACAAGCAAGTTCGGAAATATACAGTGCGTTTACATGAATACTTGACTACTTGACTTTAAAACCACTTGAAGCTCAGGTAGGGTGGTTGATTGAATTAATTCCAATTACTTGACTTGAATTTTTCTTGAATTTAATATTATAATTATTTAATTTCTTGAATTTAATATTATAATTATTTAAGTCGAAATTTACGCACTAAATAAGCGTTTTCATGATATTTTGATTACTTCAAGCATACTTCAAGTATATTTCAAGTATTCATGTATACGTACTGATATACAAGTACTGGGCAAGTGTCTGCTCTTCCTTGTTGCAACGATATGATATGTCTGCGGACTCTGCATTTGAGTTCAGCGGTTTTAAAAATGTCATGTCTTCCTAGACATGATGCAAGTTGTCAAGCTATTCCACCTGGAAATTGGAAGGAAAAACACTTTTTCGTGGTAACATCAGAGAGACACAAATTGAACTCCAATGAGTTTGTGCATGTTGTATAGCAGCGAAATCAACGGCCACATATAAAGCCTGAGTTACAATTTGACGCTGTCGCGAGACTCGGTCGCACATTATACTGACGCGGACGCTGTGTCTGTTGCTTTTGCTGTTCCAATGATGTCGCTCTTAAGTGTCAAAATTGGCTGTCATTAAGAAAGTGTTTGTGAAGAAAAATTTGTGGAATTGAAATAAAATGAATGATACAGAGGACTTTCAATTTATTCTTTATTTACTGAAAACGCGTACTTTTATTTGCGGCAGAGAAAATCGAAACGTAGGTGGTGGATACGTTCGCTGTACAGAAAAAGGAGTTAGAATTTTATTACGCAACTTTTAAGTAAATAAAGGATAACGATAATGAATTGTTTTTTATCTGCTAATTTTAGTCAAAGATGACTTGAAGAAAACGTCAATCAGGAAACCTGTTAGGGCAGCGAGTAGACGTGTAGACTTGTACTTACTATCTTGGAAATATGCGTAGAATAGATTGCTTCTTGTATTTATTCACATTTTTTAAGTATGTTTCGCAAGTTTCTAAGAACTACCTTGCGTGGAGTTTTAAAATGGGGCTACCTACTTTGCGTCAGATAATCATCGAAGTATATGAAGTTTTATGGAATGTTCTTTGCAAAGGAGGGTCACGTAAAGTGGAAAATGCCCAATTGCGTAGGTTGTATTGATAGGAATCATGTGCAGATTCAGTGTCCTCCAAACACGGGATGTAAATTTTACAATTACAAAGGACACTCCAGTATCGTTCTGCTTGGCGTTTGCGAAGCCGATTATATATTCACAGCCGTCGGTGTACTCGTAGGCGCCTTTGGAACCCAAAGTGACGGCGGTGTGTTGCGAGAATCTCCTCTCTACTCTCCTCTCAACTCTACCTGACTCATGTCGTGAGTGCCCACATTATTTTGTTGGAGATAGCGCATTTCTTCAAAGATACAATCTAGTGCGGCCATATCCAGGGCAGTTGTTTCTCATTGAAAAGGAACTATTCAACTATCGCTTATCTAGGGCCAGAAAAATCATCGAGATGGCTGTGTTCTTAGAAATTCTGTAGATTTCCATCCCGGAAATGCGGACAAAATAATTTGGCTTGTATGGTTCTACACAATTATTTAAAAGTGACAAATAAATTAT
Organism: Dioctria rufipes; assembly: GCA_963924295.1. Classification (NCBI taxonomy): domain Eukaryota; kingdom Metazoa; phylum Arthropoda; class Insecta; order Diptera; family Asilidae; genus Dioctria; species Dioctria rufipes. Next base: position 240,278,514 of record OZ002740.1, read on the forward strand.
ACAACAATACTCCATCAGTATATTGTCCACAAAGTTTCTACGATTCAGAAAATGAAGATTACGAAACTGCTGAAGTTGTGGAGGAAGGAAGTAGATACTGCAGAAAATGAACTTCGCAGATTTGGCAGTAATAATGCGACGAAGCAAGCATTCAAGTATCGCAAAGTTTTAACTGAATACTTCATGAATGAAGGCAAAGTATCCTTTCAACCACAACCGAAGTAATAAACTAAGTGCTGCGTTCCTTTTCTCAATCAAACACAACGATTTTAATCTGTATTTCTGCATGATTCATATTTTTTATATGTATATAGTGTTGCAAAATAATAAATAAAAACATATTTTATTACTCAAATTAAAAATTTATTTATTACAAACCCGGCATAAGCGCCACGTAAACAAACCTTGCGTACAATTATTGAGATAGTAAGTACCTTATTGGAACATATTGCACATCATATGTTATTATACATATGTAGTACATACTTAGGCCTCGTCTTGATAAACTTAACAACTAACACTGAAACTAACTAAGTAACTAATACAAAATAATGAAGAGTATGAGTAATTATAAATATCATGTTGGTATTGGGTCTTACACACAACAACAGTCGACTATAAATTAGTATAAATAGCACGTAACATTGCAAATCACAAATAAGTATTGCAGTGAGTCTAGCAACTCAGTATTTATTTATATATTTATTTTATATTTTATTTTATTTTATTTTATATTTATATTTATTTATATTAACTGAAAAAAAAAAATAAGATAAAACATAACGACGTACGCTATTATATGTATATACTAAGAGCTCGTTATGGCTAACTTAACAAGTAAAAAACTAAAACTAACTAACTAATTTACAAAATAATTCATCTTCCTGATCGGAAAGTGACTCACTCTGATTGGTTTTCTTTGACATGAACTGCTGTGCCGCTTCCATTGTCCTTACAAATGTGTTCTCGACGTCATCTTTATGTTTCATCATCAAAACTGACCGATGTATCGGGCAATATGTCGGATAGTGCATGATAAAAAGTACGACACTCCACGGGATCTATCGCCATAATGCTTCCTCTTCATGCAAGCTCTGAGTATGATAATTTCCTACAATCCTGCAAATTCATAAATAAATAAATTTTTCTTTTTACATTGGAAAATTGACGGTTCGAATTGTCGAGCCATTTACTAGGTCTTAGCTGATCTCTTAAAAAAGCTACCTGCGTACTGTAGAGCCACCCCTCGGAGTGTTCCGGATCTTCAGCTGCTTGCCCTGACATACTCTTGTTCCTCAAATGTCTGTTGTTGCAATCTCTCAAATGCTTCTAACGTTCCTTTGAGTCCTGCACTGAAAATAGAAATATTCGTACATAAATTTATTGTAATTTATTATATGTATTAACTAAAGAAATATTCACATATTTTATTTATAATAATATACTGTATAGTATTATTTAATTTATTCAATTTCTTTAGCTGACATTTTATGTGTAGTCGAAATTTCTGACCAAAGTTTCAAATTATTTCGGACATTTTTATATCCAGGATGGGTTAAATTATATATTATGGGGTGACTCTTCACATCCTCAATAACTTTTTCTGCATCCTGTTTTTCCTATAAATAAATTATAATATTATATACTTAGTACCGTAAACAGTAAAAACTAATGTTCTTTTTATTTTTAGTTGGAAACAATAATAAACATGTAATTATCATGACATGTTTTAATTTTCTTTCCATGATAAAGTATGAATAATAAATAATTAAATCAAGTACAAATTTCAATTTCTCGCAAAACTAAACTATTTTTACTACATCTGTCAAGTGTTGCGCGTCTTAAGTTGAAATGCTTTCAACTTTAAGCAGTTCGATCGGACTCAGCAATACCCTTTGCAACACACTGTACCAGAGCTTGGGCACTTTCATACATTTTAACTTTTGACAGGTTTAGCGACAGCGACCGCGTCTCGCGATAGGATGACATTGTAACTCAGGCCTTACTGCTGAAGTAGTGACGCAGCAGCTCTCGCAAATTATTTCTCTGTAAATGTACCTTAATTTAGTTAACCTAGCAACTTATTGACGGAGACTGCACAATGGAGAAAAAAAAATTATTAACGGTTCTGAATCAAATATTACTAATAGAAGAAGAAAGGCCAACCGCACCGTCCGGAGTTTCAAACCAGGACCTTCCGCTTTCCAGGTGGCTGCTCTTGTCACTGAGCTAACGAAAAAAAAAAAAAAAATTGTAAGCAATGTGGAATCACCTGTAGTGTTTATCATGTTACATTCTGTGAACGCTATTATATATCAATTTCTTAGCAAAATACTTGTTGATACCAATTTCGAAGTGATAAAAATGGGTATCCGTCGAATTATTTTGTAAAAGACCACGGTTGGAAGGTAACGATGTAGCTAAGATTATGTTATAATTGTACAAAAAAAAAACAAAACAAAAAAAAACAAAATTTTGGAAATTTAGACTTCGATTTTTATACCCTAGATGAAATAAAAAGGGTATACTAAGTTCGTCATTCCATTTGTAACAACTCGTCCACACATAATACTAAAAGTTATTTTGATTTTTGCATGTCCGTCTGTTCGCCTTTGCGCAGGATAACTCGAGAACGCGTTCACTTAGAAAGCTAAAATTTTGTGCACGGACCTTAAAAAAAAAGTAAAAATAAGTTCGAAAATGAGAAAATTCGGGCAACTCTTTCGTGGGATTGCCATACAAAAGTTTCATTTTCCACTACATATTTGAACACTAACTGAGAACGCGTAAACGTAGAGAGCTGAAATATTGTACATCGTATTTCTATAGTAATAGCAAAAAAATGTTTTAAAATAGACTTAATCGGACAACCCCTTCTTGCCATATAAAAACATAGGTTTTTTACATATACTGTGAAAACGATCAGTCCTAGACATTTTTATTGTACCAAAACTTCTTCAGAATATGAAATCCTATAAAATTGATTATAATCATTTTTTCTGTCGGACGAACTGAAAATCCACTTCAAAAATAAAAATTGCTCAAATGGGTGACCAAACGAAATTTCATACGGGCATTCATCCAGGGTGTCATAAGAATTGGTCTTAAACCTATTCTAGCTTTTTTACTTGTTTAAAATCTAATTTTGAAGTAATTGAAATACATTCTTAAATGATGACGTGGTTAACTGATATTTTGTACTTTCCACTAAGAATCAAAATATCTATGATTACATTATGTATGTGTGTCAGTTTGTGTAAGTGACAAATAAATTATTGATGATAACAATATGATAGAAAAAATTTGATGACCCAAGAATTACAATTACTAGCTTGGTAGCTCTCCAACGGTGTCGAAATCGATAACTAATAACTGTCTTAGAATCATTTTCGTCACTTAAAGTTTTTGCATTAAGCCAACAATCATTAGATTTATGCAAAACGTTTAGTTCCATCTTACTGCAAAACGTTCAAGTCATAATACCTAGATCCTACATCACAAAACTACAAGCGTACAAGTCTAATTACTAACAACACTTTTGTACTAATACTTGTTCTATTATTTGTTTGATGTACTTTTGGATTATGTGTCAAAAAAAGTCTTCATCTGCTTGTATGAAATTTAAATTTCCTAAACTTTTAGATTCAATGTACAAGTTTAAAATAGTTTCGGTGTATTTTAAACTTGTTGCATGTAGCAAAGCTGAAATTCTTCCATACATAATTGTACAATGAAAATATATTCTATTAGAACCGAAAAAAATTATTTCAAGTTTTAATTCAATAGATATCATTTTGGAAGTAGCATAGACTTTGTATGACTCGAACATGTAAAATCTTAAGAATCCAAGGAAAAGAAGCGTAGAGCTTGTACGAAACTCTAATAATCTAAAAACATAGGTAGAAAAATCACTGAGTTTCTAGAACCCATGACGGATTTTCAAGTAGAATTGTAGTTTACTGGTACAGTAAGGTGGACAAGTCAAAATCTCACACTTGTTAAATTATCGTAGCACATTTGTACAATGAAGTCTACAAGCATTGATACACAAATTTTCTTCACTTGTTGGAAAACACTTCTAGTTTTGTGGTATGGGGTCTTGATGTTCTTGCTAACTTTGCCTCCTATCGGAATTTATTTGTCTCTAATTGATTGATTTTCTTTTTAACACTTAGTGGAACTGCCTTGATAATATTTTTTTCAAAAACACTTGTTTCTGGTTCGATAAATTTTTTTATTATACTCTGGTTTAGTTAGTACACTCTAAAAAATGTTTACTCATTTAAAAATAGGTAAATTTGCTGCCTCTCTTTAAAATAGCAATGCGGTATTACTATAAAAAATATAGTAACCAAAGTTATATGATGATATTTCAAGGGTAGCAAAAAATTATATAATATATAAATATTATCACTGTTCCGAAATAAATGCTTTTAATAATATTAAATGAGCAGATCTTATTTACAATATTCAAACGTTTATTGCAATTACTTTAAATATTATTTATGCTACGCCGGACGTAAAATGGGAAACTTATCTGTATATGAATCTTTCATCTCTGAAGGTACCAATATTTGACTTCAGCAATTTTAAAAGATCCGTCAATTAAGAAAACTTCATTGAAGGTTAAAAAAATATTCCAAACAATACGCTGATGTTTGCGATTATAATTAGCATCCGTTTCTTTGAGTGACAAAATTTCTGAACAAAATTAATTTTCAAAATTTTCAATTTTAATATTTCAACATGAAACCTGCAAAATGAAAAACATTACAGACATTACATACCAATTTTGGAATTAAAGAAGAAAAACTAAGAAGTGTACGCGGGTGGGTTAAATTTATTTATAAAATAATAATTAAACAGAAACTATACTCCTTTTATTTAAGCTGCGATATACAAGCTCATTATTTTAAGTAGAAAATGTCGGATGCTATTACTGATATGTACAGCAATGTTAATGGAAATTTTTTTTTTCATTTCGTAATGTAAAGAAAAGCCAATCTAAAATTCAATAATGCAGTTTTTAATATTCTTAAAAGAAAAACAAATTAATTATATAGAAAAGGTACATTTATTTGGCATGCAATTTAGTAAGAAAGTTATTTATTCTGTTTATGTTGTGGATGGTTTTTTTTTCCTTAATACTTACAGGATATAGTATTCATACAAAAATCTTACCAAAAATTCTAAAATTAAAAATATCTTCGAAGATATTCAATGTTAAAAATATACAACAAAAAAAAAACATACAATATCAAATATCAATTAGGCAATTTAAAAAAGTGTATTCACCCGTGTTGAATTTGGAAATTTGAGTATTTTCAATTAAAAGAATGTAAGTAGATCTTTGATGATTCATCCCATAATGAGTTTCCTGTAAGGGAAAAATTAATTAATACATAAATTTGAGAAAATTTATTTTACATTTTAAATTAAACAGAGAGATGAACGGATGGACAGACATGCAAAAATCAAACTAACTTTTAATATTATGCGTGGGTGTTCAATCCATTTTCCTCTAGCAGCATTATATCTATGCGTTATAAAGGGAATGACAAACTTAGTATACTCTTTAGATTGCATAGGGTATAATAAATCTTATAATCATATCAGTCATGTATTCTTACCCTCAATAAAATATTCTTTAAAATTAATTGAAGAGAGTAACAATTTAATGTTCGATTATAAAATCTTATCGAGCTACATACATGAATACAAAGTTACTAAATTTGACTTAGTTAAGATAGCAATCCGTGGAGTGTTAGATGGGGGAAACTGAGCACATATTACATTATTTATTATACCAAACTGGAAGAAATATATATTGTTAATGTTTTTATTTGTGTTCACACTTGGTCGAGCGGTCACCAGGGGGCGATGACTTTGGAAGTTGGAGATCCACGTGAAGCGCACCTCGGGCGCTTACCAGAATAAGAAGACACAATAAAGTTTTACTTGGGACCTCGCGGAAAGAGCGCCTTCCTCTTGCTTTTTTTGTTTAGGGAAGCTCGTTGGGTCTTGATCCCCTTTCATTTGTTGCGGTGCTGGGTCTGATTTAACTTTATTGGGCAGTTTCAGATTCGTACCAAATCGACTTCGGTTGGTCGGGGAAAATCGACTTAGGTTCGGTTACCTTTGGTCGAACCCAATTAATTGCAATTAAAAAACTTTCTTCTTTTTTTAAGTTGGAAAACGTTTTATTAAATTCTAAAAAATTTAATATGGCCGCTTACACCGAACTTAGTCTAACCTGACTTTTCAATCTATCGACTTACAATTTCTGGTGAGTGGCGCTACTTTATCAGTTAACTAGCTGTAGTGACCTCTATCTCTAAAATTTCACGTTATTTAATTTTTTTTCAATTTTTCTAATAGCTTTTTGTTTTTTTTTTACAAGTTATCTCTAATTTTTTAATTGGCACTTTGTGAAAAATTCGTTTTAATTGCTATTTAATTTCGATAGATTTTTGCCTAGTTTTTAATTTTTTTTTTACAGATTTTATTTAGTTCAGCGTTTACTCTAAGTTACAATTTTATTACAATAATGCCTAAATTCTTTCTACAGGTCTTATTTACTTTAGCGCCTATTCTAAGTTGAAAGTTTATTTCAATAAAGTACAATTACCTGCTAAAATGGCTTTATCGATTTTTAATCTTCCATACTTGTCAAAAAAAGAACTAATATTTGCTTTTACATTCAGACTTTTATTTTATTTTTTTTATATGCTAGTTTTGGTTTGGTTATACAATGAATAAATGTCAAAACAATTCATTTGCGAAATTATTGTAGTTATTCGTCTAGCGGCGAGTCTAGCAAATACTTGTACTTCGTGCTGCTACGTATGGATTGGCCCTTTGTAATATTAGTTCGAGTAGTTTCTCCCAAAGACTCTAGACTTCGGATGAAATTGTTGTAATGGTGAGGGAATTGGTATTGTTGGTTAAATTGTCTAATTTGAGTTTGCACTCGAAAGAATTTGTTGTCGATTCGAGAAAGGATATCGCTTGAAACGCATTGACAATTGGATAATATTGTTTCCATGAAGAGCATTACAGTTCTGTACTTGTGCATCTTGATAGTATAGTTTTGACATGGAAGCCCAAGCAAAGAAAGAAATCTAACTTCTACCGCTGGACCTGTCGAACGAAAGGAATACACTCTAAAGCAAGTTGTTCCCGTAGAAGAATTACAAAGAAAGACTGATAATGGCAAATACAGTCCTTTGCAGTATTGTCGGCGGAAAGGTAGGTCTTCTTATAACAATATGTTATTTTTATAAAATTATAACAAATATCTTCGAAAATTTTTCTTACTTCGATATTTTTATACATATCTTCTCCACATGCTTTGAAATATTTGAAAAGGCCATCGATAATTTGTTCAAAAGTAGGGTCGTATTTCAAAATATTTGAAATTTTCTGCTTATGTTTTTCAAAATTTGTTAAAGATAACTCATGCTCCACTTTCTGCAAAAAATCAACTTTGCTGAAATGTAAATGGCCAATTGTCTTTTATATGTTGAATCCTTTAAATCATTAACAGAATCTCTGATGCTTTCGTTGTTATTTTCGAAATTAACCAATAATTGAGGTTTTATTAATGAATTCCTTCGAATGTTGTCGAATTAAATAAATCCGAAAGTTATTTTGGTTAGAAAATTTGTTTTTGTAATATTCGGATATATACAACAAACTTCAATTTTATGATAAATTATTTATTTTAATGATACACTTTTAAAACTATTAATAGTTCGGCATTTGAAATTAAACAAATCATTTTTACCTTTTTTTTTCTTTAATATGACTTATGCAAGTTAAATGTATTGTATTTGGAAAATTTTTGCACACAAATCATACAAAGTATAAAATCCATTTTCTGGTGCCTGTGAGAATACAGGTGATTATTATATATTATAAAAAATATATATTATAAAAAATTCCACAAATATACATGATAACAAATGAACTCATAGACTCAAAATGCTTTTGTGCGTACCTAACAGTTACTATAATTTTCAGAGTAATAATTATGCTCTAAGCAGATATTCACTTGTCCGTAAAGCATTCCCTTACTTTAAAGAATAGTAAATTTCCTTAATACGTAGCAAATGTATACTCTCTAACTAGTAGTAATTCCATAATCAAGTATTCGCTGCATATATCCAGTATTCGCTGCATAGTAAATTTACTTAAAAGTTTAGTGACAGCTTAAATTTAATTAAGTAATTAAAATGGCGATATTACATTCATATACAGTATTAATTACTACATTAATAAGTAAATATCATGTTTTACGTTAAAGAAGTATGGCTTCATTTTCAATATTTTTAAATCATTAATTTTGATTGAATTATTTAAATAATTTTACTCGAATGACACCCTCATTTTTTAGAGTGTAGCTCTAAGGATGCCCAAAGAAGGTGAAATTCATTGTTTGATATTAACCAACTATTAATTAATAAAATGTTTTGTGAAACCAGAAACAAGTGTTTTTCAAAAATACTTAACTTTTTTCCATTAAATAAATCAATTTACAAATCAATTTTATATTATTTACTTCAAATCTGGAATGTTCGTTAATATTTGTTTAAATCCCCTAGCTACCCATGCTTATTTTGGTTTGGTTTATTAATTCAACAATTGAAGTCATTGCCTTTTTATTTTGGACGTGGAATGGACCCTCGTGAGAAAATCTGGCAATAATTTTAAGGAAAAGGAGTTTTCGTTATTATTTTTATATTATATAATTAGTTTTAATGCTACGAGAAACTTAAAGAGCGCTTCAAGAAGGTAGAACAAATCTACACACACTTAAAGTTACTGATATTCGACTGAATACCATGAGCCGGTAAGTGTACTTTAACGAACTGACTATATTAACAGTTCAAGAAACATGCCTCAATGTGAATTGAGCCCACAACTACACCTGTGAGAAATAAATCATCTATGAAAACTCGCCAATAAGATTTTTTTAGTCACATAATTATTTACAATTGTTGGCACGAAATATTTATGTCTTATTACGAAAACAAAACTCGGAGCCCATTTGAAAATAAATTTAAGAAAAATGTAAAAATTAAATTATTATAATTGATTTCCTAAAGTGCATTGTGAAATCTCTTAAATACAGGGGCCTTAAGAGATGAAGTAGACAGTTCGGAACATATTGAGATAACAGTTCAAGTATTTTAAAAGTAAAAACTTTCAAATTAAAATTGCAAGTGAAACGAGTTTTTGTAAGATGAAAACTATCGGAAGACGTAATTTGGAAACAGGAAAAAAGGAGCAAAGGAATAAATAAAATAAGAGAAGTTATTAAAAGTAAGCCTATCGGAGGAGCTCGGTGGACAGAAGTAATGAAGCAACAGTTGGAGTCACTCCTGGTAAAATAAAAGATAAGTACTTTCTTAACTCATTATACCTACACTATTTGCTTATTAACCCGGCGTCATAGTTGAAGGAAATTGTTATGCGGACGTTGAAGTGGGTCAATATTACCCGCATATGTAATATATGATATACCCATGTTTTTTTAATAAATCCCTACTCTAAGTTATTACTTCGCATAATAGCACCCAGATCTTCAAAATAAAAGAAGAAAACCATTAATTAAGGAACCTTTAATAAAAAAAATTAATCCTCTATATAAATTCACAAAAATAACAACAAAAATGACATCCCTTACGTTTTTATCACTCCTCTACACTAATAACCAATCATTCTCTTCAGTTACTTATGGCACTTTTCTTAATCTTATTAAAATATCTTTAATAAAACGTATAATAAAGCTAATCAGAATCCTGATTGTAGTAAATACAATCACTACAGAAAGATATGTTGTACACTGTAAAAAATATTAGGATTACTCCCGAAATTAAAGACACGTTTTTCTCTAAAAATAAATGTAATTTTCTCTAATAGAAAGGGAAAATTAGTTTAATTTCCCCAAATCAATGGAACATCCAATGAATTTAGGTATCTGGCGCCAGAAAATCTCTAAAGTAAAATTCCCGAAGTGTAAAGCTCTCTTCGATATAAAGAAGAGCGCATTCAACGAATTAGGTATTATGCTACATTTTTTATAGAAATATATTTTCATTTATATAAATCACACATTGTTCTTAAAAACTAGTCATATATTGTTTTTCAATATTTTGTTTAAGCGTGCCCAGCGCAGCAACATAACTTCCGTACTATTTAATAGTATGGACCATAAGAAATGAGCTATTCAGCTCATTGTTATGTTTTTTAAAAAGGGTGGTTTTTTAACACCTCCACCTATGGCGGAGTGGAGAGTGGTGCGGTGCTATCACCTATTCCCTACATTTTACGGGAAAAAACAAAACAACAATTTAAAATTCCCTATATTTTCGAGAAAAAATAAAAGAAATATGAAAATTCCCTACATTTTAGGGAATATTCCCTAAATTTAGGGGGGGAGGGAACAAAAATTTCCTACATTTGAGAGAAAAAAACCTACCTACATTTTAGGGATAAAAACCTAATCTTAGTTTTAGAAGATGGAGCTTTCAAATATATTTGTTGCAACCTTGGCATTGTGCTTCATTTTACGGTCCCCTTTAGCAGCACATACTTGGTATCCCTTAAGCCTCGTTTCCACTAATACAAATTTTCTTACCCGACAAGTTTTGAAACGCTATATGAAAATTCAGACACATGTTGGCAACTTGTTCGATGTAGGCTGTTGGGTGGATTTTTTCATTTTTGTGTTGGCTAAACTAGTCAGTCTAGCGTTCTTTCAGTAAATGGAAGACAATAGAGTAGACAAAACTGCTACAAAAAATTCATCAAGGAATATGAAAAATATTCGGTCTTGTGGGTTGTTAAACTGACAAATTACATTCATTACATTCTCATCACGTTAATAGTTGTTTCATTGAAATCATTTTTCATTGACTGACGTTATTTTTCGTGAAATTTCAATGGAAATCGTTATAAGAGTAGTGAAAATAAAAATACAATAATCGAAATGTCGCGTTGAATGACATTGCTTCAAAGTTGAATTCGGATTTAATTTCCATTCAAAAGAAGAAAAAAATATATATCTTTCCGTTCTCAATATTTCTGGGAATTGGCAAAAATAAAGAAGAGTAAGTGTAGTTGAAATGCAGCAGATAATATTTACAAACCTTGTTGATATTGATTTGAGCTATTATGGATCGTCGCAAATAACAAACGCTGAAGATGTTATTACCACCTGCTCATCCATTGCGATGTAAGACATTAAGCCAACAAGTTGGCGAGAGTTTATTTAAATGGAAACACTTGTTAAGTTTAAGCTAACATATGGGCTCCCACCAAGTACACAACATGTTGCCGAACAAGTTGGCACAATTCGTATTAGTGGAAACGAGGCTTTACAGGCATTGGGTATCTTTGCAGGAGGCTCTTCTGATGATTCACCGAAAAATTGTCGTGGCAAGCGATTTACATTCTGGCGGTCTCTGGGTAGAGCAAGACCTAAGCTCTTCAGAAAATGGCGTCGCATTTTCATTGATTTATTGTTAATGCGATGTATTAAGACTGTTATTATCAGACATCTTCAACTTAGTATAAAAAATGGTAAATGGTCACCTCTTGGAGTTACGGCTCACGTCATATGTAGCGCAAAGTTTATCAACGACATCCACCCCACATTTTGTTGAATTGTGGTATGTAGGTGTTGACTTCCGGTTTTCGTTGTGCTCCAGTTGAATCATTAATTTTATCATCATGGTGCAAACTTGACATCAGAAAAACTACTTTATTTTTCTTGGGGACATGAAAAACAAGAGCGACGCTACGAGTATTAGTGAGGAGGAATTTACCTTTTATTTTTACGCAAGGTGCCAACTGACGTTAACTAGTGTTTTTGAAGCGGATGTTGGTGGACAAGTTCGTAACTAGTAAACCAATTGTCAAAAGTTAGATTACGGTTTGATTTAGTGATTCACAACATCAAAGGGTTTATTGCTAACAGCGAATGGACCAATTGGTTGTTTTCCGGGAAATATTTCTAGATTCAAAATGTAGTAGTTTTTAGCATTGACCAAATCAAATATCTTGATGCCATATTTAGCCGGTTTAGACGATATGTACTGGCCTCGAAAAGCTGTTAGCATTTCTTCAATGGTTGGACAATCAGCGGATTTGAAAGTTTCTACAAAATTTTCAAATATTTCTCTCATTGGTGGCAAGTTATTTAACAGCTTCCTTTGGTCGCGAATAGTGTGATCATCAAAGCACAGGCAGCTTTGTATAAAGTGAAAACGTTGTTCAGACATTACAAGCCTAAGTATTTCTAGTCCTGTACCATCGGAAGACCTTAGGTCACTTAAATTTTATCTTCCTGAGCGGATCAAGCCATATGAAAGACCGAAAAATGCTTCGAATTCTGTCATGCTCCGTTCTTTTATATAAGTATACTTGGACAAATCCTTACATGGCGCAATTTTATGCTGAATGTGTGCATTTGTATGTATCAAAACTTTTTGTAAGATATCAATACTGAAATACAGGCCCCAGCATTCCAACTCGGAAGTAGCAGGCTTAGCATCATGTGTTACACCTGACAATTGTGTGATTAGGTTTTCTGCTCGTTTTCTGCTATTATCCTTACATTCTGCTGAAAAGGTGTCTTCAGCCAAACTGTGCCGTCTTTACCGTGATGGAATTCGTACCTCATGACTTGAAGATGTTCCTGGATCTGAGACAGAATACTCTTGCGGCGGCGGTGTAGATGGCATTTGCCTAGTAATCTCAGATAGCAGGACATTGTCGTCTTCACTATCCTGGCACTCTTGTTCAGTATCGGTTAGCTGGCTCTGAATACTCCCATGATCCTCTTCTTCCAGGTCGTCGTTATCAGACAAGGCTTCTTCCGAATCAGACTCCTCGAGAATTGACAAAATATACGGATTGTCTCTTTCTTTGCGATCCATGTTTCCAACTGCCTTTAAATAAGAACAAAATATTTATATCAAATACAATAAGCACTAAAATGCAAATAGAACGTATTATTAATACCAAAAAATAATTATCAGCAACAAGAAAACATATGTAAAAAATATAACAAAATTATTACGTCAGTTGTGAGGATGGGGAATAATTGCCTTTATGAGAATTAAACACGTATAGTTCCTATTGTTTGTTAGACTGATTTCTATTAAAAAATGTTTAGAACGCTATGTCAGCTCCAGCTACTGAGAAGAACGGCAATGTCGCGCGGGTATACTTATAAAATTTTTTGAATTTATAAATATGGCGGGTCATTTTGATCCAACCTCAATGACACCGGGTTAAGGGTTAAAACGCAAACTTAAATGAATTCGGTAGCAAAATTATGAAAACTTTAGAAAATTTAAAATTTTAAATTTCAACCGTAAATTAACTCGAAAAATATTTTTTCCAACATCAGAAATCTTTTAAATTTAATTAATTCTAGATTGAGGTAAAAATTCCAATAAAATTTGCTTAAATATAAAAATCTCAAATCCAATTAATCTTGTCGTCATAACCTTAGAGAAGAAATTAAATCTCTTAAATTTAATTGGAAGGTAAATTTAAATGGTGTGATATTCCAATAAGTAAAAGGTTAATAAGGAAATATTTTGGTATCATTTCTGATTAACCCTTTCGGTATGGAGCAAAAAGAGATCAGTGGGGCCAAAGTAATAGTAAAAGTACATGACATTTGTTGTAGAAAGAGGAGGTACGCACTTTTGCCCTTCCACACGATCATCTTGGTATCCGACCATCTTCGCTTTGGATGAAACTTTCACAGTTTATATGGCATACAAAACTAGCTCACCCATATTTTAGTGTTTCTTGGAAAAACGCTAGGGGTTAGATATTTAGTGATTTTACGATGAAACACCATTTTCCAAAAAATCGTATCTGGACAATAGATAAATCGATTTTCCCAATCCAAATATCAAATGAAGCTAAATACATTACACTTTCCATAAAAGAAATAGCAACAGAGAGCGAACAATCTTTTTTATTAATAATAGTATTTTAACAAAATAAGTATTTTACTGATGACCTCCAGTAATTTTTTACCCTAGATAAAATTTCATAGGGTAATGTGTAGAATGGTTTGGACGCATAATATTAAAATATGACAATTTTGATCATCGTTTAGACTCAAATTCATTGAAGATAATCGCAATTAATATCCCAAATGACAAAAAAAAATGGAAAAGGGATTGCAATTTTCAATTCAGCGATCAGAGCAATCTCATCAGTATGGTTATCTCTGATAAATGTGTACGTCTGTCTGTGCGTTTGTTCGTCATCACGATAACTCGAGAATGCCTTTATTAGAGAGTTGAAATTTTGCACATCACCTTATTAAAAAAATTGCAGATTTAGGTTCGAAAAGTGGGCAAATCAGTAAATGTATCGTAAGGTTGACATACAAAAATGTCATTTTTCACTATATATTTGGACACTGCCTGAGAACGCGTCGACGTAGATAATTTTGTTAAGAGTATTCTCATAAAAACAATAAATATAATTTCAAAAATTGACTAAATCGGGCAACCCCTTCTTGGAGTTGCAGTGCAATATTTTAATTTTTAATTTTATTTGACTTTTATTTTTGCGCGATTATCTAAATTAATGTCATTAACGATCCGAAATAAAACACTGCTACTTTTTCTATTGATCACGAGTACTACACTCCGAATTCATTGTATCTTTTGTATGTATAACCTACAGCTCGGTAAGGACTTCTACACACATCAGATAAATTTATAAAACTTTGGGAGACACATGGATAAATATAATGCTCCCACACTACATTACTTAAGGTATGTGATGATATTTAAAAATCTATACCGCCGAACGCATCCTTAACCTGACACCTAACACCTAGATAGAAAAGGCTTAGAGTTTCAAAATGAAAGTATAAAAAAGTTGCAAACTGCTAACTCTTTCATTAATTGCACACGTGCCAAAATAAACTTTTCCAAAGTGGAGTAAAAAAATCGAATAAAGAGAAAGTGTAAGTTGGTGCCAAGTTCAGATTGTGAAACTATGAGTAATTAATTCCACTCTCAATTATTAACACAATTCGAAAAATACCAATGGTTGCACACACATGCGATATATTTAGTAGGTGTAGTTCTGCAGAAAGGAACCGCAACAAATTGAAAATATTGGATTTAGTTAAATAGAGGATCCTAAGTACCAAAACGTTTCGTTTTCAAAAAAATATTCCGTTCAATACCCCAATACCAATTCTGAATTGAATTTGTAGAATTTACTTAGAATTCTTCGATTTTCTGAATCCAAAATATTTAATAAGATCGCTGCTCTTAGATTAAATGGACTTAATGATGGTCTGTTTAACCACAATGAACCCTTCATATTGTGATGCTTAACGAGCATTTGAATTCATTCTTGTCTTACAGCTACTTATCCAGAGGGAAAGAGCGGCTAGTTATGGCTTTGAAAGAAAAGGTCAGAGGATCACATTTCTTCTGATAAGTGACCCCTTATCCTCATCCATCCTCAAGCAAGTCCATATTAAAGATCCAAAAGCTTCAACGGATGTTATAGCCAAAAGACTTTCATTCTGAAGAGGTTAACAGGTAACAATTAGCGAGAGAAGCCAGATATCAAATAGACGGTTGTTGGTCCCCCAACGGAACTTTTCTCTGGTATACTGACGGATTCGGGAAAGATAACAGCACAGGTGTATGGATGGTGGCCTGGTTGGTCCAGAAGTGGAACTCTCCATTCCTTTTGCTGCTACTCTTTCCGTTTCTTAGGCGGAAGTCTACGCTATAGAGCGAACTCCAATACAATAGATCAGCTCTAGTCGCGGCATCCGTTGTGTCCTAGTGAACTAGTCAAGTCTTCTATGAACCTAAACTAATCTACAGTAGTAGTGTACATAAACTCTCTCCAGTGGAAAGATATCTCAAAGTTATCTCAAGTTTAATGGAAAGAGACAATGCTTCTCTCATATTAGTATCTGCCTTTTTTATGAGCGGGTATACTTTCTGTAATGGGAACTCACACTGACAACAAGTGACCCTTAAATGATTCCTGTATGTTTCTGTATCCTCAATTACAACTTCTCTCAAAAATCTATTGGAAACTCCCAAGTCATAAATATTTCGATATCAACATGAGAACGTGAGGGCATGTACTGTTCACTAAGTAGCATTTTCAGGGTAAACTAAAATGTTAGTAATTGTCATGACATTTACATTTACTTACGTAAACTACTGTCGCTCACAAAGTCTGCTCTGTAAACTTTTATGGTTTCTCCCGAACAAATCCACTGAACGCCTCTAGATAATCAATCTGTATAAATGTATATGCATTATGTATACATAACTCTATATAACACTAAATTCAATTTAGTGTCGATAACATTACCAGAACTTACTTTGACATTTTCAGTTTCCTCGATCCAATTATCCTTTTCTTAACATTGTTTATTTCAACATCCATAATTATTTTAAATACAAAAAAAAAATTCCAATTCTGATAAAACCCCCCTATACATAAATATGTAATATCAAATAGATGCGGTTACATGATTTTGGTGCATTCGTAATCAAGAAAAAAATTGTATTTATAAGTTCATCAAATTTGCCTCTAAAATTTAAGATTGTTTCGAAAAGCGAGTTATAGTCGAAAGTTCTTTTAAAAATAAAGCAGAATTGAAAAAAAACTATATCCAACTTTACTGATCTACATTTATCTACTTTTGATTTAATTGTACTAATTTTCATGTGCTGTATGAGTTTTGAAAACCATTTAACCTAAGAAACACTATAAAGTCTGTGGCGACGTGAACGCATTTTTGCTTTATACCCAAACTGTACTTTGTCTGAGCCGCTGAATTGACCTGAACATTAATGATGTCTCTAAATTACTTAATTTGCAAAGCTCTACTTTGTGCGGCATGATCGAATTTTTTATGTAGCGTTAATTAGTAGTTTTTAAGTCACTCAGAAATTGTATCTCGCAGAGCTAACACGTTAGAAAATTATACTACTACAAAGTACAAAAATAATACTTCTTACCATTGAAAACTCCGAAAAAAAAATGGTTTCCAACAAACCTAAAAAGTGTCATTAAGATTTCTTATTGGCGTTGGAATTTTTCTATCTCATAATCTATTCTCCAGTAACGTATAGCATTTAGGTGGCGGAACTCCCGAAGTTCAAGTCAACGCTTGATAATCCTACAGCCAGAAGAATAGTTGATTGAAGAAAGTTAAACCCAATCAGTAGTGGAGATAGGCGCTGTGGATAAGCCCTACAACTGCTTTCGGATTGATAAAAACTCACATTCCACGAGACGAGCTATCATCATAATCATAGTCTCCTTTTTCATCAACCTTTATTTACATAAATAGCCTTCATCTTTATGTTCTTACTACTGCGATAACGTAGCAGGGTTTATCTATAATGGTTATTGTCACCCTATTAGAAGATGTATTACAATCACCACAATCCTTCCATCCAAAATTCATTCTGTAATTCTTCTGTTAGGGGCCATTAGTATTTAATTTACTATAATTGAAATCCTATAGACGTCTGGAGGAAGTTTTAACCGTATTCAAAAATCAAGATTGTTCGCAGTTACGAAAGAAGACGCCTTAAATTGATTTAGAAATTTCTTGCCCGATATAATATCATCACACAAAATAAAACCCAATTTTTCACATATAACTTTTCATAATGGAAAGATGAGGAGAATCTTCTGATACAGTGTGGTTATTTCGCTTCGCCATGAAGTACGTACTGGACTTATGATTTGGTTTCTAGAACCAGAATTGAAACTGACGACCTCAAGGAATCCGTTAGCCTTTTACTTTCTCTTCAGTAAGGACTCTTCAAAAATCATAGCTGCTGTAAAATGCAATATGTTCTTTAATAGTAAACATAAAAGCCCGTCACGTTTTTTTAGGACCCCATATAG
Source organism: Dioctria rufipes (assembly GCA_963924295.1). Lineage (NCBI taxonomy): Eukaryota > Metazoa > Arthropoda > Insecta > Diptera > Asilidae > Dioctria > Dioctria rufipes. Next base: position 240,296,463 of record OZ002740.1, read on the forward strand.
AGCATTATCGCGAAAGTTATTTACTTTGTTTAATGTTGCTAAATCTGATTTTTTATTGATCGATCCTGTTTTGTTTGTTATGAATTTCGAATCCATTATTAAATTGTTAATAAACACAAATAAATAATATATTATTCTTTCATCTTAGTCACAAATACCTTGACTGTATTCTGGCGCATAGTGACCCAGTCAAGAAAGTAATGAGTATATAGAAACTTAAAGAACTTTATAATACGGTAAATTCCATTCTTCTGTCTTCTGCTCTTTTTTCAACTGTCAGTAAGTTGTCGCTTACATTAACCTTTGCTCGAGACCCTTAGATATATTTGGTATTAAGAAACTTCTTCTGATATAGCTTGAAAATTTTCTGATTACATTTCCTCAGAAGATACTGAGTGGGTACATCCTTTTTTAGCTTCAGGACATCTTAGAGGAGCAAAAGAACAATAACACAAAATAAATAAGTCTTGCTTCAGCTTATCCGGAAAAGAATAAAAAGTTTGAGATAATGCTAGCAGGTGTCTTCCGTTCACTTCATTACATTTGTATGATACTCCTTTATGAAAACAAATTACTTGCTTCGGTATATTTTGTACTACTTGTGTCTTAGAAATTAGTAACTTAAATAAAACTTCGTGTACTTTTGAATCTCTCCTTTTTCCATATGTAGTACCTACCCACACTACATGGAATGGTCTTTCTTGTTTCCTCGTCCTATGTAATCTAATCTCAAATTAAGCTCGCACAATTACTCATTATCCTACAGCATATTCGATCGTAATGAAATCTAATTGACAATTAACTGATGAATGTTATAAAAAAATTTTTAATCAAAAAAATTTGCAGAAATTCGTAAGTTTTGTGCTCCTTGAAATAGGCAAAAATCCGAATATCAAGGCTTTGATTGAAAGAATAATGTAAGTTGTAGGTACGTACTAAGGAAATAAAGTGCTTTACAAATCTGCACAAGGGCCACCCACTGACACAATAATTTGGAAACTTTTACGTTACAAGTGATATTATTTGAAAATATATTAAAATATTAGGGTGACTTGATTTATTTATAGGCAAATTAATAACAATTTTTTTTTAATGCCGTGAAAATTGAAAAACTTCTGATACATTTACTAATGAACACTGCAAATTATTAAATAAGTTTCTACATAAAGAAAAAAACATTTTATTGACAGAATCACGAAATTTTATATACATAAGCTATTGCTTGTTTCAATTTAGATACCAGCGGACCTGTAGGTAATAAAATTTACTACATGTAGGTTTGTGTCCTGAAAGTGATAAAATTCATATAAAATTAGCCTAGACCTAGACCACAGAGTACATTAGAGACATCTACCGCAAAAGACAGATACCCAACATCCGACAAAACCATACAATTTAAGACGAAAAATTAAAATTTGCAGTTCACATAAATTGAAAATTTTTAACGAGAATTAACTCTCCTAAATTTTTTGCCCATAATTGTTAATAAATAAAAAGATTACTCTTTTGGACTTTTTACCGGGTTAAACTTAATATTCTTCAAGAAAGATTTTTTTGGGATTCTCCGGTATATAGCAAAAGCTAAAAAATGTTCTAATTTGTTATTTCATCACACAATCCATTAATTTTTGGTGACAAGTTTCAAGTCTTGGTTTGACTCATCAACAGGTCCCAAATAGCGAAATTGGGTGATTTGAAAAACAAATGAAAAAATGAAGAAAGAAATGAAAAGTTTGAGAAAAATAGAAAAAACAATTTTTTTTATTTATTAAAAAAATTTTAAAAAAATTTTAAAGAAACAGATTCATTCGAAGCGAATCGAACCTGTATACGCCACGCAGTGGGCTGAAAAATAAAGAAAAAAAGGAAGAAGAAGAAGCGTTTCGTGTCAGCAGAAAACCTTACACTCATCGGTGCAGCTTGGTTTTCTGCCTGCTGCAGACGCTTGAAAATAGAATCTGTTTCTTTAAAAAAATTTTTAAGTTTTTTTAATAATTAAAAAAATTGTTTTTTCTATTTTTCTCAAACTTTTCATTTCTTTCTTCTTTTTTCGTTTTTTCATTTGTTTTTCAAATCACCCAATTTCGATATTTGAGACCTGTTGATGAGTCAAACCAAGACTTGAAACTTGTCAACAAAAATTAATGGGTTGTATGATGAAATAGCAAATTAGAACATTTTTTAGCTTTTGCTATATACCGGAGATATCCCAAAAAATTCTTAAACAAAACATAATTGTTAAATACACTATTTTACGTTGTAGTTAAACAATTTTCAAATAAATATTGCAATTTCTCGTTGGTGAAATGTCGGGAGAAAGACTAAGTACCATTAGAGTCAAATAATTATAAAAAGTGTAAATAAAAATGAAAAAAAACTCGACGTTATTTGCTAGATCTAGGTCTTATCTTTCTAAAACGGTCACAATTTAAAGAAATGAAAATACCTACCCACAGTTACAAGTTGCAAGTTTCCGAGCTAATATCACCATTCCAATACACTTTTTTTAATTTTTGCCGACGTTATTTATTAGACTTTCTCATTACCTTTAATTCGCCAGGAATTCGCATTGAAAAATGTATGAAACTTGCAAATATTGGTACTGACTCCTCTTAATATGTCCGAGGAATGGATCCATCGTAGTTGTTAGTGACTCTTCTTGGCATGTTCTATTTATGACTCAAATAGATTTTACTGCAAGTGTCAGGTATAGGTAATTTGGTATTGTAATAGCTCTGTGTGTAAAAGTGTAGATAAATATAAAAAGATAATGAAGTAGAGTCGGACATGTTCACGTGGGTTTTTGGCTTATGGCGGCTTTCCCAATCACGCCCTACAATATTGACCACTGGTCCTCAGACTAAAATGTTATTATAGTATCTCATAACATTCATGTCCACAACAAACAAATTCTTCATACCCCCACGGTATGGATGTGGGTTCGTGGACATGAGGGCCATAATGGAAATTAAATTCCTAAAGGCCTAGCCAAAAGAGGAGCGGAAACCATCTTTGTCGGAACAGAGCCATTTTATGACATTTCCAAGTGTTACTTCAGACCTAAATAGCTGGGACAAGAGAGCTCAAAATGATTTCAGGTCGTTGTCCGTTGAGGTACCATCTATGCAAGATGGGCTTGGTTGAAACTTGATCTCACGAAATCTCGGGGCACCTACTCTGCAACTGAGAAGTGTTGACCAGGCGGAGATTACTCCACCTCGAACATGATTTTCCATCATCAAACTACATGTGGAACTTAAGTCCCAGATTTTATTAATAGTCTAAACATAGGAAGAGAGTACATACATTGAACCGGGACTTACAAGAGATATTTCAGGTCGCAGTGAGAGAGAGGCCAATGCCTGAACACCCCTCCACAATTCTGAATCTATCCTAACGGTATGGCATACTTGTGCCACTCTGTACTTATTTACGAACTTTCCAGTAATTTCCTAGAATAACTGCTTACTACTGTTAGTTCTTATGTAGGCTTATTATGACATAGCCTTTTTATATCCTGGATGAAATCTAAAGGGTATAATAAGTTTTTCATTCCGTTTGTACGGAGCGGGAAAAATTCCAAGCTCTTCGAAAAAAGCAGACTCGAAGCGCTTGTAGCAGGCTTCTGCCCAGCGGGAAAAAACACTTTAAAAGTCCTTTTTAAGCGTTTCTGCGGAAGCACAAAGCGCTTCGATTGTGCTTCAGTTTCTTATAAATTTTAATATTGCATGTCCGCAGAAACAAGCACTTCCTTTTAGCCGCGTTTTAATCGCTTAAAGCATGTGAAACAAATTGGAGCTATGCACGATTGCAACTGCTACAATGTCGGCACAAATATCTACCATTGTTTCTCTTAATTACAGAGAATTTGAAGTTTGACGCTTATGATTAATTGAGGTAAAAGAAAACCACATAGTTTAAGGTTAACATTATAATTCAATACACTTTATAATTTTATATTTTCTCAAACTAATCGTTCAATATATCTATCAGAAAACTTAAGCAAATCTTCTTGTGGAACTCTGTGATGCAATGGTACGTACGGCGTCAACACGAGAAAACTTGCATAATAACGTTCACATTCAAATTTCTGAAATTTTAGCAATAACTTCGAAGCTGCTTCAGATTGCTTCTAGAGCACTTTTTTTAGAAGCATATCCTTGATTTTTGCACGTCCGTCTGTCCATCTCTCTATCTGTCTGTCCGTCCATCCGCCCGATAACTCGTGAACGCATTCAGTTAGAATGCTGAAATTTTGCACACGGGCTTTGTTTTTTTTTTTTTGTAAGACAATAAAGTAAATTTGAGTTCGAAATCGGGACAATTCGTAGCGTAGGGTTGCCATACAAAAATTTCAATTTCAATATATACTTGGACACTGCCCGAGAACGTGCTAATGTAGAGAGCTAAAGTTTGGTATATGATGTTTGCATAGCAGTAGTAAATCAAATTTCAAAAATACTCTAAATGAGGCGAGCCATTCTTGGTGTTGCCATACAAAACTTTGGTTTTTCATTATATTTTTGGACACTGCCTGTGAACGCATTGATGTAGAGAGCTGAAATTTTGTACACAGCATTTTCATGAAAATAGTCAATGAAATTTAAAATATGTACTAAATCGGGCAACCCGTTCTTCATGTTACCATACAGAACCTTGAGGTTTCACTTCATTCAACTTTTACTTTCATCTTGGGTATATGTAATATTATTGGTCTTAGACTAATTGCAACTTTTTCTCTTATTTAAAAGGTCATTTCGAAAGGTTTTCTGAGGGTAAAAACCACTTAACTATCATCTATTGCGAACGTGAGCTTTTTGCTGTAAATTTGTAATTTTAATATTAATGTCTTACGAAATAAATTTTTAGAATTCTAGGAAATATACTAGCTACTGTAATAAGATATTTATACTGTTTTTCTAGATCCAAATCTATATAAGTTTATCTATATACACAACCTTAGTACATTCTTCTGAGCTACACACGCGGTGTCTCGAATGTACCATGCCGAGAACATAAGGATGTAAAAGCTAAAATCAAGGAAATTTCATTCTTCGACTTATTTATTTGGAACATTTTATTCAATGTTTTCATTTTTGATACTCCAGAGTAATAAAAAAAAAAACTATGAAGAGCTTAAATAATGTGTATAAACCAAAAATAGCACAACATGACATGCCGTGGACATTAAGTATATGTACATTTAATAATGCCGAAAGTTAGCACATGTCGCGAATGAGATTCATTAGAAGAAGTTATGAAGTGAAGCTGGACAAGTAAAGACCCTATGAAGCAGGGGCTTTCAGCACCACATACTTTACAGATCCTCCAAACTATAATTCTCGCCACGAAAAATGAGCTATTAAGACCAGGGAAATTTCAGTTTGGGGTTGCCGCTTTACAAAGTTAACCTGAACTAAATTTTGTCCATTTGAATTAAGTTATTTTAATTTTATTGATTTTTTACAAAATCAGATAAATTTCATCATGCAAACGTGTTTTATGCCATTATTCTCTAGTTAGAGAGTATATTTACAAATATGCTACAGAAATTTTGTGTTCTAATCTTTACGTATTAAAAATAGCTGACTAAACTTTATCTTCTGTTACATGCCAAAATTTCTTGGAATTTTATTTATGACTTTATGGCTTATTGATTAAAAATCTTTTTTTGGGAAAATCGTAAAGATCTTACTTTAAAATTCTTTTCTAGGTCTTTAAGCGACTCCGCAAATACTAAAAGTACTTGATAAATATCATCTTCTCTGTTGCCAAAAGAGCATCGAAATGTCTTGGATTTCTGAAAAGGTGTAAGAAATATTTCAGCCCATCAAATCTAGCGCTCCTCTACAAGTCCTATATTAGACCTAATGGCATACAACTCCCATATATGGCCCGGGGCTGGTCGCACAGCCTTAGCTTCATTGGATATGTTCCAAAAGAGAGCCTTCAAGCTCATTGGCGATTTGGCAATAACTAGTCATATCGACTCACTCGAGCAACGCCGCAATGTTGTATGCCTTTCGCTCCTTTATCGCTATATACATGGTCAATGTTCTGATGAAATATCTAGTCTAATCCCTTGTAGAATGATTCCTGCACGCAATACTCCCGCTGCAAACCGCGCACATCCTTTAACCCTTCAAATTACTTTCGTCCGTACAGTAAAATTCCGTGATGTTTTTTATCCCGAACAGTGCGAATGTGGAACAGCTTACTATCTTCTGTTTTCCCTCCGGCATACAATCTGCGGAAGTTTAAGGGCGACATACATCGGTACCTCAGCCACTCTCCTCATATCCCCTAATCCTTTCCCTATTTCCTTGCTGCCATGCTGTGCTTTGCATCATAGGGTATCTCCTGAGCTTGGCTTAATAATATATATAAAAAAAAAAATATATATATATATATATAAACATATATATAAATACTTTCATTTTTGATATTAAAGCGATATCAAAACAAAATTCTGAAGTCCTTGATGTGGCCACATCAAAATAATTTATATCAATTCTGATTGTAAATTAGAATTAAAAATTAATTTTTGAAGTTCTGTAACGAAATTTATTTATAATAAATAATTTGTTTTGCAAGAATGAAATGAAAGAAAATATTTGAAGTCAGAATTATTTATTAAAATTAAAGAAAATACAATAGTAATTCAAGTATATATTAAAATTTAAATATTTTGTAATGGTAATTACTTTGAGAATTCTTTTACCATTTGGAATATACACAATGGTACAAACTTACAAATTTTCCACTGGTTACCTTGATAGCTCACCTTTGGTGGTGCTTACTATAGCCGGTTAATATGCAACAACTGATTTTCATACACATATGACATATGCATGCAGAGCCGCCGAACTGGGGGACGGGTGAGTTAGCGGGCGTCAGCCCGATTCGTCGATGGTCGTCGGGGCCGGTGAACTTCTTGTTAATCGCGACCATATGTACCATGCATGTTTGAATACTGCGGCTTCAATGGAAGAAAAACTATGAGTTAAAAATATTCAGAAATGTTCCACAACCTATAAATATTGACAGGGTGAGGAGCCAAGCTAGCTTGTCAGTGTTTCCAAGATATCATTAAAGTGCGCAATCGCGATGATACCTAAAGATGACACTTATGTCTAGAGCAATTGACCACACGTATCGCAATTTTTTAAGCTGCAGTGGTGTCGTATACTTGTGTCGAGATCAAATATCAGCAAGAATTGTCGCACGAATTTATAGACTCTTCATTAGAGCGTGGGCACAACAGCGTACCGTACCTAGGACCGCAAATCACATGTCGCCCTGAACTAGGGATGCGATGATAAAATTTATCCCTAATCTGAAATGGATATGGCCACAGTGGTACACCACACCTTGCATGGCCCCCGCACCAACCATTGCACTGAGCCTAGCAATGCACACAGGAGTAGTTATTGCTTTTGTGCGATGCATTGGTAACATTTATAGAAACTGGAGTGAAGTTAGTACCTCTAACGGGTTTTTTTGTGAAAATGCATTCGAACATCCAATATTGTACTTAATTTTTTATTATTTTTTAATATTTTTTAATTTTTTTAATATATTTTTAATTCAAGAAAAAGCATGCCGGGATTCGTCCGCGTTACAGAGTACAGACAGAGTTTCTATACAGGGTGTTTCCGCCATGGTGGCCCATAGAGCAGGGGCTGGATCTATTAACACGGAACTAACACGTGGAGAATTTGCATTAAGAATTATCAAACTCTCTGTTCCACTTGACAAAGCTCCCTGATGTTTTAGTTGTGGAGATGTAAGAAGAATATTTCCAACTGACAGTATTGAATGTTTTTATAGTTGTATTTTGAAGGTAGCTAGATACCTAGGAATTTTTAAATTAAATTATAGACTCACCGCATATACATACTGGCTATATTTATAAAAACAAATTATGGAAATCCTTGCAATACTTAGAGAGAGCTATGGATTTTGGTGTCTCAAGGTATCCACTAAAAAATTTAAGTCGCGCAAATATGGTCAATTTGATCGTCTTCCAGTGATGCAATAAAATTTTTAATATGCACGTTAAATCTTGTATGTGGGATGAAGTCGTATCTACATTTTGTCCCCTAATTAGATATGTAATTAGTTTGTGAGTCCGATAAATGTTTTTGAAAATAACTCCAAAAGAAGTTAAATTCACTTTCCATGAGAAAATGTTCACAACAAAAAACTGAAAATGAACGTTGTATCGTTGAAATTAGTAGAAGTTTTGAAAATGATGTGTGATTTGAAAAATTGTACAGCATTCAGTTTTTAGGTCTCGATGAGTCTACAGACATCACAGAAGGTTCCACAATTCACCGTTTTTGCCTGCTTTGTATCTGTGAAGGAAGAAATATTAAACTTAGTAGCTCTTATCGATAAAGCTTTGAATTTCCTTGTGACAAATTCGTAAATGTTGTAACTGACGAAGCACTTACAATGATAGAGGGCCCCATTGATCTTTTAAGCAACAATCCTGAAATTTCACATTTTTTACTTCTTCATTATATAATTCACTGCGAGCAACTCATAGCTAAGTTCACTTAAAATATGAAAATGTAGTGAGGATTGTTTTGCCGATTGTGAATTTAATTAGAACAAATCCCAATACTCATCGTCAATTTAACTTTCCGGAAGTGGGACTCCCTGGCAGGACACGAACAGTGGCATTCGGTCTAGGGGACCGCAAGTATATCAAACAGTTTTTAAAGAAGAAAATAAGTATTTCATTTTCTAACTTTTTATTATCAAAGAACGACCTAACTTTTTATACAAATAAGAAAAAATCAAAGATTTATGCTAAACATACTCCTAATTAATTGTTAATAACAGCCGTTCTTTTTCTGATTTGTTCGCTTTTGAAAAAAATTAAAATTTTTCTACCATGCGCGTGCGGTCTGTGGGACCGCAAACTACAATTTCAGGATACAAGCACATGGAGGAGAGTTGGCGACCGACTGACGTGTACGTCTACTGCTTTCCCAGGAATACACAGCAGCTCATTGAAGTAGATTCGTTTACAACAAATATTAAAGGGAAATAATATAATAGACCGCGCGCCACTTCCGGAAGGTTAAGATCTTTTTAGAAGAGTTACGGTTATGTTATGAAACAGCTGAATTGGCCAGTCATTTCTCTCTTTATGGTCAACTTGCAATATTTGCCTCTGCATTTTGTGGAGCTCTAAGCCTATCATAATAAAAGAAAAAGGAAAAAATTACCCAGTATTGGCAAATGGAAATTAACTCCATGTTTCTTACAGACATTATGGACCATTTTAATGGAAAAAAGGATTATTGATTTTACAAAAAAAAATTTTAACTTTGAAGCTGAGCTTCAGCGATTTCTGTAAGTTTTTAAGTCCAATCAAGTCAATACCACGAAGAAAAGAAGAAATGTGGAATAAATATAATGAAAAATTTGAAGAAGTGCAAGCGGATTTCAATATTATGTTTGAAGATTTGAAAAGTTTTAAATCTGCTTATGCAGTGAACCCACTAATTTGTAATATTATTGGAGATGAATTTATATTTTCTGAAATAGGATCAGGCATTTCAAATGAAGCTAATGAAGCTCAAATATACTTCTGCAGGGTGGCGCAAAGGTCATGACCCTATTTGGTTCAGCTACAACTTCTTCTCTAAATTAGAAAACTAGAATTATGTTTTTATATATGTATATTTGTGCCATGAAATTTTGTCGCATTAGGATTTGAAGATGATGTCTCTTAAATGGTGACCTCCAGAGTTGATGCACATTTCAGCCCTATGTATGACATTTTCCATAACTTGTCGTAACACTTCCTACGACATGTTCCTTATTTCTTGATGAATGTTTTCCTTTAGGACTGCGAGAGTCTGTGGCTTATTCACATACAACAGAGAAATCAAATAACCCCAAAGAAAGAAGTCTGGACAGGTCAGATCGGGTGATCTTGCAGACCAAGGCAAATCACCAAAACGAGAGATAACACGGCCTGGAAAAGCGTCCCTCACTAAGTCCATAGTATTGCTCACTGTGTGTGCCGTGGCGCGCCGTCTTGTTGGAACTAGATATGCTCCAGCCACAATTCATCCAAACTGGGTATCACGAACTCACGAAACATTGTTCTGTAGCGCCCTCTAGTGACAGTTGTCGCATTGCCAGCAGCGTCTTCGAAAAAATAGGATCCACTCACTCTTTCAGCACAGACACCACACCATAAAGTAACTTTTAGTGGGTGTAAAGGTGTTTCTTGAATAATGCGCGGATTTTCAGTGCCCCAAAAGCGGTTATTCTGCTTATGGACATGCCCCGAGGAATGGAAATGCCATAACCATTTAAAAAAAAATCATTATCTTCAAGATTTAGGTTTATGACGCACTGGATGTACTCTAGACGAGCTGGATGGTCAGTAGGCAGCAGTGATGAGTCATCTGAGTTTTATACGGAAACATCTTAAAGTCTTTGACCAAAAACGATGTAAACTCCGTCTGGAAATGCCAATTTCGTGCCACTTCGCCTCGTTGATATTTCTGGACACTCTGTCACATCTTCACGCACAGCATCGGCATTTTCGACTGAAGGGACGTTCTTGGTCTGCCAGACTTAGGTCTATCCAATGTTGCGGCAGTTGCTTCGAGGCGTGTGGCAAAGCGTCGCATTGTGCGACCAACCGGTGCCGGACGGCGTGAAAATCGTCGATGAAATTGACGTTGTGTTTTTATCACTGATGAATTATTCCGTAAAAAACATTGACACGATTATTCCACGTTCTTGGGGTGTATAACGGTCCATGTTTATTTTTAGTAATTTTACATTTGTTTTCAATATCAGAATGACAGGAGATGTCATATAAAAATAAAATAAATAATATCTATAGTGCAAGTACTTTTGCGCCACCCGTTATAATTGATTTTTGGGAAACTTGTGCCAGAATCAATAATATACACACTTAAAAAAAGCTGCTTGCTGTCTAATTACAATATTTTTACTTAAACACTATGATGTGGTTTTTCATAATATCTGGAAAACTGGCATGCGGCACACATTGACAAACAATCAGAAATTAACTCTACTTTAAATATCGCTACTATTGTATCGCTATCCAAATAGTTTACTACTTATACTTTATTGCCCGAGACAAGACCTGACCTTGGCGGTGGCAATTGTAGTATTTATACTCTATAAATTGTCTAAGAACCTTCGCTAAAATTCCATTCCAGAAATATCGGTTCTCCGAACCTAAAGTTGTTTACTGTCTGAACCAATAGATGTCGCTTGCCATCTCCGAACAATTGTTTGACATAATAACAGACACGGTAGTATTCCGCAGACCAAGCTTACCGTTACGGAAAGCTAGTGAAGATTTTTCTCAAACCCTGTGTCTTTTCGACACACTACTGTTTTAAGGCTTCTTTCTTCCCGAGTAGGTCTTGAATGAGTTGACTTTTTGGCACACAATTGCTGCAAAGGCTTCCTTCTTCAATGGCGAGTCTGGAAGGCTTCTTTCTGTAATTCCAGTAGTGAACTTCGACTCACATATAAAAAGAAGTGGAGTTAATAATTTAGAAAATATGACACGGTTTTACGGAATTAAAAATAATTTCAAAGGCATTAAGGCTTTTATTTCTCTTAGATGTTTTTATTTTCGAACAACGTTATAAATATCTTGCGTTATAATGCTTGTTTAACGGAGATAAGTTTGTTAAAACGAAACAAATGATGCTAAAATAATTTTAAGGCTACCCTATCTGAGGGATAATTGCAGCTGTCTTTGCGGAAGAGTATTCACTTATTTCACTTGTTGTCGACACTTATTTTTGCTAGATATTGATAACTTAATATAACTTATTAAACAATGACAATTATTGTGTAATATAGATCTATACTTCAAAAACTGCGAACAATTAATTTTATTTTATTTTTCTAAAAGCGATGTTGACTCGCTGACAAGAAAATAACAAATTGGTCTGGATTTAAAAAATAATTTGTTTTTAAAGTTAACTAGCCTACTATCTCATTGCCTTAAGAAATCTTCCGGAACTTTAACTGAGTTTTAAATGAAAACTTACAAATGACCGGGTATAAACTTTAAAATGTCAGGAACGGCTAAAGGCTCAAATCAAATTTTCCGACAATGTGGCTGTCACCACAAATCTACGGATCCATCTACACTGTTCCATCGTTTACATTTAAAAATCGCTTCTTAATTAATTTGGAAATTGTATTTAAAGCCATGCTCCAATCAAAGTATTGATTTCAAACAGAATTAGCTCATGGCTGTGTAGTACCAGACAACCGCATAAGTCTTTTGGAGCCTGGGTGCCTTTTTTCAGTTACTCTCTGTTGAATATTTGGTCACAGTAGTTTAAATGGAATTAAATCAGCAGCTGTGAAATAATTTTTGCAGGGTTAAGCATTGCTAACATATGGTCAACATTTTTTTCACATTAGTCTATGTTTATTGTACGAATAGAGCAGACAAATTTTGCACGTAAAGGTTTTAGCTTTGCCAAAGATTGTGTTTGAGAAAATGTGTTAGACGTTTTGATTCGAATGGTGAGTAGATTTAGATTTATTTACATATATGTCGGGGCGAGTGCCCTTTGCAAAGCAGCCATTATTGGCTGATTGTGCACCGCTTGCATTACACTTCCTCCAGCAAGCCCACTCTTCCCAGGAAGAGCAGTATTTTTTTGGTAGAGATTTGTTCGAAGTCGGCAGGTTTTAAGAAGTATGAGCAAAAAGCTCGGAATTTACATTATGGAATGGCTTCGCATTCACACAACACATGGTCCGATATTTCACCTTCTTCGAGACATAGTCTGCATACATCAGTGGGTGAGATGCCTATCTGATGCCTGTGTTTGTTGAGTTTACAATGTCCGATTAGGACTCGTATAATGGCCTTGAGTTGATTTCTAGATAGCCCTAAAAGATCTAGGCTCTTCTCTGAGGAAGGTCTTTTGATTAATCTTTTGGCTTGTCTGGATCCTGTTAATGGAGTCCATCTCTAGTTCATCTGCCTCTGGATCCAGTTTTGCATGGTAAGCTTCGCGGTATTGTAGGAAATACCGCAAGAGGGTTCTGGTCCTATGGGGGGCTTGGACGCTCCTCTTGTGGCCAGTAAGTCTCCATTTTCATTCCTATAAATTCCCAAGTGTCCAGGCACCCACTGAAGTGCTAGGTGGTTGCATGTACTAAGGTTATTTAATGCTTGGATGCATTCCCATATTAACTTCGTTTTGATCTCAGATGATGAGATGTCTTTCAAAACCGCTTGTCTATCTGTAAAGATATAAAAAAAACTATTAGTTTAGGATCGGCTGAGGCTTTCATATGCATACCTAGTGATGGCATATACCTCTGTCTGAAATATTGAGGCGTTCTTTCCTAGGTTTTGATGGATGTTAGCTCTTGGTCTAACGCCATATATTCCTGCTCCTACTCCTTTCTCGGTTTTATACCCGTCGGTATACTAGATTAGGGCTTGATTTACTAGATTTGTATCTATTTCTTCGCTATCTGGTATTATGATCTTGAATGGCAGACGGAGATTGTGCTCAACAACCATTCTGTCTGGGATCATATCCAGTATTGAACTTGCTTTAATTTTTTTGGTTAGAGTGCGTAAACTTTCAGAGTCCCATTCACTACAGCCATTTGTCCGGACTATGTACACCATCAGTCCAGCCTCTCTTGCAACAATTTTGCCGAGTGTCGGTAAATTCAATAGTGCCTCTAGAACGCTGGTAGATGTTGTCCGCATGGCACCAGTTACAATAAGATAGGCTATCCGTTTAAGCTTGTTCACCTTCCTGGTAGTTGTCTTTTGTGTTCATTTATTCCCATATGCTGCTGCAGCGTAGGTGACCATGTGTCTGACTACGGATTTGTAAAGCCAAATCCCGATATTTGGCTTGAGTTCACATGTTGAGCCATTTTCTTGCAGTTCCACAGCATTAGTGTAACTTTCTGGACTATCATATCAATATGGTTGTTCCAATTCAGCTTATCATCAAGAGTTATCCCGATATATTTAGCTTCTTTGGACATTGAGACCCCTCTATTAAAGAGAATAGGGCTAGTTACGTTCCTCATTTTCCTTCTTTTGGTAAATGCTATAATTGTTGTTTTGTTAGGATTGACTGATAGCCTGTGTACATCGGCGTAACCTTGAGATGCAATACCTTGGCTGTTTAGTTACACTAAAAGATCACCAACCACCATGGATCACAGCATAGTAGATTGTACCCCTCCTTGGGGACAACCCCTGGTGGTTCGAACCTCCAGAATCTCACCATGATGAGTAAGACTAGATATTCATGGTGTGCAGTTTGTCGGGATAATCATAGATTTCATATTAGTTTTGGAAAATTTTTAAATAACATGACTAATTTTTTACGGGGCATAGTTATATTTCGATTTTCACATTCTGGTATGTACAACGAAGAGAGGATTTAAAAGACATAATTTTACATTAGAAGAAAGTTCATTGTCAAGGAAATTGAATCCATCAATTAGTGTGTTTAACATTCCGAAAACTACGAATTTTTCGGACGTTGGCTGCTCACAAACCGAAAAATCGGTATTTTGTAAAAACAATATTTTTTCGCGTTCTATGAATATAAAAGAACTTTTGGAGTGTCAACCTATTTATCCTAAAACTTCCAAAATCCAGGAACTATTTTAAGGGTATAGAATCAGATGTTTTCAGTTTGCATTTTCGAATTCGAAACTCGTCATTAATTATACAAAATAATTTTTTAAAAAAAAAACTATGTTATTTCATGTATTAAATATAATACGTTATGCCCCGAGCCCTTCGTCATTATGTCCTGTATGTGGGGCATAGTAACTAACGCCCCTGCAGACTCCCCCACGCGGCGGACCTACAGTTTCTAGGGGCCCACGAAAGCCTACAAAGTTAATATTTTCATATGAAGTGATGAACTTAGAATCCACATAAAATAACAACGCTGAATTAACAAGCAGTTAGATTCACTCGATTAAAATTCGGTACCTGAATAAAAATTATATTAACTCTGTAATGATTTCATTATTTCAGTTCCACCTAAAGGTGTCCATACCATTATACGCTTTCAGAAGCTGCAAATACGCTGACTAATGACAATAGTGATGATACAACAATAAAAAATCAAGAATTCTTCTATTTATTCTTTGTATTTAAACGGAGAAAAAAGCAAAGCCTGAAACTGAAGCACTGTAAATTATTTTCTGGGAAATATTTGGCTGATTTCCTTTTCCTAGGCGTACATGTTGCTAGCATGCATCAGAGTTCGTAGGTGGGAGAAGAGCATTACCCTTGTGTAAGAACTTTATAGTGATTGCGAAACGAAGTTTAACTTAGTTCCTTGCTGTATTGTAGAGGCGCTACTACCGCAGACGTAAGCAATGGGTAAGTCAGCAATGCCTTGCTCTAGTATAAGGCCTCGACCTGTTGTAGGGAAGGCAGCAATTTTTTCTTAGAATTTACTGGAAATATTTTCCTTAGTATTGTTATGCATTTGTGGAGGCCGACAACGGCACACATTAGCAACGTTTAGGCCGTAGTAATAAGTGACTTATGCAGCATAAGATTTTTGGTTTATATTCATGCAGAATTTGAAGTTTTTGGTAGAACATTATGGTGATCCAAGACTCCTTCTATTCTGTATAACCACATTTGAAAGCGGTCTAAATACCTTTCAAATGCTATGCCAATTTATAACCTCAATTAGTTAAACGATTAGATTTTTCCTCTAAAGATTTAAATCAATTTTTGTAATTAAGAGAACATGTAAACTTTTTAATGCGTAAGAAATATCTTACATATAATTTTTTTGGGAAATACGGAATCTGTTAGCTAACAAATTAAATTTTGTTTACCTGTTCCAAAATTACCACGGAATGGTGCTGTCAAACTTTGCTACGAATGCAGTAAAAGTTTGGTAAATTACAAGCGCATTCATCTTATAAACTCCATTCACATGGTGAGCCGAACAGATGCAGAACTAAATTGAAACAACGGCCTAAACAGATATATTAGCTGTGTTCTTTTGTGTCCGTAGAACAGAGCAGAACAAAAGATATACAAAAGAACGCCTCAAGAGAACAAGATTTTTATGTCCCGCAGTTGGCACTGATTATAGGTTCACTTGTCAAAAAGTTAACATGTGACTGACGACCACTGACTTATAACAATGGGCTATTTCATGTGGCACAAAAAATATTGTGTTTCTATATATCACCGTTAGAGCACCCTTTAAAACGATTACATAAAAAACATGTAAAACTCAACCAATCAGATGAAATTGTACACCCGTAAATCGGGTTTAATTAAAAAAATATATTTTCTTGTGCTCAAGTGATATTTTGATCGATTATAAGGAATTAAACTCATTCCGACTTTAATTTTCAAAAGTTATTCTTAACTGAATCCTGCTTATGGGCAAGAGAGACGGAGCATGATAAACACTATCTTTACCTTATTCCTTCTGCGGTGATTGCATCTGTAGCCAACATAAAAACATCAAATTGCATAGGCAAACGTTCCAGAATGCAATATTTTGTGTTGGTAGCTCCAACTCTGCCATAGGGCGAAAGAGAGAACTATAAAACTTGTGCCATGCTTTCCTATAGGAAAATGATAATACGCTCAGTCCATTGTTATAAGTCAGTGCTGACGACTAAAACAAAAATGGATATAAACAGAGAAAGGTAAGATATTTTATTATTTTACTAGATTACTATTTTTGTTATAGTGTAAACGCACCAATTTGCGTCCATTTAAGGAAATGCCATCTTTACAAGAAGGGTTCTTAATCGAATTTACTTAATGTCGGTGTTTAAAATTTTGTAATTTTGTAAGCGTAATATTTACCTTTAATCTAAATTAAAAACTCAAACATTTATTTAGTTTGCACAATAAATGAAAATATCAGTGTATACGGAAATCACCAGTTTACCTCCACCAAGGTGCCAATTCGCATCCAGGTTAAAAAAAAAGTTATAAAAACTGCTTTTATATTGCCCAACCCAGACGAGAACTTTTTAGGGAAGGAAGTAATTTCCTTCCCTTGGCTTAGACGTGCCAAAACAATAATGTTGCTTCGCCTAGTTCCTTATATGATTACCGAAATTAATTGTGTGGTTGTTCAATTAAGTCACAGTTTTTGATATAAACAATTAATGTATCATATGTTCACAACACGTAATGATTATTAAATTATTATATTATCACCTCAAATCGCAAATAAATATCTGTACAGCCGTCCGATGAGTAATTTCAGAAATTTCGCAATTTCAAAATGGCCGGCTTGCTGTAGTATTGATATGCTGCCCGTAATCCCGATCGAAGCTTGGGAGTACGAACTTTTCCCTACCCCCGAATACTTCTCACCCGTAATAAGTGCCAATATGCTCTTCTGTGTGTGATAAAATTCACAGTAACAATATTATTCAGATTAAAACTAATTCAATTCAATCTGCCTTCCATTACTTTCAACTCATTCCATAGTTTTGCCGATGGTAGTACCTTGATTTCGCTTACTCCTTTGACACTTTTGTGGACTTCGAGTAAATGTCCATTAAACGAGATTGAGTGATTATTTCATTGAACATCGATTTTGACAATATCCTCGCTTGTGCAAAGTGATCGCGTCGAATTCCATGCGCCTAGGATCCAAAGAAAGAAATTAAAGTTGCTGCAGAGTACAGAGACTACTTTCGGTGTAGTGGCACTTCATTTTTGTGTCTAAATCTAAGTCAGTTTTCTATCGCACTTGTATTGTTTTCTAAATAATTTTGCATATTACTTTAAGCGGTCCAATAATTGATTTTTAATTTTAAATCTAATTCAATTTCTACCGAAATTTTGTAATTCGATTAATATCAATTATTTCTTCCTACTCGATGTACCTAACGCTGAAGCGTAGTTGAGTTTTTCCAACTTCTACAACTAATAAATTGGAGAACAGCGCCCCTACATTTTCATACAAGATTTAAATGAAGCGAACTAACAAACAATCGACAGAACAATTTTGTTCTCTCCAATGTATGGGAGTTCTAGAACATAAGGTACACAAAAGAACTACAGCTATTGTATCTGAAAGTAACTCCAGTCGGCCACCAAGTGAATAAAAATTCTGACGAAACTTTCTAAGAAGAAATGAATACTTAGTGCTCATCTACGCGTCTACGTTCATAAAAATTGTTGACCAAAGCACTCGTTGTCGGCCACCATAACATTTGTAAGGAAAAAATTCGATTAAATTTCTAAGGAAAAAGTACGGCGTTCCCAACATGAGATCTAGATATTGTTGATTTTATATTGAACCCCTTGTAAATACTTCAGTTGCAGAACTTTTAGCGACTGAGTGTGATCAAAACTTTTCAAAATGGTACAAGTCAGTGTTGGAAGATTGAGGGAATTCTCCCATATTGGGGGAATTTTCACCCTTAAAAAATTGTAAAAGGGAAAAACGAATAATCGCGAATCCTAGAACAAAATCGTGGGAAAAAATATCTTAAATTTTACAAAAAATTGAATTTTTCTGCATAATTAAGACAACGTTAATTGAGCATGGAATATTACTAAAATATAAAAAATTGAGACAATTTATAGCTAAATATTTATTGAAATGGCACGTTCAAAACCATAACTTTAAAATGTCACGCACTTTTGAAAACACAATCTTTGAGAACTTAAATGGGTATAAGCGACAAGCATACCCCAATGAGACGAAAAACCAGCAACTCTGAAAGAAGTATAACTTAAAGGACTTCGAGGTATAATTTGGAAGCTTTATTCAGAAAATACAGTTAGTAATTCAAGATCTTCTATTGCCATCACGTGAAAGTTCTATAGAAGATTAGTCTACTGAAGCGATTCTGCGGAGGCATGCATCGTTGTCTTTCTTCATACCAATGTCTTTGATTCAAAGGCATGCTTACAGTTTATTTGAAATTGTTATCAGTAAAAATGAATTTGTTTTGAAATATTACTTTAGTTGTTCCTTCTATTGAATTTCTATGGATTTCCGTCCCAGGGAAAAAATGTGGGAAATTGCATTATAATCTTTGAGAAAAGTGCCAAGAAATATCCATTTTGGAAGGAATTATCATCACAAGCACCTCTCAACACTGGCACAAGTGGACTGGAGCCATCTAACATTTTCGCAATGACTACCCAGCGAGAAAAATTTGTCAGGCCTTCCAATGGAAGTCTTGTGTAAGCAAAGTACTTTTTCTCATCACATTGGAGCTTGGTAGAAGTTGAGACAACTTACATCTAGATGTGGAAAACCTCACAAAACGTGGTCCAACTAAAACGAGCTAATAGCTCTCTAATAGAAAGCTCTATACATTCTCTCTCTCTTGCTGTAGTATGCCACATAAATTCTTCGCAAAGATAGCTTTCTTTGATTGAATAAAAAGTTAAAGAGCTTTCAAAAAGTGATCCGGGTTTATATGGAGATTTTCTAATCTAGTTGTAAGTTGTCTCAGGTGGAAGCGTGGAAGGGAACTCAGCCGAAAAAATTACCAGGCCTTCCAGTGGAAGATTTAAGGAAGCGGTATAAAAGCTTTTCTAATGATATGTAATGTTAAAAAGAAATGAGGTGTCCAACGAAAAGCCATGCATCTATGCATTCTGAGTAGAGCTGCCACTTGCAACCTGTGATGCTTCCAATTCCCGCTGGGTATATAGTTCTATACATAAGAGTATTACTTTAACTTTAGAATATTAGATAAATAAGCAATGAACGAAAATTAAAATATGTATTAGATCAAATTTCTCACGTTAAAAAGCTTTGAAATTTCCTCAAGCTCCCATCCCAACACTGTTGTACGGAGCGGTGATTAGTGGACTCGGGCTCTTACTTTAAGTAATCGGATATTTCCGGCAACTTATGTGGGAGGGAAGCTTTTCCCCTATCTCTAGCTTAAGTTAAGTTAAGTTAAGTGTTTCTCTCATATACTCATCGGTTTTCCTTTTAATGTACTTTCGTGGTTTTTTAACAGGTTTAGTGATGAATGTAGAGCACAAAGTAAATCTAAGCAAATAAGTTTGGCAATCTAGATCTTGGCAACACTGCTCGTAGAACCCATGAAACCTTTTAATTTTTTTCTCAAATCTGGCTTGGAGTGAGTGGATTGAAGGCACTGTTGGGAGATCGTGGGAATTCTCCCATATTGTTGGAATTTCTGGCCTGAAAAAAATTAAAAAGGAAGAAGAGAATAATTTTGTTTCCTCGTACAAAATTGTGGGAAACATCATACACAAGTTCAAAAAATATTTCCTTACAATTGACACAAAAAATGTAATTTTCCTACGCAAGTATGTTAATTTGCGGGGGTTCCATACGTCCTTAGTTACGCCACTGATCACTCCACTTAAATTAAGAGCGCACTGCATTAGGATGGTAAACGGCAATTATCTACATCACATTTTCTCCCTGATTTAGCCTACTTAGTATAAGTAGGTATATTTAAAGTTTCAAGGAATCGATTCAGGGATTTAAAAAAAATCTAGGGATAAATCGTTCGTTATTATTCCAGTAGGGTAGACCGGGGTTAGTTGACTATAGGCGTATGTAGACTCATTGCGATTAACTAAACAAACATCGACATCGAATCTGTCTAAATTGGACTGTGTATTAAGTCAAAGTACCCGTCTCAGTGTAGCAATTGTGATCGAAGCTAGCGCACATCGTTCGCGGAGTTATAAAAACAAAAACAAATTACAAGCACGTGAGTAAAAATTATGTTTCATACATAAATTGTCTTATAGTTTATACGCTCATGATTTTGGGTTACCTAGTGATTTTTATTCAAAGCGTATGCATTGGTTATTGGTCTTCCGAGCTTGATTTTTCTATGATTGGAATAACTTTCTGTCGTTAGTGTATCAAAAAGAAAATGACGGGTTGGGGCTTATTGACACGCAGCTTAGCGGGGTTAGATGACTCATAAGGCAACTAACCCAATGTTTCGTTTGTCTTTTGCTTATTTCTTGAGTTACAGTTACTAATGCTTTTCTTACATTCAGAACTATTAGGACCAACAAACGAAAAATGGAAAAATTGAATACATCTAAAGATGTGATGGAAATTGCTTGCAAATAGGTTATCAATGACGAAGCTTAAAGTGAGGAGCACCGCTGAACAGCTCTGTGGCTGGAGCGAAACGTCCGGAACGGGCCATTGTTGCCACCACAGCACTCCCAAACAACCCATCTCTAGACTCCTCAAGTACTAATAAACTCGAGCATATTATAGCTTGCTATATGTGTATGCTCCACTTTTATACATTGTAATTAACGGGAAGTAATGTCCAGTCCAATAATACTACACTTTTATCAAAACCACCCTTTCACTATATAAGTACATGAAAATTCTCGGAAATTATTAGGACTCACCACTTATCATCCACACAACCCTTAATATCTTTAATAATTCGAAGTTTTTGGAAATTCATTGAGATCACCCATATCATCAAAACGTTGTCATTCATCAATTTAATCTCAAATGGGCTAATTAATTAAATTTAGTTCCTTATGTATGAATGGATCTGGCTCAGCCCCATCGCGCCTAAAACCTCGCGGATTTGGATAATCGTGCACCATATAGACCGCTATTATTATAAATGGTTTCATCCGAAATATATTATCTGTTTTAGACCTCTGCACCATTACCACAGATTATTTAAAAATGTTGAATCTTCTTTATTTCGTAAAAAAAGATTATTATTTTCAAAACTTTGTCCTTTTGCATGTTTATTACTTTAATAAATTGATATAGTCAAATAACTCCGTCTACTGAGTCAATCAACCCCAGGCATAGGGTAAATGGACTCACGGCGAAGCTTTCATGAAAATGGCAAATAATACTTGAAAACCTTATAGGGAATAAAATAAAAGGAACTATTAAGAAACCCATTGAAGCAATCAAAATGAAAACGTATTTATTATGGGTAAAAACTTAACAGTAACATTCTTATAAAATTAATTATGAAAAATGGGCCTACTAGCCCCGATCTGCCTACTGTTCGTATGGAATCGCATTTTTTTTTGATAATATGTTTTTTTTTATTCTCTAGAAGCTACCATTAAAATATTCTGTGCAAAAATTTAAAATAAATTCAATCAACATTATTTCAACCGATTATAATTGAACCACACAAAACGGAAACGAACTTGTTTTTTATTATTTAATTTTTGCCTATCCATTTTCAGTTTGGAAATATCTGCAGTACGATAATGTTGCGAATGTACGAATTAAGTCAAATTACCTTGCACTCACATCCATTTATTACGCTATCGCTTCATTGTAGTTAATTTGTACATACAAATATAGCATATGAATTCTGAACACGCAAGCTGCAAATTTGTATGTTCCCTTCTTATTTCGTTTACTTATTTGAAATGCGTACAACTTGACTGCATGCAAAATGAAGAGAACTTCCGGTTCTTCCTCAGCACGTGGGTAAAACATTACTGAATTTTTGTTAGATATTTTTGTTTTGTTTTGTTAAAGATTCTTATCGAAATCTTTTTTCATGTACTTTCTGTCTGGTTTATTTTCCCCTTTTCTTATCTATATACTCAATTTGTATGGAATGCAACTTTCGTAAAATGCATTTCATTGTAATATAAAGACAAATCTTTGATGGATGACAGATTTTGTTTTTTTTTTTAGCATTTGTTCGTATTTAATATTTTATTTAGAAGTATTTTACTAGGCAAAATTAACTCTAATTACTTAGAGATAAATAATTAACTGATGAGTTATGTCGTATTTAGTTATAAGATTTGCAAACCTTCATAAAGGCTTCGAATAACCAAAGTTTTGTTAAATTTGGTTAATTGAACTGCATGTTTCCCGGTAGCCGGTCAATATCGAATGAGTTGATGGGTAGCTCTACGGTAATTGTCCAAAATTGGAAAATTTATTGTCGATAAATTTTTGAGGATTTTCTGCTTTTATATCGGTGTGATTAAATAAGAAAATTGAGAAAAAAAAAGAGCGAATAAAGTGAAGAACCTTACTTTTCGTGCTTTTTAGTAAATATTGACAATTCTTCAGAAATAAGAAATGACTGAAATGACTAGATAATCACGGTAATGACAAATTGATGTCATGAGAAGATTACAACTCAGGGAAATGACTCTTTTGCATTTTTTCCGAAAATAAAAGAGGAAAGTTTCAGTAAAACGAAATCTTATTATTGACACAATATAAAAGTATAAAATTCAATTGATAGAAATTGCTCTGAAAATAATTACATTTAATTTTCATTGTCAAATAAAAAGCAAAATTACAACCAAAAAATTTAGTTTTCAGTACAATTTTATTGAATATGTCGAGTTTTATAATTCAAAAACATCAATTGGACAATGGAAAGAAAAAAATCCTTTACCATTTTCTTCCACAATTGATGAAGCTTTAAGTAATTTAAGTATTTGGTTTCGTTTTATATAAGAGACATCTTCTTCTAGTTGTGAAACCGCTGTCTTAAGCCAGCGATATTCGTAAATTTTTAGATAGAAATGACCTTGCAGTGTTGACCCTACTGTATTTTTCAAAAGCTTTCAACAGTGCCAACCATCCTAAGTTACTGACAAAATTAGATTCACGATTAAATTTTTCTACGTCAGCCATTTCTCTAAAAGCTGATTTTTTTGGCAAATAGATCCCAACAGGTGATTGCTGTTGAGTGTCTCTCAGAAGTACTACCCTTACATTGTGGAGTACCCCAAGGATCTATTTTTGGACCACTATTGTTTATTCTATACATTAACGATCTTCTTCATGTCATCCAGGACTGTAGCATCCATCTGTACGCAGACGATGTACAACTCTACCTGAAAAGGCCGATTGGTCTAATGGAAGACTGCGTGGACCGCCTCAACTCTGACTTGGAGCGAGTATCAAGATGGGCGTCCGAAAATCAACTTTAATTAAATCCCACTAAAGCCCTATAAATTTTCTTTTATAGACAACATTTTCATATAAGCGAGTTGCCCCAGATTATTCTTGATGAAACTACCCTGCCTTTTTGTGAATAAAGTTAAAAAAAGTGGGGTTTACCCTGAACACCTCAATGAGCCGCTATGCCCATATAAATTGAATAATTCGTAATGTCTATATGGTGGCCTAGGGAGGCTGTGGCTATCAGCTAGTATACTTTTAGTGGTATACCTCAAAGTCGTATCGTGACACCAGGGCCCACTAGTTGTCTTGAACCTTGACTCGGAAAGAAGTGTGTCGTGGTTAGTTGCAGGCAGAAGTCCTCGATACGTCTTAGTTATTTGGATGTAGCGGGTCAATGTTGATGTAGAATTGTAGTGTGGTTTGACTGCACTGGATACTTTGAGGCAGTTGTCCAAACATGCGTGAGAGCAACAACACAGTTGCTAGTACAACAGTAGGATAAAGAGATCTGGCTTGTGCGAGTTAGACGAGTGTCGTGTCGTTACCTTGTTCAAATTGTACGTCTGATAAAGAAATTGAAACATTCGTAAAGGACATAAATGACCAGTTGACCCTATGTTAAACTGGCCAAGCCAAGTGGACCACTTCTACCGTTGCGGTAGATTGAACCAGTCTCGATACGTAGATACATCGTATTGCGAACTTCCGTTAATACTCTTCGTTGGTGAACAGTTAGTTGAGGCCTTATTAGTGGTATCGGTTTGAAGTAACTACAACAATTATAAACGATAAAAATGACCAGTAGACCTGGTGCCGACGGGTCAAGCTGGATTATCAACTTCTACCGTTTTGGTAGGTTGACTCAATCTTGTTACACCGATGTCATGTATTACTGGCTTCATCGGATATCCTTCACGGACAACAGTTAACTGCAGTGTTGTGGGTCTTGTCCGTTTGAAACGCCTGTAACACCGTTAGCTGAGGTGTTTGGGAAGCACAACGAGATTCGGGCCGTCCTAAAAGGAAGAGCTTGAAAAGAAACAAAAAACGTGGGACCGCTATTGAAGCGGGCATTAACATAACTCTCCTGAAAAATCGAGACAGATTAAAATCCTCTTATTGCTGTGGTTTTAATCCTTTACCTTTACTTAATTTTCATTTCAGCAAAAATAATCACAAAGTTATAATATTTAATATTCGTAACAATACAACTTTATCTGATTAAGTCTGACATAAGAACAGTTTGTCTTATAAAGGGTTTTCCAATAATAAGAGGTGTTATTTTGATATTCAAAGAAAAATGCCATTTTTTGAGATAAATGGTCAGATCTTTATTTCATTATAAAGAAGAAGGTCGTCATGAAGCACCTTGTCGGACCGCAATACAGAAATTGGTAGAAAAATTAGAGCTGTCGGGACAAGTTAGTGATGTGAAGAATAAAACCCGTGCACTTGGCTCAAGAACAGCCGAGAATATTGCTGCTGTAGCTGAAAGTGTTGAAGAAAACACAGGTTTGTCTATTCCTCGTCGTTCTTTGGAATTAGGCATTCCAAAAACGTCATTACACTGTATTTGCATAAAGATTTGGGTCTTAAGGCTTATAAAGTTCAGTTAACACAAGAACTCAAGCCGGCCGATCATCAACAACGTCGAGTCTTTGCTGATTGGGTCCCTGAAATGCATGAAAATGATCCGGAATTCCACCGAAAACTCATTTTGAGTGATGAGGCCCATTTCCACCTCGATGGTTTCGTCAACAAGCAAAATTGTCGCATGTGGGGCTCGGAAAATCCAAGAATTATTGTTGAAAGACCTCTCTATCCTCAACGTGTGACTGTTTGGTGCCGTTTATGGTCCCGCGGGATCATTGAACCTTACTTTTTCGAAAATGAGGCTGGAGCAGCAGTTACGGTGAATGGATTGCGATATCGACAGATGATTAATGATTTTTTGTGGCCGGAATTGGATGGTATTAATCTGGACAACGTTTTCTTTCAACAAAATGGCGCTACGTGCCATACAAGCAACGAAACCATTGATCTTTTACGGGAAAAGTTTCCGGACCGTGTTATCTCTCGAAGAGGTGATCACAATTGGCCACCGAGATCTTATGACTTAACACCTTGCGACTTCTTTCTTTGGGGCCACGTGAAAGAGAAGGTCTACGCCAATAGCCCAGCGTCGATTCAAGACCTCAAAGATGGAATTCGTGAGACTATCGAGGACATAGGGCAGCCACTTTGCGATTTGGTTATGGAAAATTTCATGAAAAGGATATGGTCCTGTAGGCGTGGTCGTGGTGGTCATTTGGCTGGTGTTATTTTCCATTATTAAGGGCATATAATGAAATAAAGATCCGATCATTTATCTCAAAAAATGGCATTTTTCTTTGAATATCAAAATAACACCTCTTATTGGAAAACCCTTTATTAACGGTAAAAACTTGAGCAAAGTTTACTCATTTGTAGAAGAGTTCAAGAGGAGCATTCGAAGAGCGTAAGCTCGGAAGAGAGCCTTATATTTTGATGAATCTCTGCTTATATTCCATGAAAAATTACATTTCAGGCAATACATAAAAAATAAAAAATGTAAATACGGAATAAAGTTATTTGAACTATGCGATCCGGACGGGATATCTTCAACTTAGAAATATATGGTGGCAAAAAACCTAATAAAACTTGTGTATCGAAAACTGAATCGTTAGTCATGCGCCTAATGCAACTATATTTGGGAAAGGTTCATTTTCTATATACGGACAACTACTATAATATTGTCTCACTATCTAATTTACTGCTGTCAAACAAGACCCATTCAGTGGGAACACTTCGTAATAATAGAAAAGAAAATCCAAAACTGTAATAGAGAAGAAATTTAAAAAAGGAAAACACGTATGGGCTCGTAAGAGTGGCATTTACATATCAAAGTGGAAAGACAAACGTGAAGTATTAACACCATCCAGAAATGATTGAAACACACAACAAACATGGAATGATCAAACAAAAGGCCTAACGACAATGTGGATATGCTAGCATATGCAAAGACACGAGCTATTGTTTTTCATAATGACAACCCACAATAGGAATAAGAAGCCGTTCGTTAAGTTTTAATTCCTTTCGTCAACTTCTGTCTGCACGCTCAGATCGTACTTTGCATAAGAAAATTTGATAGTTTGTGTAAATACTATACAAATGTTAGTGATGCATAAGGAAGCATTCGTGATATTTTCAAGATTTGCATATGCAAGCTTATGCTCATTGCAGTTAGGCCTAAAAGCCTATAGAAATTCAAAACTATAACTTAAATATGTTTGGTGTACCAGAGCTGACCAGTTCGTCTCGTACTATTCATGTCCTCGGAAAATAGTGCGCTGGTATAAAAAAATGATTTTTCACGTACTGAATTTGGCTATGTTTAATGCTTATTTTATTTACATAGAAAAATTAGCACCAAAAATGTCTTATCTAGACTGTCGCAACTCTGTTATTAAGTCTATGATACACTCCCCAGATAACATTAAGGAGATGATTCAACAACAATAGGAAAATCGTCCAGTCTTAGCATCTGATCATGAAATAGATCAGCATTATTTGGAAAAGATATCATGACCAACTTCTTGCAAAATTAAATCCTATTTTTTAAATTGCAAATCCTGCACCAAGTCTAAAATATGAAACAAACTTCCTACGAATGTAGACGCTGCCCAGGAATTCCACCAATGTCTTTTCCATGTTTTAAGAAATGCCACAAACAAAGTCCAATAACTACTGACGACATTTTTGTTATCATTGAGCAATATAATTTTAAAGTAACTACTTTTTTGAATATGGACTTTATTTATTAACTTTTCGTAATTTTTTGAATTTCCTTCATTTCCTTCCTTTTATTTAGTTAGTAGCAAAATAACACTAACTAAAGGAATAGTGCGTTTGCAGTTTTGTCTGCAATTGCAGTAGTTGTTTCTTTCAAGTGGAAAGTTTACAGATATGATACAGCACTGTTAATGCAGTTTTTTTATGTCTCCATGTAAAATGCATTAAAATGGATTTGACCCAACAGACGATGAAATCAAATTTCTGCAGAGTGATCATATTAACATCCCATGTAAATTTAGACCGTCCACGAACATGTTAAGATTATCGGAAGAATATTTTTCTGTATGAATTATAGCTTCTGGCGGAGGAGCTATTCAAATCAAACTTCTGTCTCTTGTTCTATCGATTAAAAATAACAATTTATTATTTTCATATGGCCTGAAAATAAATAAAAAATAAATGCTCTATAAAAATCTAAATGATGATCATTACGTAGCCCCGTTTTTTTCAATTTTTACTTTAAAAGTGGGTGAACTAAATAATTCTATAATTCTAAAATTTCTATGTAATTTGAATGAGATGCTCCAGATTATTTTAATTGTGAAAAAAAAAAACCAATTTTCCTGGAAATGATTCATAGTTAGATTTTGCAGAAAATCTTTATATGATCTACCATCAATGTTTGGGCATCAAAGTTCACTCTAGTGTAGACAGCAGGCAGTTCAGGGTTTCATTGCTGTCCTGATAAGATCACCCTGTACTGCTGATCGAAACAAATACATACAGTATACTCTCAGAATTTCTTCATGGAATTCTGATAACCTACAAACTGACAGTACTTCGATAATTATCGTTTAATTTTCTGCTTAATGCAGTAGGCTGAAAATTGCCTGCAGACTCTATATGGTTCTCGAAAGAGTAAAACCTCAATCCCCCCTTTCTAAATAAAAATATTTATGGTGGTGATAAGTATGTACACAATTTACAATTAAACTAAATGAATTTAACTACAAATATTTAAAATATACTATAAATCTAAACCATGCTCAGAGAAGAACTCAGCTTACAAAAAGAGGGCCAATCTTCAAGATATTTTCACTTTTCTTTGCATAAAAGAACTCTGGAATGTCCGGAATAATTGGGCATGTTTAAGTCCGGTATGCTAGAGGCAAGGAATTCGGTCCAGGAATTTTTCCACTTATTTCTTAAAGAAAAATTGACATTAGGTCAAGGAATTTTTGTCAATTTAGTTTTGTCAACTGTATGATATCTCAAATAATAAAGAATATAAAGAAGTAGTAGTTCTCAATTGCAAGTAATTTGACAATTGCGGAATGAATTATATCGGAACTGTTATTATATTTATAATTTTTGCAAAACAATTTACATTAAAACTGGGGATTTAATTATAAGTGCATCATTAATAAAATAAAGGAACAAAAGAGTAATAAGAATTGCCGTTCTTTTATTAAAATTTGTAAATCTCCGCAAACGCAACGTTTTAAATCAACTCAAAAATTAAGAAACACATTAAATAATTTTCATTCCTTCATTTGTTTAAAATTGTTTTACATGTTTCAAAATCGCCGTTCCTTCCTTCAATTTTTCAATTATTTCACCAACGTCAAATTCCTTACAGAAATAAGTGTATCGGTACTTATTTCTTTAAGAAATATTGACATAAGTGGATTTTTCGAAAAAGAACGACTTCAAGGAATCGGCCAAGAAAAAAGTCCTTGAGCATTCTATGACTTTTTTTTTACATAATTTTTATATAGAAACAAACATTCCTTGGCTCTAGCATACCTGGTTTTAGAGAAAAAAATGGCACAGAAATTGGAGGAAAAGTACGGGATTATGGTGTCGATCGGAGAGGCTATTGTACGATACT
The DNA here is from genome assembly GCA_963924295.1 of Dioctria rufipes. Classification (NCBI taxonomy): domain Eukaryota; kingdom Metazoa; phylum Arthropoda; class Insecta; order Diptera; family Asilidae; genus Dioctria; species Dioctria rufipes. The sequence continues at coordinate 240,326,100 of OZ002740.1, forward strand.
CTGCTGAAGCTCCTATGCTATTCTTTTAGATCGTATCTTGCATTTGGAGGCTAGTAAATTTTTCAACCAATAATTTACAGTGGCGTGCTAAAGTTTCCGGCCAAATACAATATACTTGCGGTCTCCCACATATAATGATGAAACTTAATATTACTCCTACCGATAAAACCAGCAAATAAAATAGAGTTAATAATATACTTAAATCAATATCATTATTTAATTATATTTAGCTATTATATAAAATGTTGAAAATAACTGTGTGCTAAAGTTTCCGGCCATGCAATTTCTCAATGTTCTAGAAGATATCAAAGTTCACTTTACCAATGGTGTGTCAATTAATCGGTAAATTCAGTTGCATTGTACTCTCGCAAGTGTAAAAATGGGTCGCAATATCTCAACTTATACGCGCAAGCGCATAATAAAACTGTCACAGGAAGGAAACACGTCAAGAGAAATTGCAGCTTTGTTTTGTATTGGAAAAGCTACGGTGAATGACCTTATTACTAAATATCGTACGGGATTTGGTGCAGAAGATAAAAAACGCTCAGGGAGACCAAGAAAAACTACAATCCGAGTGGACCGAATAATCAAAAGAAAGTCAACAGCTGATGTGAAGAAAACGGTAGCTGATATCGCTCGTGAGCTGAATGCTGAAAACGTCGCTGAAATCAGTCGCAGTACTGTCACGAGATGACTGCATGATGTGGCGCTCGTTGGACGGATTGGAGCTAAAAAACCACTCATAAGCAAAAAAAATAAGAAGGCCCTTGATGACTGGAAGAAGGTTGCTTTTTCAGATGAAAGCAAATTTAATTTGTTTGGAAGTGATAGTCGCGGATACGTGCGACGTCCAGTTGGTAGTAGAAATGATGCCAGATACCAATTACCAACAGTTAAACACGGTGGGGGAAGTGTAATCGTTTGGGAAATTTTTTCAGCGCAAGCCGTAGGACCTCTAGTACAAATTAACGGTATTATGGATAGTCGTTTGTACAAAGAAATCTTGGAAAATCATCTACTGTCCTATGCCCAAGATAAATTACCAGAAGAATGGACCTTCCAGCATGACAACGACCCCAAGCACACATCTAAATTAGTTAAGGGTTGGCTTGCATCAAAAAGAATTCGTGTTTTAAAGTGGTCAGCTCAATCCCCGGAATTTAATCCGTTTGAGCATTTATGGGAAGAGCTTGCTCGTTGATCTGGCACACGAAAACATTCAAATAAAGATGATTTGCTGGAAGATCTAAAGGAAGAATGGGTACAAATTCCACAGGATTGCATTGATCGGTTGATTGCATCAATGCCACGTCGCTGTGATGCCGTAATAGCAGCAAAAGGGATGGCCACCAAGTATTAATTTATACAAATGGTGGAAATAGTGTATTAGTACTTCTTCCCTTTAATCCTTTCTATTTTCTAGAATTAATAGATTTAATTTGGTAAATTTAAATTTTGGCCGGAAAGTTTTGAACAGTGTATTTTAAGGTTTTTTATAAATTAATGTGTTTATTAATTTCGAATATATTTATTTAATGTTGTTTTATTTCACTCCTTCTCTGCCCTTTACTCTCCCAACATAATGGTTGTTCATCGGTGTTATTTTCGTTGTATATAGCAAAAATTGACTTTGGCCGGAAACTTTTGCACGCCACGTAAATGACGATTTTGCTAATACGGAATAATTTTTTGAATTTACTTTACTAATTACAAGCAGTGCTTTTTTTGTCATAGAACACACTGGAACAGCATTCCACTACCATTACACGACAGATTCCAAAAGTTTTAAAAGACAATTTTTTTAAATTTGATGTTTAGTTTGTTTTAAAAATGAATTGCAGTCCATTTTAGCTCATCTCCCTCTGCAAACATTCTTACAAAATGATCGCAAGCTTAATCCGAAATCAGTTGAAGCTTTGAACTTGCTCATATAATTATTTCAACTATATTAAAAGCTGGACCAGAATCTGGTGCTGGCGCTGGCGCATACTCTGCCACTTATATCTTGTAGCTGAGTATGAATACAATGCTTAGTTCTGTCAAAACTAATTTGATATTTGAATTTTATTCCATACATCTGGTTTTATTTTTGAAATTTTCATATAGGGGATATATTTTTTCTTTTCATTATTTCGATGATTTTTTCTATATAAAAATTTTCCATATTGTTTCACATGGAGTTAAAATGGGTCGTTATTGTTCATTTTACAAATACGTGCATTAACATTGCTAATCAGATAAATGAAGAAATGAAGTAAACTGCGGTTAAAAAAATTTTTTAATCCAAGAATGAAATTTCTTTGATAATTGATGAATCAACCACAATAAGCACAAAAAACTACCCCCATAGCAATGTGCGATGTTGCATCGAAGGTGTCGGAGTTAATTCATGGTTAAATTTGTTTTTGGACTTGGTACAACCTGAAAAAGTAACGGCAGAAGTAGTATTTAAATTCTTACTCCAATGTCTTCACGCTTATGGGATGACAGAAGATTGTTTTAAAAAATAGCTGTGTTCTTTTGTGTCCGCAGAACAGGACAGAACAAAAGATACACAAAAGAACACTTCATACGTTTTCATAGAAGATTAATAAATGAAGCGAACAGTACCTACACAAAGTTCGCTTCAATCGAGACAGAACAATTTGTTCTCTCCAATATATTAGAGTTCTAGAACAAGGTAAACAAAAGAACACAGCTAATATTTAGTTTCTGTGGCGTGCAACGGCGCAGATGTGATGTTAGGGAGTGAAAAAATTGCTATCAGAGCATTTACGTTCTAATATAGTTTGGCATTGCGCTAATCACAGACTAGCATTATCAGTAAATGGTCCTGTCAAGGAAACTTCAGGAATAAGTAGATTCAAATCATTTCTTGATAAACTTTACGTCATATACGTTTCATGCTTCGGCAAAGAATAGTAGAGAGTTGCATTTATGTGGAGAATTACTAGGGAAAGAGCTGCTGAAAATTGAAAAAAAATTTAAGTACCCGATGGAGCTACAGGACCTCAATATGGACCTATACAAGGCAGATAAGAAAATAAAAATTCTGGTAAAAGTTTTTGAAGAAAGAAGGCAGCACTTTGAGACTTATTATAACTGCACTGTTCCTGCTGTGCGTGATCTTCGCCTTCGTCGAGTTTTATTTCACGAAAAAATTTCAAGAAAGGCTCCTCTCATTGACCCAAGTACATTTTATACAAGATTGAAAGAGTCAATAGAAAGAAATTGTTTTATAGCAAAGACGATGAGTTGGCATATTGGTCTCGTGGACTTGATCAAAGTTATTGGCCTAAAGATATTAATAACCAGCTGACATTCGGAATACTGGAAATTAGAAACTTGTCAATCAGACTGCAACTAAATGAAAGGGAAATGATCCGTGAATATATTCTCGAAAAGATATATAACTATTATAAATTTGATACGTACTTTGAACACCATTTCAATATCAAGTGAATGTAAATTCGGGGTTTTTCAGATGAACCTAATTGCCACCTCAACAAGAGCTTCGTAGAAGAAGAAGACAATTTCAGGTCTTTTGTTCATCAAATTTATCGGACCGCTTCTGAGACTTTTCGACCTTTCCAAATATGTTGATCTCTGGTTACGCAGAAAACGTTATTCGCCCACGGATACTAACAGCAAAAACAGAAGTCGAGAAGATTTGTTATACGAGAATTGGACCAAACTTTTGAATATGCAGTGTACATTTGCTTTAAATACAACTAATAAAAATTGTTTATACATATTTAGTAATGAGATGAGCGTTCCACAAGCTTTTCTTTTACAAAAAAAAGCACTGATTAAAAGTATAGTGTGTCAATGGTATAAACCTATTTAAGACAATACGTTATTAATTTCAATACGTTTTACCAATGTTTATTTACAAAAAATACAAAGTCTACTTAAAAATATAGAAAATGGATTCTATATTTCCTCTATTTTTGCAATTAAATTAGAATCGGAGAAAAATTATTGCAGGCAACATCTGTACTAACCATGTTAAACATGTAAGATATTTTACAATTTAAACTTTTTGAGCGACCGTTTATCAATATTTGGTCGCCTTTTGCAATTTTTTTAAATCCCAGGATTATTATGCAATACTGTTGGGAGCATCTTAATCAATTGCCGCTTGCTAGTGACCCTTTTTCTGGCAATTCCCCTTTTCATTAATTCCCATGGGTTTTCTATGGGATTGAGATCAGGAGAATTACCAGGCCATGGTGAAACGTCGATATTTTGGTCATCTAAACATTTAATGACCTTCTTGGTATTATGGCAAGGTGCAGAGTCACTGCATAAATATGTAGTCACGGTTTGGAAACCATTCTTTGAGTTGAGGCAATCGAAACTGTACTGTAGACTCGTGAGAGAAACATACTTAATTAAATCAAAAATGAATACAAATTTATGAGAGAATACGAATTAAATATTTTGAAAGATCGTTTTGGGTCGTCTGTAGTCTTAGGCCCACCGAAGCCGATTTTTTTCATTGTTGCCGTTAGCAGAGGTTTTTTCAGGGGCGTCATATTTAAAATTTTCTTCTTTGAGCCTCGGCCAAAGTGTCATTGTTGAAATTTTATTTCCCGCTTCATGCATTAGATTTGTTAGCACTTTTTCACCTTTTTTTCTTTTTTTCTGCTTTGTACGCTAATATCCCGAATTTTACGCTTATCTCTCATCGTTGTAATCCATTTTCTACCGCAGCACGGCGTGGTGTTATTGGCACATTATTTTTGATTTTATTTTTAATTATGCTAACAGATTAGTGAGAGACACTACATATAGCTGCAGTTGTCTTTTGAGAGTATTTAGTATACTTCAGCAAAGACTAAATATTCGATATTTCAGTTGCAGATAGGGGAAGGGAGGGTGAGTTGACGATAGTAAGCTTTGATCATTTTTATTTTCTTAAAATCTTAGTTATTTATTATGAGCAATCGTTAATAGGTTTACTTTCAATTACTAATTTTCTGATTTTCATTTATGACATATTGAACAGAAATACCATGTCTCATTTTTACCAGTGTTATTACAGATCAGTCAAAGTTCTGCGAGCAAGAAATTATTGTTCTCGTCTTCTTCCATATAATTTTAATAAAATTTCAATACATAAGGTCACAACAAAATTGTGAATGTTCTGGTGAGATAACAAGTTCGTCATCTTGTCCGCTTGTTGGATTCATCAACTTACCCGAAACGACCTTTTATAAATTAAAGTGGTAGAAATTTTATTTCAATTTTTTTTTATTAATTCAAACAACAAAAAACATATACATATGTAATTTAAGAAAACACTTTGGTGGAAATTCAAAGACTTACCAAATTTGATAATAACACAACTTAATTTTACAATGAACTTGCGTGTGAACACATGAGACGCTATTGCCTAAATAACAGATGGTCGCTGATGTTAGTTTCTATATTACTGTGCAAGTGTAGCCGAATTAATCCTGTAAAAATCACAGAACTAGTGGCAATCTCATTTAATTAATGATTCGTCATTTTGCCCGACTCGTCATCCTACACACCCTTCCTCTATGTCTTTAATTCTACCCATCCTTATTAAAAAAAAAATTTCTTTCTAATGCGAATATCGCGCATAAAATACGCGGACTGCTCGGATATATTATTTTGACATAACACTTGTCAACAATTTGAATAAAAACAAACTCAAAAACTACTAATTCTTAAACACATCACAAAAAAAACCATCAATACTCAATGGTCGACTCACCCCAAGCAGAAAAAAATAAGAGAAATGCGATTACCTTAAGTAATAATATGCAACTAACTTCATAGTAATCCGGTTTAGCAGTATTTCCACATCTCTTTTTAAAAGTTAAAAGTCATGACATACCGATCGATATATAATAAAATTTAGATTAATATTTTTATAAATTGTTTCAAAATTGTATGATTTCGGCGAGTTATTTTAATAATTTGATCACCCACTGTAATGTAATGTATCCATGTAGAAAAATTCCTAGAAGGATGAAAAATATTTAGAATAAATACAAATTTAAATACCTGAACAAGCCTATGTAAACCGATGAAAGATGGAGTTAAACCGTAGATGGCATAAGAACTAGATGTCGCACGGAATACTAGAGCAGAGTATACAGATTGTGAAATGGGTAGTGCATTCTGGAATGGACCATAACATGTTTTAGAGCGTGCCAAAGGCAAATGTTTTTATAATAGCAGTTTTGTATACGCTTGATCGACTTCCTCAACACTTCAGATACGAAAAACTATTAATCACTCGACGTATACATCATTTCAAATGTTTGTGGTCCATTCCGGAATTGACCACCACCCACCCATATAAATTTTATATACTTTTTTGGTACTGAATGCAACATCTAGTTCTTGTGCCATCCATGGTTATACTCACCCAGTTTTAAATTGTGGCTTTAACCGATTAAGCTTCAACTAGATATAGAAATGGAATTACAGCTGAACACAGGCTATCGTGATGCTAGAACTTCTCATCCAGCTTAGCTTCATTCAGTATTCGACTTGCTGCTTATTGATTTATCTAAAAATGCAGAGAAAAAAAAAAAGAAAAACGGGAAATGAAGAAAAAAACAACAAAAATTACGTATTTCCGCGACAACCGGCAGTTATACGACGTACAATGATTCATTGATAGATTCGCCGTCCAACAACCACCCGCAACCAGAAGCACAAATTTAGCTGGTGTCAACTGCATACCGAACCCGAACGTCATTTGCCACCACACCGCACCATCATTTTACAGGCAAGTACAGTGTATACCACTATTGCTACCCAAAGTCCCACACTATCCACAGAATAAAAACGACAGCAGGCAGCAGCAGATTACATACACATAGTATAACTGCTGGACTAGTCTAGATCTAGTACAACTGGCTGACTTGACTAAGGTAATTGAAGGAAACAAATGCAGGAGGAACGTAAAGACTTGGGTACAGGGTGAATAATACTGACATTGTCCGAATCCGTTGGATTTTATGCAGCTCTCAATCAATATAGGTGCTCGCATCGCATTACGTTGCATTTTATTCATATATCAACATTTGTCACGCTGCGTCTAGTACGTTATACACACACTAGACTGTGATGTAATTTATTTTAAGTGTACACCACTATCGCCCGTATCTATCTTTCGCTAGACATCTTGATTAGACTTTATTCAATGAAATGCAATGGAATTATGAGAAAGGCAAAGGCACCAGCAGACCACCAGCACCAGCCTTCTATTCAGAAAAGCATCAGAGAGTAGCCAAAAAGTGTTTGTATCTTGTTCTTGGCAGCTTTCTTTAATGACTTATGCTTTTCCGGCCATTTCGAACTCACCCACACTTGAATCCATGATTTAAAACACGCCGCGTACATACCAATATATTATACACATTTGTGTGGGGGAGGGAAGTTTTCGAATCGAGACAACTTCAAGAATGGAAGAGAATAAGAGATATTATGTTGTAGAATCATTATCCGTCTCATTTTGCCCAAAGTGTATACAAAAACCGATCATGTGCTGTGCTTTGCTTTTCCCTGCACTGGAAATTTATTATTATATAGGAAAGAACGCGACGCCGCGCTGTAAAGTTGCAGCAAAGAAGCACAACTAATACTAGAGCAACAACAGCAGCAGCAGCAGCAGCCAGCAGGCATCACAGCATACAGTGTATATCCATAGTATATCAGTAGTGGCACACACATCAGCATAGCATAGCAGCACAGCAGAGCACAGCAGCACCCGCAGCCAGCAACATTCGTTACGTTAACTGAAAGCTGAAACTGAAACAGTGAAACCTGAAACGGTCGTTACTTTACTGTTTTAGTCTTGTTTATACCGGCTGTCGAGTAAGGTTCGTGTTCGGTTCGAATGAAAGCAGTTTTTTCTTAACGTTTAATATAATCAAAAGTAAATTAAAAGGAAAGCAGTTATAAGAGGAAGGAATTCACGTGAAAATAAAAAATAAATAAAAAAAAAACTGTATGTCTGCATTTGCTGACCACGACGACGACGACAACGACGACAACAAAACGAACGACCCTAGTCCAGCTACATGAATTGTGTTTTTTTTTTTTTTGCCTGTATATGGATCGTTCTTATTGGCGGCAAGTAGTATACAAAGCGGATGAAGTAATTCTTGTTTTACCTCCACACATTTTATTATAATAAAAAAAAAATTAAAAAGGGTGGCCACTGCGGCATAAGAAGTGAAGTGAACCAATTTCGGTTAAATTTGAAACAATTAAAAGTTGTAAATTACCTGGCGCCTTATTTGCTCTTGTCCTCTCAGTGTTGTTTATAATTTTATCATTGTTTACTTTTTACGTGACTTTGTGTGCTCTTAGTGCTGCAATGTTTACACAGAGGCAAATCAAGGACGTCATCACATAGGAATTTGCCGGCAAAGTATCTAATGTGTTATTGTTGTTGCTGTTCTTGTACAGCTACTTAGAAGATAAAAATTGATTTTATTGAAATTTAATTTCGTTTTATTATATACTTCTACCTATAATTACATACATATCTACGTATTATGAGAGTGGAAAGAAAGTGATGATTACCGGTGAAACTTTTGTGCGTTTTTATTTTAAGATTACTTACCGCGACTTTATATTGTTTGTATGTATGTAGATAAAACACACAAAATCTGCCTTAAACATATAAATTCACACTTGTTTCTTGCGACGTAGCGCATAGTCTGAAACAATAATTTTAGTGCAGAAAAGTTATACGAAATTTTGTTTACTTTAAATTTCAGCTGATATTCTCTTCAGAAGAAATAAACATTTTATGACTATCATCATCATCATCATCATCACTTACATTGATTTATACACTTCAACTCGTGGTTTTTTTTTTATTAGTAAATAATATTATCTGAATGCTGTTTTCCTGGTGTATATATGTTTGTACCGCGGTTAATAGAAAAAAATATTCATGTTCTTGAGGAACAGAATAATGGAGTGTTGAAAATCTAAATAAAAAAAAAAAAAAAAAAAAAAACTTCTAAAAACTCGTTAATGTTTGTTTGATTTATGACGTCAACTTCAGTGAAAAAAATATATAATGGTGCAGTGAAAATAACATTATTGTTTTAGAAGAAAGATTAATGGTGGTAAAGAGAAAAAAATACCTAAGGTGTTAGTGTTAATAAAAGTAAACCTAATCGAGTTCAGTTCCTGATATATTTTTTGTTTTATATATTAAATTAAAAGTGAGTGCTAAAAAAAACAACAACAACAAAACAAATAAATACCTACGCAATTAAAAATAATTAAAAAATTTGTATTAAAGCAGCAAAACAGTGCGTTTTCCGGTGACAATTTCGAAGTGTTTATTGTTTATAATAATCCGTGTGTAATCTGTTTTCTAAGTTATTTTTTATTTCTGGTAATATACCTACCTACCTACCTACCTACCTATCTATAATTGGTAGTCCGAAAGAAATAAAGAATATTATTAAGAAAAAATAGATCAGTAGTGTTACTGTGAGTTTTAATTTCGACGTGTCGTTTGTTATTATTTTTCTTTTTATATATATATATTTTTTTTTTATATTTTGGAGAGAAAAATATTTTAACTTACGTTAAAATCAATTTTTATAGTGTTTAATAAATATAAACGAAAAGTGATTATTGATCCTTACATATACTTAATCAATACCTATCAACATGGATATACTACCAAGCGGGAATATATTTCGGGAATTGCAGGATATTTGTACCACTGGATACTTCACATCGCAAACTTCAATTGAGGATCAATGGCAACAGGTAAGAATATTTAATATAATACTTATGATTAAAGATTCCAGTGGACTTAGTATATAATTTGGGTCATCTTTCCGTCGTGACTAGATTGTTGTTGTTTTGGTACCACTAATCTGTGATTCAACCATATAAGGTAAATGTACCAGTCACCGGCGAACTAACTTTTATATCGGGTTTGAACAGTTACCCTTCGGTCATGCAAAGTCCAAAAGTGTTTTGGATTCCATAAGAACAACAAGAAGAAGAAGAAGCGCAAAGACTTGTCATTCAATTTAGCAGAATTAAAATTACTCCAAAGAGTATCTTTTAAACTTTTGTTTTTTTTGCATCTAGTTTCTGGGAGCTTTTTGTTTTGCTATATTGGACATTTCCGCATTTGTGAAGTGGTTTTGGTTGTTTATTCCAATTTCTTATCTACTGTTTGGTCGTGTGATCTTCATTGGTTCCCGATAATGTCAGTTTATCGTAGCTTTGGATGGATTTGATGGTGCCGTGGTTTTCTTAAAAAGTGCCTAAAAATGCGTAAATTGCATCTGGAAGACGAATGTAAATAATCCATTTCCCGATACTTGTCAAAATCTAAAACTGTTGAGAATATGGGTTAAAACATAAACAGCCTAAAAGTAAAGCAATCCGAATTCAATAAATCTGTAGAGTCTGCGGTAGTCTGATTTAGAGAGTTTCAATCTATTGTCAAAACTCTTGAAGAACAGCAAAACCGGATTAAAATTCTGGAAGTAAACAATAAAGAACTCAATGGGGAGGTAACAGCAGGAATCGAGTTAATTTTATGGAAGAAAAATCATTAGTTAACTTCATTGAAATCGTAAATGTACCTCAATCACCTTCGGAAGATGTTCTCGATTTGGTAAAAAAATACAATACAAATATCAAGTTACCTAAGAGTTTTTGAATTAAAACGAAAGTCCTGTCAATTTTTATATGTAATTGACAATCGTTAATTAGATTACATTTTGCCCAACACTGCTGGCACTCTTGCGGTGTCATGCAGAATGTGAAAAAATCATATACAGTAGAATCTCGTTTATCCGGCGTTCGATCAACCGAATCTCCGTGTTATCCGAGGCAACGGACTTATCCAAGCACTTCGCATTAATCGAGGTGTATGCTCGAATAATACGGAAAAATTTGAATAAAACGGATGGAGCCGCTATGATGACTATGCTGTTCGCAGGAGGTATTTTGCGATTGCTACTTTGTTTCTTATACTGGGTGGCGCAAAATTGCTGGCACTATAGAAATTATTTATATTTTTTTTATATGACATCTCCTGTCATTCTGATATTGAACACAAATGCAAAATTACTAAAAATAAACATGGACCGCTATAATCCCCAAGAACGTGGAATAATAGTGTCAATGTTTTTTACGGAATAATTTATCGGTGATAAGAACACAACGTGAATTTCATCGACGATTTCCCCGCTGTCCGGCACCGGTTGGTCGTACAATGTAACTGTCGCAACATTGGATAGATCTAAGTCTGGCAGATCAAGAACAGGCCATTCAGCCGAAAATATCGTTTCTATGCCCGAAGATGTGGAAAAGAATCCAGAAACATCAACGAGGCGACGTGGCATGCAATTGGACATTTCCAGGCGGACTCTGCAGCGTATTTTGGTCAAAGACTTGAAGATGTTTCCTTAGAAAACTCAGATGACTAATCAGCTGCTGCCTACTAACCATCGAGCTCGTCTCGAGTACAGCCAGCACGTCATAAACCTCAACCTTGAAGGAGATGATTTTTTTTTTTCACAATTGGTTATGACTGACGAAGTACATTTCCATCTCTCTGGGGCATATCAATAAGCGGAATACTCGCTTCTGGGCCACTGAAAATCCGCTCATTATTCAAGAAACACCTTTATATCCACTAAAAGTTAATTAATGGTATGGCGTCTGTGCTGAAAGAGTAATCAGACCCTATTTTTTCGAAGACGCTGCAGGCAATGCGATAACTGTCACTGGCGAGCACTACAGAACCATGTCATGTGAGTTCTTGATGCCCAGTTTGGATGAATTAAGGCTGTAACATATCTGCTTCCAACTATACCGCGCACCACGGCACGCACAGCGCGCAACACTATGGACTTAGTGAGGGACGCTTTTCAGGCCGTGTTATCTCTCCCTTTTTGCGATTTGCCTTGGCCTGTAAGATCACTCGATCTGACCTGCCAGACTTCTTTCTAGGTCAGCTTAAAGAGGAAAGTCTACAGTTTACAATTTTTATAAAAAAAAGTTATGTTAACGACCTTGTTGCAAAAATAATAGAGGTTAAATTAAAAAAAAAAAAGGTAAGAAAATCGGAAATTTTGAGTTTAGACAACCACAATTCTTGATGGGAGAGGAGTATGGGGCTGATTGAGTCGTTGTAAAGGTCAAGAAGTTCTGCATACAATGAGCTCTTAACTGTGGCCGTACGCCCTGTAGTTTTTAAGATACAGGGTGTTTTGTGAAAAACTAGCTTTTTTTCTTAATCGCCCTGTAACTCCTAAACGGTTGATATGCCCCCCCCCCCCCCTGCCATACAATTTTTGATTCGTCTAGGTGAGTACTATCACCTCTCGCTCTATTGGGAAACACCCTGTAAATAAAAAACTAATTCTAGTTTTCTAATTTAGAAAAGAAGTTGTAGCTGAACCAAATAGGGTCATTACTTTTGCGCCACCCCCAGTACATACATATGTTATATCCATAAACTTGTTACAACACGTTTTGTGTGTTCTTCGATTGCGATTGAAAAATTACCAGTTGGTCTTCAACAATCAATAAAAGAACATTACTATGTCGCAAAAAGGAAAAATAATATCCGGAGACGCGATGAAAAGTCGTAAAACAATAAAACCGGCAGAGCATGATAAAGTTGACAAAGGTTTATTCCTATAGTTTACTCAAATGAGAGAAAAGGGATCGCTTCAATCAAATCAACCATTGTTCAGTATGACGAAGTGTCAGTGCCAGTGTGATATGACCTTTCTTTTCCTTTCTCCCCTTCAGGACCCCTTGTACACGCAAAGTCTATCATGCTTCCTGATGAAAGCTAGACCTTTACAGAAAGTTGCGGATGGCTAGATAGATGGAAGAAAAGACACGGTATTCATCAGTTAAGCATCTGTAGCAAAAAGATGTCAGCTGATGAAGGTGGATTGACAAAGTTTAAAGAAAAATTCGAGAAGCTTGTAGCGAAAGAAGGATACTCGCAAGATCAAATTTATAACTGCGATGAGACTGACTTAAATTTTAGGATGATACCTTCTAAGACATTGGCTTTACGAGAAGAAACGGTGGCTCCAGGGTCCAAAGAGAATAAAGAAAAAGCTATAGCATCTTAGCATGCAGTAACACGTCCGGAGCACAAACTTCCGCTAATGAATATCGGAAAATCAGTTAAAACCAGAGCTATTAAACACATCAAACCTGAAGCACATCAAAAGGGTACTTGAATGAGTCGCCATCTTTTCCTAAAAATGGTTTTTCAAACAATTCATTCCTTCGGTTGAGAGATTTTTGAAAAAAGAATGGGTCTTTCTAGAAAAACAAGTCTGTTACTCGACAACGCTCCATCACCCCCAAGCGAGTCGATTCTCAGAAGTGAAAACATCATTGTTAAATATCAAAGCGTATTCGAAACTTTCAAACGTCATTGCTTGCAATAAACATGAAAAGCGTCATTTACTAGTCAGCTGAAGCTTGCGATGCTGTGCAAAGATTCACGATTGAGTGGTCATGGGCAAAAATCTTGTCTTCTACAAATCAAAGTGGTGACATAGCAGACGACATAGATCTGTATAGAATCATGGAATGAATTCCTGGTTGCGAAGATAGAAATAATAAAGAAGAATGGATTCATGGTGACGATTGTGACCAGGAATTTACTGACGATGAAATTATCGATCTCGGAAGATTAGCTCTTAAATGTTTTAAGGAACAGCCGGAAAGTGAAACAGTGCTCTATTACGGACTTTCTTAAGCCACGTTAGTGACAAGTTACCCGTTATGTACTAACAATGCTTAATTTACGTTCATTAGATTTTCACTTTTATATTGGTTAAATCTTAATCTATTATTTCAAAAACATAAAGAATGGTTAAAAATTTTCAAATTTTTTATTTCATCGGTGTTATCCGTGTTTTCACTTAATCGAGGTACCACAAGGTTCTACCCCATAATTCTTTTGAACACTTCGTAATATTTCGAGAGATGTTCGTACAAAAGAAAAAAAAAATTCGGATTATACTGCCAGTTCTGTGAACCTGAAGGATACATGTCGAAAGAAATTCGTAAAAATGGAAAGTTTTCGGATTGTTATTTTTCGAGAAGTTGTCACAAATACGAAAACACGAAAAAATGTTTGTTGGGTATATACTGATAACTAAGCCATTCGGGGAAGTTCCTTGAGTATTGAGTCAACAGAAAAAAACCCAGCTGAAAGTTTCTGAATAGGACAATAATTTGTGGTTCATACAGCTCCCAATGTTGGGTAATGTCACCCTCGAACTAAAAACCAAAGCTAAATACATATTTTAGAGTTACGAGTATATTGGATTATTAGGTCTGATTTAGGGCCAATTTATCAAAACATATTCAAAATTTAAGTTCTAAGTAAAATCGGAAGTGTGAAATTCATCATTCTCCTTGACTCTACCACCATAAGTGACATTGCCGAACCTGTTTAAGCCTCTACAACGACATTGCTGAGATAAACAGAACGAAGAGACCTTCTTTTGCCTAATTTAAGCTAAAATCATTAATTTAAACGAATTCATGCTTTTACTGCGCCACTACTGGTCTAACAATAAGATTAGTGAAAATAATATAAAAACTAAACAATAAAAGAAGATAAATATTTTTTTTTACACATAAATAAATTCACTTTGTTTGTTAGATCCACTATTATTGTTTTTTTTTTTTTTTATTTATGTATTGCTTCTACTAAACCTGTAGTCATAAAAAAATCAGCTGAAAGCTTGCTTCTTTAGCGTTTAAACTGCTTTTCGGCTGTTATATCCCACCGTAACCTGTATAAACCGCTTGAATAGTGCCATTATAATATTTAAAATACAAAAATTGAAAGTGCCGAGAAATGGTTAGATATGTTACGAAAAGTCTATCTAATAAGGACTGTAATAATACAATAAGTTCTACCACTAAGGTCTTTTGTCTTTTAATTAACGGAATAGATGTTTTACGTAAACTATTAATTTGTTTGATGTAATGCAGCCATATTTGAAATCGTATTTGGATTATTTCATCCAAATTCACCCAATTTTTACATGCAGAATTTTACTATTAACCGTTAGCGGTTTTAATATTTTTTGCGAAAGTGTTTTTTTTTCACTGGATTTGAAATTATGTATTTAATTTATTTATTTATTTATAATAAAAGTCATACATGCGCAACAGCTACTTTTCCTGTTTCATACCGTAGTCGACTTAGGCTATACAGGGTGATTCAGATCAAGCTACCTTCCGGTATACCACGCGATTCCTTGCGGTAAGCTGATCAAAAAATTGTTCCACATACCCCCCCTTAGAAACCTTCCTTTAGGAGTTGTGACCAGTTGAAGATTTCGCCAATATTCATGATAATAAATGAGTACAAGCTTTGAACAACCCTATAGATTTTGGATATTGTTGGCTTATTAAATAGCCAAGCATAGTAGCTATCGAAAAGTGTATTACTCTGTATTTTTTTAATTAAGCATCTTTAAATTATTCGCAAATGTTTCCAAAATTTTGATTGTTTTTTTACACACAAATTTCATAAATACCGTTATTTATTTCAAATTTATTGCTTCTTATTAATGTTCCTTCTACCCTCTATCACTGGAAAAAAAGCTGCAATACCAATATCAGTATCAGTTTCAGCAGTGGACGTTTATTGGCACATTCAAGCTAGATCATAAAATTGCATACAAGCAATAATCACAGGTAGGTACGTAGGATCTTTTATGACTGGGCCCACACCTGATCTTACCCCTCTTAATTTCTATTTAAAAACTATAGTTTATAGTTCGGTTATTACTTCTAGGGAAGATCTATGGAAAAGGATACAAAATGCTTGTAACCATATAAGAAATAATAGTAATAATTTTGTTAGAGTAAGACACTCATTACTTCGTAGGGCACAATTATGTATAGACCAGGGAGGGCATCACTTTAAGCATATTTTATAGGTTTTGTTAGTTTAAATTAATAAAGTAAAAATTATAAGAAAATTATAACCAAAGCAATTGTGAGTCATAAAATATCATACGTACCTACCTGCGATTATTGCTTGTATGCAATTTTATGATCTAAATCTAAAATATTTACTTTTTTTCATGGCTTTTCTTTGAAGCGCAATAACTGCACATTTGCCCGACAAACTAATTCCCAGAATAGCTTAAGTGTTCGTGTAGAAATTGAAATGACCAAGGTACAGCATCTTTCCCTACTCTTAAAATATTTTCTCAAAGTCCGACTTGGAATTTGTCGCTCAAGTCGTAATTTTGTACGATATTATTCATACACATATTTCTTAAGCATCGTTTCCATTAATTCGACAAATTTTCTTCTTACCCAACAGAGCTGGGCAATACTTAAGTAAAGAAAGATTTAAGTACTACTTAAAGTACATTTTCGTTATTTAAGACTTATTACTCAATGCTTTTGAAATGCTACTTGAACATAAGTTCTTGCTTCTATTAACTTGTACTTAAGACTTACTTTTGTACTTAAGATTTTTACTTAAATATTTCTGACTCTATTAAGTACCTATAAATATCTAACTCTTCGTAGAAAACTAAACACAATCTCTAGCGCAACTCCTTTCTTGTTGCGTTTTAAAGCACGCAAACAACTGTCAAATCATGTGCCGCACTCAGACGTCAAGGCAAGACAAACTAATAACATAAAAACAAGACTGGGCAAGTAGAAAAAAACCAGTAACGTCTCAATCGAATATAAAATCAACGATGCCTCGACCTGATGTAGGGAAGGTCTCAATTTACCTTAGAAATTTACTGGAATTTTTTTCCTTAGAATTGTAGACGATAATGGGTGCTTGATGGGCGGAACTCTAATAGTTGTTATGAGTGCAGTGTAGCAAGTTATAAATAGTAGCCACTGGTTACTATACATATTATAGTTTTCAAAAGGTATTTATTTATTAATATCTATGAACTGAACTCGATAAACTTCATTTTATTACTGCCAACATACAAAGATTCTAAAAAAGTACTTTAAAAAATACTTCAAAAAGTACTCAGTACATTTTATATACTTAGTACTTAGTTACAACACCTTCGGTAGTTATATTTGTACTTAAATACTTTTTCTTTGATACTTTCCCAGCTTTGTTACCCAACAAGTTTTGAAACAACTTGGCAACAGACTGTATAAGTTCAAACGCTATGTGAAAATCCAAACACATGTTGGCAACTTGTTCGATGTTGGTTGTAAAAGCCCACAGGGTGGATTTTTTTCATTTAAGTAGAACTAGATTTGTTTTGTTGGCTTTAGCTAACTATGGATTCTAGGTACCGATCTTGTCAGTAAGTTAAAGATAATGTGGAAAATACAAAAACTGCTGTAAGCTGTAAAGCTCGCTGCTCGTGACAGTAGCGCACCCAGTATTTGGTTTTGGAGGGGGTCCATTGGTGTCCCAATTAAAAAAAAAATGAAAAATTAGCCACTAAGATAGCATCCTGAGGTCAACTAAGCACTTAAGGTCTGCTTCTTTTGAAGATCATCATTTAATCATCATTTAATCATAATCTCATAAACAATGAAACCGATTTATTTATTTGTAGCTAAAATTCGCGATATTTCTTCCGCTTTTACAAAATTTTAAAAAGAAACAGGCTAGGTCGCTGTCATAAATAGGACAGCACAATTCGCAAGATGGGGTGGGGCTTTAAGATTTTTGAATAAATCGCAAATTGATTAATGGAATATTTATTAAAGCACATAAGGCAACAAAATAACGTTTCCTAATTTTTCAATTTGTTCCCCAATTTTTATTGAAAGTGATTTAAAATGAAAATTCAATGGTTTTTTTTTTAATTTCTCTGGTTTGCGGAGCGGGGCTGCCACAAATTTGAACTCAATTAAATAAAACTTTAACATAAGCTTTTTGAAGTTAATAAGCAGAAAATAACGTGTTCCGATTTTTAAAATTCTACTTATATCTACGACAATTTGACGCAATAGATTCCTTTACCAGCATTTTACCCATTAAGAAAACAATCTATTGCCGTGACATACACGGGCGCCGGCAAAATTACCAGTAAGCAGCGCCCGTGACAGTCACGGGCATATAGTCATTGTGGTGAGTAAAAAGTTAAGAAATGTGCAATTAGATCATTTAAATATAAAAGTTGATATATAAGTCCTAACATGAAACTGGTACATTTCGCCTGTAAATGCGGCAATTACCAAATTTTCGGCGATTTCCTTCTGTATCATATTAAATATTTTCCCCTATGGGAGAGGTCTGGAACTTCTACTATATGTGAAATAAGATTTACACTTTAGGTCTTAGAATTGTTTACTGCACTCCAACTCATTTATACTACACTTTTGAGAATTATGGAAAATAAGCAATAAATATCTAATTAAATTGCCAATCAAGAAATCAGACGATGATTATCCCGAACTTTTGTGGAAAAATATGAAAAGTTCTAGTAAGGAAAAATTTGCAATTTGCAAAATTATCATCAAAATAAAATAAGCACCTATTTCATCTCATAAAATTCACACTTAAAAATTATTTTTAGTGCATATATGAAATCAGCTGTTCACTTTGGCGTATACGGCAGTCAGGAACCAAGCCGTACTGATAAGTAACTACGGTTCTTGTCGATACGAACCCCCTCAATTCGTTCAGTTTTCTCATTAGTCTTTAACTGCGATTTAACAACTCAATTTTTTAACAATTTAATGAGTTATCTCTACCAAGCTAAGAAGGATTAATAAAACAGTTCTGTACTTAGTACCTACCTACAGAAAATTTTCAATTAATCTTACAGGAAGTCATTTACTACACTTTTACTACACTTTCAACACACTGATGTTCCAGCACTGATTGCTACAAGAATTTTTCTTGCAGAAAAATAGTGGTGTACAAAATACAATATAGGAAACGCGATTTTCTCGAAATCACATTATTTCAAGATATGACACTTTAAAGGACCAAGTGCGTTACAAGGTTTTTTGTTTATGAGTTCATTTTTGAAACAACGTTTTCAGTAGCTTATTCTAAGCTACTCTATTGCATGAAATATACTGTGTAGTAGCTATGTCTCGCCTATCTTGCCTGCACATGCATTTGCGAATCTCTATGTCCGCCGCCATGCCGCCGAATCATCTACTGTGGAGTAGAAGGAATCGTAATTATAACCTAGATGAAATCTATACGGTATACTAAGTTTGTCATTCCGTTTGTAACGCACAGAAATAATGATGTTACAGCAAAATGGGTTGGTCACCCACGAATAATATTAAAAGTTATTGTTAAAAAATTCGGCAACAATGATGGCTTTGCGAGACACGGTGCGTTGTCATGGTGCAACATTCATGAATTTTTCTTCCACATAAAAGGGCTTTTTTACGAATTCTCTATCTCAAACGCCTCATAACACCCAAGTAATGTTGTTCATTCACTGTTTAACCCTCCGGAAGGAATTCCGAGTGAACAATTCCTCGAATATCGAAAAACAAAAGTGAGAAGAAACTTAATTTTGGACCGACTTTACCTCGCTTTTTTGGGTTTCGGTTAGTTTGGCAAGCGCCATTCCGATGATTGCTGGCTGTTTGGCATAATTATCATATTCCTAGACCTAAATCTCATTACCCGTAATGACTCGTCCGATGAATGTGGGGTCCAAATTCAGTCGTTCTAGCATGTCTTCACACACAAGATTACGATGCTCCATCTTATGGAACGAGCCGGTCTGCGACGCTTCTTATGCCCAAAACATCAACCACAATAGTCCGAACCGCTTCATCTTAAGTTCACGAGCTAGCTCTCTGAAACTGGAACGATGATTATCCAAGCACTAATTTCTTCACTTTATCGACGTTTCCCCCAGGAATTGAGGTTGCAGGTCGTCCAGAACGCGGCAAATCGTTAACGGATTCACGACACTCTTTGAACGCTTTGTACCATTTAACATAAGTGCTCTTGTTCTGGATATATCAAAGGCTTTCTCCAAGATTTCCAATGTTTCAGAACAAGGAATTCCGTTCGCAACACAAAATTTCAAACAAAGTCGTTGATCGATATTTTTGCCATAGTAAAATTCGCCAGCCACTATTGTCACCAAACTAAATAACAGTTCGCGCTCCAACTCAGTGTAATAATACACTACAATCATAGACACACTAATAACATACAAGGACTGGACACGTAGAACAAAAATATGCAACGCTTTTCTAGAATATAATTTTAACGATGCCTCGACTTGGCACTTGATGACGACCCCAAAGGGTAAGCCACCAATGCCACGCTCCATACAAAATCACTGTTGCCACTATCCGGTGAAGAGAAGCCCACAAGTTTTTCTTAGAAATTTACTGAAAATTTCTTCCTTGGAATTTTAATGCATTGGCTGAAGCCGAGAGCAGTGCCTCCCTCGAATATAACATCTAACAACGATGTACATAGTGTACCTGAAAATAAGTCTAGTCGGTCACCAAAATGAATAAAAATTCTACCGAAACATTTTGTGTAAATTTCTAAAAAAAAAAATGCTTATTGCGTCTACCCTCATAAAAATTGTTATCGCCCTCCAAAAGTGCGTCTGAATTGTAAGGAAAAAATTTCCAGTAAATTTCTAAGAAAGAAATGCGGCATTCCCTACATTAGGTCGAGGCATCGTTGTTGGATTTTATATTCGAGCTGCAGACTGCTCTCGGCCCGGCCAATGCATAAAAATTCGAAGGAAGAAATTTTCAGTAAATTTCTAAGAAAAACTTGTAGCCTTCACTTCATCGGATCGTGGCAACAATGATTTAGTATGGAGCGAGTCACTGGTTACTTACCCTTTGGGCACGTCATCAAGTGCCAAGTCGAGGCATCGTGGCGGCATCGTTAATTTTATATTCTAGAAAAGCGTTGCATATTTTTGTTCCACGTGTCCAGCCTTTGTATGTTATTAGTTTGTCTATGCTACAATGTTATAAACTTATGAAAAATAAAAAAAAAAAAAAAATAACGGGAGCGATTTGAAAGATTCAGTTCCGAAACTTATTTGACAGAATGTATATTTGAACACTGCCTGAGAACGCGTCTACGTAAATAGCTGAAATTTCGTACACAGCGTTTTCATAGTAATAGTATATAAAACTTCATAAATGGCCAAAATCGGGTAATCCCTTCTTGGTGTTGCCATATAAAA
The DNA here is from genome assembly GCA_963924295.1 of Dioctria rufipes. Lineage (NCBI taxonomy): Eukaryota > Metazoa > Arthropoda > Insecta > Diptera > Asilidae > Dioctria > Dioctria rufipes. Next base: position 240,347,288 of record OZ002740.1, read on the forward strand.
ATTTAGGTTTTTTACGTATACTGTAAAAACGATCAGTCCTAGATGTTTTTATTATTACTGAAAAGTTCTTCAGAATATGAAATCCTATGAAATTGTTTTTAATAATTTTTACTGTCCGACGAACTGATCTAGAAATATATTCTAAAAACCACTTCAAAAATCAAAATTGCACAGATGGGTGACTGTACGAAATGGCATATGGGCATAGGTTATCGTAAGAATTGGTCTTAGACCAATTCTAGCTTTTTTATTTGTTTCATATTAAAAAAATTCAAATCAAATTTGAAGTCGCAAATTTGCCATTAATGGATAATAAACTTCTTCCATTTCAAACTCCGCGAAAACGCTAAGAATTAACTAACTTTAACGTTTACGTTTAACTTTTTTTCATTTTACTTAAACTCAAACAACTTCCGGCACAAATAAGAAACACAGAAGAAGACGCTAATAACAGCTGCTTATCTCATTACGATTTGATTTTCAAGTAATGAATGTAAAAAATTAAGGCCCATTCACAAAATTTAGTTAACAAGCTCACAACATTTTGCCGAACAAGTGCCCCAAACTTCTCTAACAATTTGTTTACATGCATAACTCCTATATGCATACGTTTTTAATGCGCTGACAAATTCTGCAGGTATGTTGGCCTACGCTAATTGTGACAAGATGCTTCCTTAGTATAGACAGTGGCTGGTATCAGATTAGTTAGGCAGCTAACATCCATTCTGTTACGAGATGCTCCTCCACCAGTACATTCTGTGGCCCTTTTAAGCGCGTTGTTTTGTGTGTGGTACTCTTTGGTGCACTCAGAGCCAGCCTACACATCGGTTCTGGGTCAACCAGAGGTATAGTTGCTCTTTGCCTAACAAGTTCATAACCTTTTTTGTTGCCAGTAATGCTACAAGTCAGTATGACATAAACCTTGGTCTAGCTCTAGAGCATTATAGGGTAGCAGGCTCCCTATGCTGAGTGATGTCTCAAGCCTAGGTGCGATGCGCTATTATGTAGCCGGTCCCAACTCCCATATCAGTTTTACACCCAAAGGACAAACTTCTCGGTCCTTCTACATACTTATTGGATGATTGTAACGATGTGAGTTTCGATGACAGTATTTACAAAAGATTCACAATCTTTCGCGGTACTCCCATTTTAGGCACTTACAGCTTCCAGTGATAACTGTTGATGCCTGGTTACAATTCACATATGTACGTTTTAATGTTGCGCTCCTAAATTTCGGCATTAGTTGTGGGAAGGTAAAGGTAAACATGCGGTCGATAATGAATTTTCTGCTGTCTCTCAAGCTGCCGTGAAATTGATGTAGGAAAATAATTACTGTCAGTGAGTGTTATAATTAGGCAATCGCCTACGCTAAAATACATACATATAAAGATTAGACAGACTTTTCTGTTATAATAATAGGTAAGAGCTGAAGCTCAATTTCAAGTTTCGCCGAAGTTTATCATGCTTCATTTTTTAAATGTCAATAATTTGTAGATTATTTGTGTTATCGAGACGACTTCCAGCTGTATTTGTCTTCAAACAGATATTACACTTTTTTTTTCTAGATTGTTTATAAACAAACCAAATTGGTAATAAGTATTTTTGCGTTCTTTGTAGTAATTACTTCAGCAAATTTCCACTCCAAATTTTTAAGGTATTATCAGTCCCAATTAAACTTATTTTCGATATTTGGCTGAAAATCATTGCATTGCGACAATATTGCAGCACAACACTCTTTTATTCCCCGAAATATTTCCAAACGTTTTTTTTTTGTTTTTGCCTTATCACTCATTGTTGTCGCTTTTTCATTGTATGAATTGTGTGCTTTTATTTACATTCGATAAGGTACCTACATATTGTTTTGGTGCCCTGTGTTGAAACGCAATTTTCCGGGAATACTTATTTTTTTTTCATAAAAAACAATAAGCTGATATAAAGGCAAGTACACTCACGATCCGGGCATACTTTTGTGTTTTCATCAGAGAATTCCTCATAAAATTAATACAGATGATTCACTGAGAATTTTTAATCTTGGATTTATCGCACCAGTATAAAGCAGCCTTCAGAAATTATTATTATTTTGTTCTTTTGAAAAGCTTATCGAATACTTTAAGCTATAAGGAATCGCAAAGGTCGAACTTGTTATGCAAATTATTTTATGCTTTTATATATTTGTTTTCTTCACCTTATACTCTGTTACATCATATTATGTCACCAAGAGCATAAATATGATTGGCATGGCTTGAAATGATTTTGAATCACTGCAATTAAGCAAGTCTGTCTGTAAAAATACTTTCTTGTTGTTATTATTATTGTAGTAGAATTCCTGTCAGCAATTCAGAAAGATGCAGGCATGCCAAAAAACACCTCACCTAAGTAAACTAAATGTATTTTATGAGTAGGAATTTTATAGATAAGTATAAGTTTTAGCGTGAATTTACACGTTTTAAATGAAAAGCAGTATGTAGATACATATTTATTTGAGAATTTCAAGATTAATAAAGTAGATAATAATTTTCGATATACGTATTGTAAAAATATTTAAGAAATATGTAGAAAGTATTTCTTATGATCCGGCAATTACGTACCTTTTCTTTAACGTAGAGAAGGAACGCCAAACATGAAGTCCATGTTGGGTGGATCTATATCCTGCGTCCTGAACTCATTGTTTTTTTTATGGTACAGTGGAGGCCCTGGTGAGGTATGTTTTACAACTTAGTTACTTTGTTGGACTTACAAGCTCTTAGAACCTTCTAAAGATTGTATCTACATATTACACTTTTATATCACGATGTCTAACGTCAGATTAGGAAAACAGATATTCAGAGCTGAAGAGATTCAGGAACAGCTGTTTAAGGCTGAGAAAACTATTACATTGTTTGCAAATGTTTTTCTACAGTTGATCATTCAACCTTTAATGCTGCTGCTAATTCTTCTTGAGTTTGGCATGGATCTTCGTCGAGTAACTTTTCTTCAGTAGCGGATTTCTTTAAATTATAGAAGTATAACAATACTTTCGGTATATGTCGATTATTTTGTACAAAACTCTCCATACTCAATTGCAAAAAAAAAATTGTTTTAAACACTTTAACTGATCGAGATGCAATGGATTCTAACACTGACATTAAGCCTGTCAAATACATGTCAAACCGGTTCAGACATAATACATGCAATAAGAGTTATGCTATCTATTATTATTAATTTAACTCAATTCTCATTTGTATACCTACATATCCCATTTATATACCTACATATCTAACCAGTGTTTTCTGTCGTAATTTTCATTATTTTGTAAGTCACTAATCAGACCCCTTGCTAAATATAGACAAGGTTCAGTAAAATATTGTCCAATACTCATTTTTTCTCCCAAAAGAATGAATAAAACGTGGATGTAATCCTGTCTAAAGAGACCCTGGAACTTTATTTGAATACTCACTTTCGTGGTGCGAGTAACACGTATTCTTCAGTTGATGGTGCGGTTAACTCGGGAAACAATAATACCCGATAAAACCCATCATAATAACGAATGAAAGGATTTACTGGGCGATAAATAGTTTTACTCCTTATATATGTATATAAGGGATATCCCTGTACTATGATGGCATACTGCCAAAACCCTCGAGAATACTTCTCAAGGCATGAAACAGACTCCCTCCCTACCACATGCGAGGCCCAACGTAGTCCTTACATTCTCAAATATTTGCAGTGTTCTTATGTAAAACTGACAAAAGTGCGATTTGAATAGCTCCTCCTCCTCAAACTACTATTCATACAGAAAAATGGTGTTGTGATAATTTTAAGCTTGCTTTCTTATCTTCCGAACCGTAATAAAACTTTCATACCTTACCTAACAAAATTATTTAAAACAAGTAAAAAAGCTAGAATTGGTCTAAGACCAATTCTTATGATACCCTAGATGAATGCCCGTATTAAATTTCGTATGTTTACCGATCTATTCAAGTATTGATTTTGAAGTTGTTTTTCGCATATATTTCTAGAACAGTTTGTCGCACAGAAAAAATGGTAATAACCAATTTTATAGGATTTCGTATTCTGCAGAAGTTCTTAGTACAATAAAAATGTCTTGGACTGATCGTTTTCAAAGTATACGTAAAAAACAGAAATTTTTATATGGCAACACCAAGAAGGAGTTGCCCGATTTAGTCCATTTTTTACTTTTTATTTGCTAATGTAGTAAAAACATCATGTACGAAATTTCAGCTCTCTACGTCGATGCGTTCTCAGACAGTGTCCAAATATATAGCGGAAAACGAAATTTTTATATGGCAACCCCACGAAGGAGTTGCCCGATTTGTCTCATTTTCGAACTTAATTTTACTTTTTTTTAAAAGTCCGTGTACAAAATTTCAGCTCTTTAAGTATACGCGTTCTCGAGTTATCGTGCGCACAGACAGACAGACGGACGGACGGAATGACTACGATTCCTCAAACAAAAATTCTCAGCTGAGTAATCATTGTAATGTCGCTGTGCCGTCATGGGATGCCGTGGGCTGATGATATCGAATGTAGCTGCCTACAGATTCGGACTCCGGTTGCACATACACACATGCAATTATCACTCAGCTTAGAGGTATTGAGCGTAAAATGGTAAGGTTACTTTGTAATCAAAATTATTTTATTATTTTGTTAAGTAAGGTATATAGGAAGTGTAGCCTTTGGGAAGATAAGGAATCAGGCTGTAAATTACTAGAAGACTATTTTCCTATATGGATAGTAGTTTAGGCTCTGGTTCATACATAAAGCCAATGTTTAGCACTTTTGCATAAGTATCAATATAGAACATTTTAGAAAAAGGACTCCGAACGCACACATCTAGATTTCTGTTTCATGGCTTGGGAAGTATTCTCGAGGGTTTTGATACTGCCCATCATACTTCAGAAATTCTAAAAGCATGTCAATTCATTAGCTGGAGACGTCCCAGATGTTTGCAAAGGATTTTAGGCCAATTATTTTCATCTTTTTTTGCTGAAAGCGCCTCTATGCATACTGAATATATGTACATTTCGGTCAGACATTAGAGAGATAGAGAGAGAGAGAGAGAGCGATAGAGAGAGAGAGAGAGAGAGAGAGAGAGAGACAGACAGACAGAGAGAAAATCACACCATGCCTATACTGGCAGAAAAAGATCCGTAAGTCGTTGCTTCATGCAGTAGGAAGCACCCCAAAACATTCCATTCACTATAAATAGCTAACTTTAGAAGCTTTTTTTGGCATATGAGAAGCATTTAATAATGAACGTACTGACGTTGGGGAGTGTTGGCAGTAAAAATACTGTGAATAAGAACTATTCAGTCTGATCTGGTTAATAGCTGCTATAACAGGTCTATCTGCAGAGGAAAACCACAGATATATTAGGGGGTACGGGGAATATGGGCAGGGCTAGGGCTTAGATCTTTGCACTCAATAATAAAAACTTAATACTTTGTTCAACATATAGCGAACAAAGGAGTACAAAGATCGCTAGCATGCGCAAAATCCGAATAATAAATTGCAATTAAACAAATGTATAAAAAAATGGTAAATAACAGAGATAAAACAAAACATTACGAGAAAAGAAAGAGAAGCAATTACAATATGAGAGAAAAGAAATAAAAAGAGATAAATTACAGTGTTGTATAAAGTGACAAATATTTAAGTAAAACAAGGAAAATAAATTAAAAATCAAAATATTAAATACAAAATACAATAACGGAAGTTTTCTACATGCATATACATAGCTAACTATACCTACATATTAATAAAATGGGCCAATAACATCATCCTAAAATTGCCGGCAGATCGCTGACGGAGCATTCTGTGCTAAAATTAGTTCGATGCCAAGGTATCAAAGGACCACTTACACGATTATAGGACTTGACTTATTTATGATTCTAAACATCACCATTGCAGTTCGGAATTTAAGATAATTACTAAAAGTGCAGCCAGAAATACTCGTTGAAAATTCTGAAGCATAGTCAAAGCGTCGTAGTCCATAGTTAAATCTACGTTGAGCTTAACACGTCAGATACTAAGGTTCGCATACACAACTTCTGCCTGGATAATAATTTGGATAAGCTAGGCTTTAAAAACCGGAAGATTTCGAGCCGAGTCAAAATATAGCACGGGCATTCCATCAAGGATCAATGGTGGAAAATTCGATTTATTCGAGGATTGAGCACTAGCTTGTTTTTCTTGGCCCATTCAGCGATTTTTACATGGTCACTATTAAACCTCTCATTGGCTGCATTAAATTAAAGTAAAAGTAACTGGACATCATCAGCGTACAGTTTATCAGAGCAGAGTCTTGGAACCTCAGCTAAGTCATTTATATATGTATAGGCAAAAAAGTAAAGGGCCAAGTATTGATCCGTGAGGAACACTGAATAGAGAGCTTTTCTACTATAAACCCGATCATTGGATTTAACCACCGGAAACGTTCCAGAAGCACATGAATGCATGCGCTTAATAGCTGCACTGGACAATTTAAACCTTCCTTCAACTTTCTGCATAATATATCTATATGCAAACAGTCAAATTCTTTTGTAAAGTCAAGAAGACAAAGTATACTAGTGCACTTATCCTCTACGTTTTGTCTAATAATCCCTGTTACATGCAGAATTGCAGTAGTAATACTATGCCCAGAACGATATCCCTCCTGATTCTCACACAAAAGTCCTCGGGTGATTTATGTAGTCATTTAATTGGATAAAAGAATCGAGAACTTAAGATAACACAGGTAGTATACTAATGGGTCTAGAATTACTTGGTACACTTGCTCTAGAATATTTTTGTATAGGTATAATTTTAGCCTGCTTCCAGCTTGAGGGATAAAGCATTTGTGTAATTGAGGAATTTATTATATGCGTGAGCGGTGAGATTATTATAGGAAGTATAAGAGCTTAGCAAATTTTAAATCAATATTGTCGCAGCTCACCGCATTCGATTTAATACATTCAATTGCCAGAATGATCTGATCAGCATTAACAGTAACAAATGAAAAATCACCACTATAGGTATCAGATATAAAGTGAAGTACAACAATCAATATTTGTATAGGGTCTCGCAAAGTAAAGTAGTCATTTAGTACTTCAGGAGGAAGTTTGCAAGAACTTTTTTTTCGACCCACTATACTTAGATATTTAATATTTTTCCACAGTTTACAAGATGGAAGACCCGTATCTAATTTATGTTTGCAAAAATTGAATTTTACTCTTCGAATCTCCGATGTAACTTTATTATGCAGGTATTTATAATTTCCTCTTAAATGTTCACTCCCATATTTTGTACAGCGTTGATAGGTGCGGTTTCGTTTTGTAATCAGAGCCTCAATTTCTGAGTTCATCCATGGCGATCGAAATCGTGAAGTGTATACCTTCAATATACGTTAGATGACCAGCTATTCTCACTAATCTCCAACGATCTTGTTGTATTTCTGGCTGTTATAGAAACATGCGGAGAAGTTGCAGGTTCCCTATAATCTACAACTACCGCAGCTGCGTTGGCTAGGATGAATAAGAGACCGTCGTATATTTTTTCTGTAGAAACCGGATCCTAGATAACTTTATTTGATCAATATTATAGAATGTCCACGAGAAGGGATATTCCATTTCTTGAATTCCACTGTGTATACTTAAGGTGTCTTCGCCGATTCTAATCCACAACTAGTTCAACTAATAAATCCTACGAGACATAGCATCGAAACAGAGTTTTTAAGCACTCCGTGGAACCAAAGAACATATATATCTTAACAAAAAGCTTCATCTGGCCTCTAAAAATTCACAAGTTGTATACTTATTTGTAGATACGATCCGGAGGTACCAGACGGAAAGATTTGAGACTGAGAGAATGTTGCTGTGTTCTCTTTGTTTCCACCCATGCCGGTCATGCCCATAGTTTCATGTTTCACTTTGCTGCCTGACTGATTGTCGGTCACCAACTAATTCCTATCCCATCCACTTATCTTACTATTCTCTCTCTGTTCTACTGCAATGAAATGTAAATAAAACTTCTCTCAAAGAAAGTATGCTTGATGAAACCGGTTTTCTAGGGAGTGGTAAAAGAAGAAAAGAGGACACGTAATTTAATGCCTAGGCTTGGGCATAATGCGGAGTGCTGGTTCTGGTGTTGGTGTTTTGACGACCCGCCATTCGCCACTACGGTGAGTGGCGTGTCATTAAAAAGCAGAGAACTTTCGTACAATTTGCGAGAGCGGGTCATAATAATACGACCCTCCATATAAAACTTTTCAATATACGAGATGCGTATTTTTTTTGTTGGATGTTCTTTCGTAGAACCCACATTTAGCGTGAGTTCAACACTTGAGGCAATCGTAGGCCCGAGAAAGACTAATCCAGTGAACAGTTAACCAGGGCACACATATTTCGAGGTACCTATTCATTCGACCCAAACCAAAGTAGGCTTTATATTGCAGTAACACTAACTCCACATCGAGTCCGTCTTAATGCCATAGCCTTTTCAATTCACTCCATGTTCTTCCAGTTGTGGTTTTCATTGTCAGATTCGTTCTGCACTAAGAAACCTGCTGTTTTCAAACAAGAGCATGCTTTGCAATGATGTTGTTGTTGTTCTATGATATGGCTAGGAAATTTAGGCCACGCCATTATATTTTATAGTGATTATAGCATTAAGCACCTCCTTACCATTACACAAAACTTGAAGAAATATCACAATGAAATTTATGTGTGTAGTAAAAAGGTACTCGTACATATATGTTCGTTTTACGTGAATTTTTTAATTAAATTATTAACTAATTAGACTCACATTCATTCTCAACGGTTGGTATTTGCAGCCAAAATACTCTCTCCCAGCAACCAAAGATTCAATTTCTGAGGAAGAATAAAAAATATATGTATTAGTTGTACAACCGACAGATTTGTTGGAAAATTTAATTTCGTTAATAGAAAGCATCTCGAAGTTTTTTTGTTCGGAAGAATTCTCGAAGAAGTATAGGTAAGAAATAGTTTTGGAAGTAAATAAAATCCATCATTTGAGAATACTTCGTTTTTTCCAAGATAAACTTAAAGTTTTGACTTAAAACAATTTGCTGATCTGATTTTTCGACAATTATTCATTTTAACTAAATATACTCGAAGTTTTACGTACTCTGAAGAGCGAAGTAAAAAAATAAGTTCTGAGGAGTTATTCCACTGCGAAAATCATGCGCATTTCAGAAAATTCTTGCATTTCTGACTGACTCTTGATGATGTTGGTGCTTTTTATCATAGGTTAAGTGATATTATTTTTTTCAGCAAAATTCATGCAATCTCCGTCAAAGACAACAACAATTTCCTTAAATTTTACTTCAAGAAAATAATAAATGAAATCATTATGAAGATATTCTGTCTAAGGTGTGTAACAGGTAATAACTCGTTGACCCGTTTCGATATTGCTTAATTTTTTCAAAGACCAAAACACATTCAAAATGTTCGAGATTATTTCGTTAAAACGACTCGGAATCGAATCGTTTTTATGATTCGATATAGCGTTCCTTTTTTTTCTTTTTCGGATCGATACCGAATCAAAGGCGACTTCTAGATCGAAGTCTTAGCTCACCTGAACGAATCGTGTTCGATTCGATATCGTATCGTAATGTTTGCTGGGATTATACATATAAAACTCCATAACACGAAGGATTCACATTCAACCGAAAAAGTCAAAGGCAAAATTTGTAAATAAACAATCTTCATTCAGATAATAGAAAAGGAAACTAGATCTAGGACATGTTTGCCAGACAATGATTAAAATACAAAAACAGGAAAACAATGCCAAGCTATTTTAGGATTGACATACTCAATTAAATGAGATAATTGTTATAAAAGTACCTTAGACTCTGCATCCTAAAGAGTATCAATCTTATTATAAACTTTATGTATGTATGTGCTAGATCTGCTTCTAACATCTCATCCTGACAAGTAATCAACGTCAGTGTCATTTCCTCATTTCCAGCTCAGGTCATTGTATCGTTTCGGCCGCCCAATTGTCCAGAACATAACTTTCGTAAAAAGCGACTGATATGGCACTATGATCAATCCGATTAGGCTTCATTCAACAAATTCATTAGAGATTTAAGGCTGTTCTGAGTACTTTTCCTCGAGAGATGTTGATTACTGCTCAGAATCTACTATCAACATCATGTGGTTTAGGATGTGCAGCTTTATTCCGCACAGATACAAGAATATTAAAACTAACAATACATCCTGGTTTAACAGTGACTGTCATACAGCCATAAATGAGAAAAAAACTGCATTTCAGGCATATAACCTGTGCCGTTCAGCTAAACTGAGGCATATTTAAAGAAAAGCACGTAATACCTGTAAATCTATTATCCAGTGAGCTAAGTTCCAATTCAACCAAAGTATTAGACAGAAAATCTTTACAGTCGAAAGGGTAGTAAGAGTTTCTGGTCTCTTGTTAAAACAGTCAAGAATAACTTTAGCAGTTCTTCGGGACCGCCCCTTATTCATAACGGGGATGCGTACATAGAATCATTGGAAAAAAGCCAATTTGTTTGCAGCCAACTTTACGGGAAATCTTTCTTGGCATCTTTTTCGCAACCTCCTCCTTCTCCTCCAACGTGCAATTCCGCCCAGGGGAAGTTTTCAAAGTACTCGCAAGTCTCAATGTGACTAAGGCTACTGAGCTCAATGATGGTATTTAAATTTTTTTTTTAAATTTTACCTATCCTATTCGACAGGAGCCTCTCAGCTGGCTTGGGAACTTGCACATTTTCAGTCAATACTCAAAAAAGAAGTGGCAATCGATCCCTCCAATTACAGACCAATTGCACTTACTTCGACTCTTTCGATGGTTCTCGAAACACTCATCAACACCCATTTGATGAAACATCTAGAAACTAATAACCTTATTAGCGATCCCCAATGCGGCTTTCGTGCTGGCCACTCTACTGGAGATTTACTAACATCCCTCACCGATCGCTGTAATCAATGTCTCCATAATTTTGTTGAATCTGAGATCATCGCATTAGATATCTCGAAGAACTTCAATAGAATTTGGTCTCCTGCTCTTTTAGCTAAACTTTAGGCATTAGGTCTAGTCCGTATTTTCTTAAAATGGATTGAAAGTGTTCTCTACCATGGTTCAATTCAAGTTATATACCGCAAGGCTCTGTTCTCTCTCCTACTCTCTTCCTCATTTTTATTAATTATCTGCAGACTCTCACTTTTAATCCGGTGTTATAGTTGACAAACGAAACCACATGTTCAGTTCACTAAACTATGACCCCAGACAAGCAATATACAGATATCGTACTAAGAAAGTTATGTATGGAAGAGCTCATAGTAAACCTGAATAACTCACTGATTTTGGTTAAATACTCGTATATCATGGGTACGAACCAAAAATGAATTTTTGTCTATATTGAAAAACATTTTTGGTTTGTACCCATGTTATATTTAGCCGAGATCAGTGAGTTATTGAGGTTTGCTATGAGCTCTTCCACACATCACTTTCGCTACCGTCGATATCTGTATATGTCTTGTCTGGGCTATGACTTTACAAAAATACTCGCTTGGGGCAGAGCGAATCGGGTATTGCTAATGCTTCTAAAATGCAATGTTGTCTGTTATCACAGTCAAACATACTCCAACACCCGCAGTTCAACCCATTCCCGTCGATGAAGAAGATAACTCGAACCCACCATCTCTTAACATTTTTGGCATTGAAATATCCAACTATCTTTATAGGTTCAATCACATTTTTGGTATTCCCAAAACGTGATGAAATGCTTGGGATTCTTGAAAATATGCAAGGAATAGTTTATACTCCATCAGACTTGACGCTAGTCTACAATTTTCATATCAAGCCTAGATTAGAATATAATTCCAAAATTTGTGCATGGACTGGACGAACTGTATTGTTTGCGTTAGACAATGTTCAAAAGAAGGCTTTCCAACTTATTAGCGATTACATATCAATAGCAACTATATTGATTCCCTAGCGCACCGACGTATTGTCGGTTGTTTGTCTCTCTTTTATCACTACTTCTACGGTTATTGCTATGACGAAATCTCTAGCCTGATCCCTTCTAGAATTCTTTCTATATGCCACACGTGCTGTAACCCAAGCTGTAACCCAAACTCACCCTCACATTCTTAAAGACAAATTCGGCAGTACCGTGAAATTCCGCGAGTCCTTCATAAGCAGAACAGTACGAATGTGGAACAATTTGACATCGACTGTTTTCTTCCTCACAAGCATTCAAGAGTGTGATGCATACCATCACCTACTTGTCTCAACTCAGTAACCCTCAATTCCCTAGCTCTTCTTCCTTTCCTTCCAAGGCTGTGCTACGACATCATAGGGTATCATTACTGAGCTTTGCCAACATCATAAAAATAAAATATTCTTTTTCACCTGTAATCTTTCTATGTAAAAAAAAAAAAAAAAAAAAAAATTTGCCAGAATTGTTCTAAATACTTTCCTATCCCTTCAGCTCCGTTCATTAATTAGACGTGAAGTGATGATTTGATTATTCAAACACGAAAATGTGTGAATTCATAAATGTAAACAACCACATCATCATATCCACATAGATCCGGTACTAAGGGTGACAAACTTTATACGCAAATAGTGCGCTCAAATTCTAGACATCATCCAAAATTAACACACTTACCCGTTACGGTTTGGTTACGAGAAGACACTTTTCTGGATGAATCAATAGAGCACTTGTCTAAATAACCGCAAACATGACAAACATGACATTCTTCCCTTTACGGCAATTAGATTTGTTTTGTGTAGGTAAAGTAACTGAATGCCCTCTTTTTAAATGGTTGGAACGAAGCCGAAAATAACTGCTTGGAGAAGCATAAAAGAAGTTAGCAGCGATGCGATAAAGAAGGGAGTCAGGCATGACTACCAAATTTTATATTTGTCAATTTTTCCAATTAGTTAGAAGGCTGAAAAAAATATATATGTATGTAGTAAGTAGGTATATGTAACGCTTGCTTGCCTGCTGTGCTATTCACAAAACTTTCTCACCCATAAACTTTTCAAACCTGTTTAACTAATTTTTAGTTAAAGTCGTGAAGGCTACATAATACGATACCCAATGAGACGTCTTGAACTAGAGCCGAGATCTGATAGAAGAAGCTCTTGTTCACATTATTATAATTCGTAATTCTAGTCGCATAGATATAGATTGTCGTATCTTCCTTTGTATGCAGCATATACATATCGTTTAAGTTTCAAGAATTCTTAACACCATAACATCTTTGGTGAGCCCTTTTAATTTATGATAAAATTCTAATTCATTTACGGGATTCCGCTTTTCTATACACTTGCTTGGGTATACGTCTTCCATGCATCTTCCCGCTCCACTTTCTTCGAATGCTATAAAAAGATAACATTCATCGTTGTTGGGAGGGAGTATCATGAAAAATCTTCAGAGAACGGTTTTTATTGTTGAACCACAATGCAAGCGAAAGGCGCGACTAGAAATCCCACGCGTATTTAATTCACCGCCTTGTCTTTAACGTTTCAGTTGATAAATTTCAACCCAATCATCCTGCTATAGACAAGAATTGAGATGCTTATCCCCGAGACCCCGACCAAATAAGCCGGCAACAACGGGCATAGAACAGAACCAGCAAGTAGCAACAGAAGAAATTAGAAGACCAAAAAAGAGGGATCGTTCAAGACGCACAGCACATTACATTACAACACAACACAACACAACACAACACAAGTCATCAATATTGCATGCTCATATGCGGTCACATCTTTGTACAATAATTGTATATACTATGTACATTCATAACACTACCTACATACTCCTCTCATCGTAGATACTTTCTATGCCATTGCATTGCATTGAGAGACGAACGATTCCGTTCTTGATCGTAGCTCATTCCCTCGAGTGTCACTTTAACTTTTTAATTCTTGCACTTATATATGAAAAGGGCAAGGCGAAGTTATCTCGGGCGTTGCCCTTTATTGGACCGAAGTGTAATCAACGCCTGCAAGCTATTCTGTTCTTGCTGTGCCAAAGCCTTCTCTATATGCATTGATATAGTATAGAGCACCAGTTTGCCATTATTATTTCCTCTCGCGTACTTCAGTTTTAGTAGGTTGGAGTTTGATGATGGATATTGTTAGGGTATGAGGATTGAGGATTGGGGATGGATTATTGTATAGACTGATGACTGACGAGCAGGCAGCGCAAATAGCACTGGTTAAGTGTTTCCTGCCGTTTTTGTGGCTGGCTTACTGGCTTTTATGAGTTTCATATTCTTTTTTGATGCCAATGGAATGGGTGGGTTTGAGCAGCAGCACGTAGTTAGGCTAGCAGAGCTTCTTAATTTTTTTTTTTTTTCAAGACTTATTTTTGTTTTGTAACTTTTTGTAAACAATTCAAATGTGAAATTTAATAAAGGTATGTAATTCATTAGAAAACAACAGTCAGGCTTTCGACTTACATTTTTTTTTTCGGATCCAGTATTAAGGCAATTTCACATCAAAAATAAAAACCGAAAAAATGTAAACCGAAAAACTCAATTTATTCCGCATTAAAACAAGCTTTTTGCTCCAATTTATTAATAAAATCATGGCAAATAAGATAAACTAATAATTGTACTTAAAAAAAAAGTATACAGGGTCTGTCCGGAAAATAAGTTGAATGATTTTTCCTGCAAACGCGAAAGGCTGCAGTGTTGTGATGGTGCGAGGGGGATCTTGGGGAGGCAACGCGTTTTTCGCCAGTTAGTTATCTGCTGGCCGTTGCCAAGTGCGGATCGCTTGTAGCGTGTACCTATGTTTTAGGCAGGCGTCGGGATATTAAATTTTGTGTTAAGTTAAAGAAATCAGGCTGCGAGACTGTCACAATGCTGAAGAAAGCTTATGGGGACGATGTGATATCCCAAAACATTATTTCCCGCAGGCACAAGACGTTCCGGGAGGGAAGAGAGGACGTCGATGATGAACAACAGCCAGCATGCCAATCCATGTCTCGTGTTGACGAGAATGTGTCGAAAATGCCGCACATGGAAGTATGCCACAGGGACAAACTGTCAACAGCCAATTTCACTGGAAAGCCATTGAAAGGCTCCGAAACCGAGTGCCTCGCATCAGGAAGGAGATCAATGGAAATTAGCGATTCTATCAAAACAAATGCACCATCTCAAATCGCCTTCATTTTTAGTGAGCTCCTAGCCAAGCACGGTATGGCAACGCTGCCCCAGCAACCATACAGTCCTGATCTGGCACCACCGGATTTCTCAAAGAGGTATCCCCCAACGTGTTCCAGGAAGCCTATATCAGATCTGTCAGAATCGCTGGAAAAAGTGTATTGCCGCCCAAGGGCGCTATTTTGAAGAATACCAAACATTTGTACTTTTATTTTCAATGAATTGTTCGTTACGAATTTATTCACGTTATTTTCCGGATACACCCTGTATTTAAATCAGATTTTTAAGAAAAACACAACTATTTTCTCAGTAAAATTCTTTGTTTATCCTACTTCTGGATTTTATTAATTATTGGAGCAAAACTCTTGTTTTAAAGTGTTAAAGTGGAATAGTTTTCGTTTACATTTTTTTTTTTTAGTAAAAGTGCCTTTAGCACCAAATCACCAAATGCCTGCTCAAAAAGGGGGAAAGTTTTCCGGGAGTTCGGAAAATTGGTATTTTTTTATAATTTTGCCGTGCTCTTATCGCATTTACACTTTGCCACTTCATAGTATCTTTGCCACTCGCTCCACTATATCGGGAAAATGGCGCTCAAAACAATTTTTGTCATTTTACGATGAATTCAATTATGTAATAAATTAAACTAGACTAAATTTTCTATAATTTATGTTGTAAACTTTCTTTTTTTTTGTAAAATGAATAGTTTCAGCGTACGAGTGCCGCAAACCATAACAAATCTACACCACCACGTGTATATCGTATATTAACCTTTGCTTGCCATACTTCCGCAGAGTAGCCCGCCCTGACGTGTCGTTACGACATCGGTACGACATTGACGCGGTAAGCATGCAACATGCTGAGCCACTGCCTCTGTGTATTTTAATCAGTACCCACACATGGGACTGCACTGCGAAGTTGAGTTCCAGCATGTTTTCAGTATGCAGAGTTGCGATAAGCCTTGTCAGTAGAGAAATGGCATTTACAGAGTTGAGCAGGACATTTTGTCGTAAAATTAATAAAATGTCTGCCGATTTAGTCCATAGCATATCTGACCGTGAGAGAGCTCCATGCGGTGCGACATCGATGGTACAAATATCGTACCGATACTATTCCGGTACCGTACCGACCCGTCAGGGAAGAGCCTAACATGCTTGCCAAACTGGGGTGTCCAGGCCACCCCAGCTATAAAAATTATAATAAAAAATTAACTATTGGATATTTATCTTTGTAAATTTGATTTGGAACTTCTCAAAAGTTTCCTTTAAAAGATCAAAAATTAAATTTAAGTAAATTAAAACAAGTGCAGAAGCAAAAAAAAATGACAAATTTTACAAAAAAATTCATTTTTTTTTTTAGTTTTTAATATTAAGGACTAAATTTCAGCTGAGTCTTCTTCTGATGTGCTACTATAACAAATAAAATATTTGTTTACTAGGTCTTTCAGAAAAATTACTTATGCATTTTTACTAAAAATGATGAAAAACATTATTGTAAAGAAAAACTAATCAATTTGAAGTATTATTTTAAATATCAACACAGTCATTGCACATAGGTACGCTGTGCAGTTGACATATTGCATGATGACGGGATGCACAGTCTGATTTGTTTTTCCTATCTTGTTTTCTTGTGCAGATTTCACATCGACAATGCATTAAAGTAAGTATAATAAAATAAGAAAAAATAAAAATTGAATTCTTTATCCCTGAATATTTTTTTGTTTGTTTGTATTATTGTTTCATTTGTGTTGTTATCGTTCCGAAAGTACAAAAGTGGTATCGAGATTAATGTATACAGGAAAATTTTTTCAATGTGACTATGTCTGCACAGACATTTTACACGAAAACGTTTCCTTTGTACTGATTTTGGATCAAACCTTTTCCGACTTTAATGAAACTTCCACATTTCGTATGGAATACGAAAATAGCTCACCCATAGTTAATAGGTCTATGGTTAATAACATTTTAATCATTAGTATAGAGAAAGTATAAAAGAGTAAGAGAAAAAAGAATAAAGTATTTAGTATTCAACGACTCTAAATAAGAATATTGATACTTATTTTATCACAAGCAATTTATTTTATTACTATGCTACAAATAAGGAAGAAATCTTGAGTCAGTCATTTTGAATGAATTATGGCTTTATGAGATAAAAGACCGCATTATTTGAAATACACACATACGATTTTATTTTTAAATTTTTTGTCATCATAGGCGAATGCTGGTTTGATATGATTTGCCAACTGCAGTCTTATTATTAGATAAGATTACGTTAGTCTTTTTAATTGATATCAATTTTTTTTTTAATAAAGGTGATGCTATATTCTGCGCAATTACGGTATGTTTGTTTTAATATAGTATGTAGACTTAGTTTTTATGTTTATTACTAGATGATTGGAATATGGAGGGCTTAACAATTTGCAGAAACTTATTAAATACTGTAAGAAATCAATCAGTATTTTTAAATATTAAACAAAGAAGCACACTAAAGTACTACCAACATTTGAAACACGTACGAACTCAAAATAGAATACAGAGCAAGCGTGGCTATATATCGGTTCAATAATCGACTCGCTAAGGTACTGCAGCATTTACCTATGTACTATTTTCCGGGCATATAAACATGCAACATATCCAAAGAACATGCGTAGATCAAAACATAATACACATAAGATGTATTCTTTTGTGCATCTTGTTCTAGAAGTCTAGTAGCGAGCTATTCGTTATGTGCGTTTCAGTTAGATCTTTTGTGAAAATGCAGGGGCGCTGCTTTCCAATTTTTTGGTTGTAGAAGTTGGTAAAACTTAACTGACAGCTGAAATTATCCTAGAAAATTGCAAGATAAATGCTTGACATTTGTCAGTTTTGAACTGTCACTTGAAAGATCAGGAAAGCTAGTTTTTATTTTAATCCTGTTATGTTGTGGTTAAAGTAATACAATATTGCAGATAGAAGACAATATCAATATCAAATTATTATTTAAGTTGTATGTATTGCAATAAAAACAACAAAATTTATAGTTGGAGTATTAGGTTCAGATTTATTAGTATACGCTCCATTGAGACATGCGCAGATTTAGTATATGAAGTACAAATGTATTTGTTGTTTCCAAAAGAGCATTTATTAAGCAAGGAACCTCAGCTTAAGCTACGTTGCATCGTTAGGTATACATCGAGTAGGAAGTACATAATTATGATATTAATCGAATAAGTACAAAATTGTTTAGAAAACAGCAAAAGTTCAATGAACAGCCTCATTGCGGTAGAAAACTGGCTTGTTAATGTTAAGAGTAGGGGAGACTAGGCCTCTAGTAATTTCCGGAAACCGCGACCATAGTTGATCTATTCTGCCATCCCCTAGCCTTTTAACGAGCTCGATTATTGCTGTTGGAGTTAGATTGGAGACATTCTCTGGAGAGATAATTGTTCTTCCAGTGATTTGCAGCCTTAGGCCTGCAAGTGCAGGGCACTCCGAGGTTTCATCTTCCTCTTCGCATAGTCGACACAGTTCACTGTCGGATTTATCTATCTTCTTCAGGAAGTAACGGAAGGGGACATGACTAGTAACTGCGTTAGTAAATAGTCTGATCGACTGTCTGCTAAGTCTAATGAGTAGGCTCGTCTGGTGATGAGAGCGGTTGAAGAATTTCTTTATCTGCCTCATACCGGTCGCGCTACGGCAAAGGAGATCCAGTTGCCTGTTTTCCCATTTAAGCAGTTTCTCCAAAGTGGATTTTTGGTAGGCCAAATGTCAGGTAGGGACGTCCGATTTTTCATTACCGTCCACTCCTTCGTGTCCAGGGACCTAAACCAAGGTTAATTGGTTATCCCTAGACAATAGTTTCAGTTTCGGCTAGCAGCTCCAGACTAGTTTCGACTCAAAGGCTTGAAAGGAAAGAGCTAGGAGCGCAGCTTCGCAGTCTGAACAGATGTAGATGTTGGACTTCTGACAGCCCTTGTTCAGTCCTCACATAAATACATTGAAAATCCCACGATGAATATCCTACAAATAACTTCTTGAAGCAGCAAGTTTATGCTTAATCTAACTAAAAATACAAAAAAAGGAAGACTCAAAGTATCATTCAAATTACATAAAAAGAATACTTATCTAATCAAATTATGAAGTCCTCCAGCACATCAGCTATTATTTGAAATTCCCATCTGAGATGCTTACTCACTGAGCAAAAATCTGCTGCTGCTCCTCTACCATTTATCTAAAATTTATATATATAAAAATCATTAATAAAACAACACAACTCAATAAAATATACCACAATATACTTATCTCCGTATATTTAAAAATTTGTGATGACAGCCAGCTGTTTTCGCCTCAAATAAAATTCAAGCAAACGTCCCTAGTGCAACACCAAGAGGCGAAACAGACATAACTGGTTACAGCGGCTATATAAAGCCGACGAAATTCAGTAGATGGCAGCATGTTTTGCCAGAGTTGATCTGAGTTATAAAGAATCGTGTTTCTTACCTTTTTCACACAAGATAATTCTGGTGAGGGATAACCTGCGTTTCCTATCCTTTTTTATACAGAAGATAATTCTGATCAGAGATAATCTGAGTGTTCTATTTTTTCTATAGAAGCATTTTACTACCCTTGTGACCTCAAGCACGATCAAAGGTATTTTGCTGCCTTTGTGCCCTCACGCACCATCAAAAGGCTATTTATTATAGAAACATATTGATACCACTTTGCGTACGATAAGTCTATATTCAGAGACTTGTGCCCTCACGCGCCAACAAATACATTTTGTCAATAGTACTAATCGAAAATTTATTTCGTTGACAGATGCTTAATTCTGTTCTTCTTTTTTCTTATTTCAGAACAAATAACACAAGGGTGGCGGGCTAAGTGGTCAGCTTTAAATTCTCTTGGATTTTTATTTGAATTTTAATTTGTTTCCTTTTCTTATTATTTTTATTTTATTATGTTGTTTGAAGTTTCTATTGAATTTGTGATATTAGGTTAAGCATTGAATTACTAATAAAATTTTATATTTGAAATACTAAAAGAACTGAGTTGTCCTTTATACCGGCTCTCCTCCCTCACGATCGAGACTAAATCTCAGAGCCCTTATTTAGGCTTTCCTGAGCTCCAACCTCTACAGCATAGACTTCCGCCTGAAGAGTAGAAAGTGAGGCACCCAGCAGAATAGATAGTTCCACTTCTGAGCCAACTACCCCTAACGGCTGTTTTTCCGTCCTTCCGTGATCCGTCAGTATACCAGACTTGGGCCCGTTGCGGAAGCTGGAGTCCTTGTTACCTTGTAACCTCTTTCAAAAGAAAGTCTCTTAGCCATAGGATCTGTTGGAGCTTCTTGGTCGTTAATGTTGACCTGCTCGAAGATACTGAGATGACCCACCCAGGAGGAAGTGCGCTCATCTCGACTTTTCTTTCGAAGCATACTAGCCGCTGCTTCCCTCTGAATAAACAGGTGTAAGCTGTAAGCTGTAAGCCAAGAATGACTTCAAGTGCACGTTGAGGACATGACGTAAAGGCGCCAGTGGCGTCTAAAAATGTCATCCTTTGCACCTTATCAAGGGTTCTTCTGGTGGTTGCCTGCAATGTTTTAGGCCACCATACAATTGCCCCATAAGAAAGTATGGGTCTAACTATGCCCTGAAAGATCCATGAAATCATTTTGGGGTTCAGACCCTACTTTTTCCCGAAAAGCCTGTCGCGAGAGCTGAATGCCCACATGGCTTTGTTAGTTATCATTTCTAGGTGGGGATTCCAGGCTGTCTAGGATTATTCCTAGATATTTTGCTTCTTTGGAATATTGTGTTGCAACTCCATGTAACTTAGGAGATGGGATATGAATACTTCTTTTCATATTAAAAGGAACTAAGACTGTTTTACCTGTATTTATTGATAGTCCCATATTCTGGCATCATCTCGTATCGATGTTAAAAGCAGTTTGCATAAGCTCGGGTAAAGCTGATTCAAACTTTCCTTTAACACAGATGACAATGTCATCAGCATATCCTTGGGCTTTAAAGCCGGCCTCTTGGAGTAAGTGTAATAGCTCATCCACAACTAGCAGCCATAGAAGTGGTGATAAAACCCCTCCTTGTGAGCAGCCTCTAGTGGCCATAATTGTTGTGGAATCCCCGTTCATGGTAGCTGTTATGCAGCATTTTTCAAGCATGTTGCCAATCCATCTGACGATGCAGGTGTCTGTGCCTCTATCTTCGGATACCCTCTTAATCGAGCCAAAGAGAGTGTTATCGAATGCGCCTTGGATGTGCATAAAGTAACATATAAGGATCTCCTTTTCCTGTTAGGCTTTCCCGATAGTCTCTACCAGACTGTGCACAGCTTTTGATGGACGTCGTCCGAATATAGTTGTCTATTATTTTCACTAAAGTTTTCAGGAGAAATGTTAATTTTAATGTATGCTAAGTTTATTGGTTTACTAAGGTTTTGTAGGCCATTTGTCAAAGGATAATTGCCTCCCAATTAATTGTTAGAAATCGAACTATCTGCAAATATGTCGTCCTAAACTTTGGTTGAAACTCTGATATTCTTTTCATACCCTAGTTAAAATCTAAAGGATATACTAAGTTTGTCATTCCGTTTGTTACACCTAGAAATAATGATGGTAGAGCAAAATCGATTGAACACCCACGCATAAAATTAAAAGTTATTTTGATTTTTGCATGTCCGTTTGTCTGTCCGCACGATAACTCGCGTACGCGTCTACCTTGAGAGCTGAAATTTTCCATAAAAAAAGTTAAATTAAGTTCGAAAATAGGACAAATCGGGTAATTCCTTCTTGGGGTTGCTATACAAAAAAATGTTCATTGCATATTTGGACACTACGTGACGACGCGTCAACGTTGAGGCTGAAATTTTCTACATAGTATTTTCATAAAAATAGTAAATATAATTTATAAATTGGACAAAATCGAGCAACCCCTTCTTGGTGTTGCCATATAAAAACTTAAAATTTTTACGTATACTGTGAAAACGATAAGTCTTAGACGATTTTAATGTACTGAAAAGTTCTTCAGAAAGTGAAATTCTATGAAATTGTCCGACGAAGCTTTCTAGAAATATATACAAAAAACCACTTCAAAAAATAAACTTGCACAGATGGGTGACCAGGTGAAATGACATACGGGCATTCATCTAGGGTATCATAAGAATTGGTACTAGACCAATTCTAGTTTTTTTGGTTGTTACTAATAGGCTCACGTGGACATGAAATAGCCAAATCACCTTAGTTATTGTAAACTATATGTGGGCATCAAGTTACCTTTCTGCATGTCCTAGACGGATGAGTGTTGCTAGATCGTTGGTTAAGACGAATAGCCTTTGCACTTCAGCCGTCAGTAGTTCCTCCACTAGAACTACTGTCTCCAAGAATACCCAAGAGGAACGCTATCCTTTTAAGTAAAATTACCTAGAAGTCAGAAGGCTTTAGAAAATGTGCGCCAAATGCTATGAATCTACATTGTGAAATTGTTTCGTATTTGCATAGGACATGCTCCGATGAGAAGTATTTTAAAAACTGAAGTCAAGTTTTAATACGGGAGTCATATGGGGAACCTGTTTTATATGTTTGTAATCTAAGCGAAATTAGAGCATTATTTTGTATAAGCAACTTAGCGTTGGCACGTCGTTGGCGATAAATGAATTAAAAAAATACGTTTCTTTTTGTACATATACAGATAACATTAAAATTTTATACCCTCCCCCAGATTAACGTAAAAAAAAAGGAAATGTGGTCAAATTGCCGAATATTGAAAATGAATTTCATAAAATAATGCAATCATTAAAAACTATTCCAGTTTTCTATGCCGATCGTTATCCTATTAGTTATTTGATATTTTGAGGAATAATTAGCGCCTTGATAAATCTTTGTGAACAGAAAAGTCGCATGCAGTTCTAAGGAGCTTAGGTTACCATACAATGTTACCCAAAATATTCTTACTGGTAGGTACAGTTCTTTTTTACAATTTATGTAAACCTGTACATCGTCATGAAACATTTTCACTCTAGAGTGTATAGGGTACGTCGTTTATCAATATTCCTGAGATATTTTGAAAAGATTGTTAAAAGTCAGTGCAAATCTTAATTTGCTGAGTATGATTTGATGAAATGTTTTCAATGAGTCAGTTGAGTCTATAAAATGCTTCGGAAAAATAAAGAAAGGATAAATAACAGATTTTGTCATATTAACTAAAGCAGTTCTAATCTTAATGGAGAAAATGGATGCCGACACAGATTGATATGACATTAGCAATACATTGAACACGTAATATTCATATGCTGAATACTACAAAAAGTGAGGCTCAACTTCCCTATTGATTTTGTTCCAATCCAATAAAAAATATTATGCACTGATTCACGAATTTTAAACATACTTGACACTTTGTTTTACCACTTAGTGTAAATACTAATTATATTTTATTTCTACCTTGCACATTAGTCTTAAGATTTCAAAAAGGAATTGAATAAATAAATTGATTTAATGAAATTTATAAGCTGAAAGGCATTTTTTTTTTTTTTACCAAATCAGAAATAATATTTGTATTTCATTGGCTTTATTTTAAGTTACGCTTTTCTTCCAAGTTAATCAATCTCATGAATCTAGAACTCTTTAAGGAAAATATTTTGATTTTCATACGTTAGTTTCAAAAATATTTTATCTTAATGCTCTCAACTTTTAATTCAATTGGTTATAAATATAAAAAAAAACAAAAGAGTTCATTCTTCAATATGAAAAATTTATGTATAGTTATTCAGTCCCTTACAATAAGCAATAAAAATCTTTCGAATCCAAAAATAACATCTGCGTTTTGATTTTCCAAGAAGCTACATACAATGGAAATTAAAAATAAAATTAATACAAAATTTCTAAAGTAGGGAATATACATAATTCAAACATAACAGAATGACAATTGTCCTCCTACACTTATATATTTCTTGAAGACATAAAAACCTACCATATACCAAATCCCTCTTTAAATAAATTCCCGAAAAAAAAAAACGATAACAAAAACAACAGTCATATCACGGAGGAAGACATTTCTAAGCATATTTCGTATGCATAGATATATATGGATATATAGCAGCTAAAATACAGGTCAGAATGTGCCAGAGATCAAGCCCCCTGTAACGAATTGTGTATATGCATAATCTTGAGAGGAGTAACGTAAAAAAAGGCGGACTGATAAGTCCTTGTACAAAAGAGAATTTAACTTAGCAAAAACGAAGAAGAAAAAAGTGGCGGTAAAGATATAAAAAAAAAAAGTTGAAAAGGAAGTGACGACTAACTGAGGGATAAAAAGGACCAATACAAGCGTTTCTCTTTGATATCAAATTACGCGGCCATTTATTACCTAAAAAAAAAAAATTGCAAAGTTGCGATGCCGAGGGCTGGAAGAAAACCTCAAACTTACTTAGTGACGTCGTCGTTGTCGTTCCCTTTGGCATTGAATGAAATGACTTTTGACTTTTGTGTATTATATTAAAAAACGGTTTCTCTTTTTTTTTTTCGTTATTATGCTGCTGGTAATGCTGATACTCGTGCTGTTGCTTTGCTGACCTCTGCCTATATTTTAATAAAATATTCCTTTAAAGGAAGAGAAGAAAAAAATAAGTAAATCCCTTGGAAACAAAGTGAACAAACATACACAGGTATAGAGGATAAACCTCATCCTTGCTCAAAATTTTCGTATTACAGCCGCTAGGTAATCACATCTCATGGAATTTGCCTTGTTTTTTAATGCTTTTCTGATGATGGGTTGCTCCAAGCAATGTAATTGTAAACACTTAAGAAATTTAAATCACTTTGAAGCCCTAGATATTCAGGGTTTTATGAAACTTTTCGAAACCAACCAACCAAGGATGCTGGAAATTTTTAAGGAGCACGGGCTTTATTTCTTGTCAACAAAAATCTACAGAAATATAAATTTCTTTAAAGTATGGGGGAAGAAATGCTTGTTGATATATAAACGATATTTTTATTTATTTTTATTTTTTTTTTTAAACCGAATTGCTGTATACGTACCTATGTACATATATATTATCTATGTATAATACAAGGACTTCTGACTCCTTCGAGCATTTCATTCAGATTATTTTTTTTTTTATTACATAAATATCATATTATATCGCGTACTCATAATACAGAACATTCTTTATTACTGATGTCCTTCGTCGCTTTTTATATTCACCTTTATTGCATAAATCTATTAAGTACGATATTACTCAACTCAAGCGTAATATGTATAAGTACCCAGCTACCGCTAGTTGCACGTATCTATATACAATCTCTTAGTTGAGTTATGCATGAATTAAATTTTCTGTTCTTTAAGGCAAATATTTGCTTTTTATTGAGTAGGTACTTGACTTGTGGTATCTATTCCATGACTGGTGGTGGTCATAGAGAATTTTTTTTTCTGTTTGAACAAGAAACTTTGCAATAGAGATTTACGTAAAATTTTGCATTAAAATAAATTCTTCGTTTATAAATTGAGCAAATTTTCTACCAGAAATAGTTGCGTTAAAAAAAAAAGACATCTTGAATGTACAGCTTTTTACATTTCATATTACGTCGATAGTACATAGGGGTTCTTTCATTCTGTAAAAAGAAAACAGTAGCACTCTTTAACAACTTACCAGCTAAGGCAACATAGTCATTCTTACTAAGGGTGTCAACGATTTTTGTTTTGTTTTTATAAATCGCTTCATTTGGTGATCCGGGGTGATGCAGATTTTCATTATTTATACGAGCAGCATACCTAAATATATGTATATACAAAAAAAAATTAAATGTAAAAAATTCATATTTATTCAGCTATCATAAGAATTGAATTTTAAAACATTCCAATATCAAAGTCGGAAAATGACACAGAAAAGAAATTCTGAAACAAAACTCAGGCTACCGATAGTGTGACCTAAGTAAAGCCCCAAGGAGTGCAACTTTCGATAGTGTTCTGTTTTTTTTTTATAGATGTATAAGCTAAGTAAAAATGAGCAGAAAATTGTATAAAAAGCAAACATAGGTAGATCCTCCTTGCTGTGTTATTAAAATAGAATAAAACCAAAAAGCAAATAACTGCTTTCCAACTAATATAATATGCGAAAAGCATTCTTATTCTCATCTTTGAAAATATTCTGAAAGCTATCCTTGGACCTCATATACTATTTCAGCAATCATATTCCTAATATTTCTTAGCACCAACATTTCATAGTGATATAACTCCGATGAAACCAAGTATTCAATTAGAAACAGTTAGTAAAGCTGGCTATACATAATTCTGTGTAGAGACAGGCAAAATACTTGCCATTTTAAAGATAGATACAAGCAAAATTTTTCACCAGAAGAAAGGCACCGGTTGGTAGAATTGGTATAATAGTAATAGAATCCGTTACGCAGTTACAACAGTGAGATTAGGAGAGCTTAAAAAGCTTTTTTTCTTCTTATTTTGAGGCACGGGACAGGAGATTCCATCCCAAGCACCGGGGTCATGCCAGCCCATTGTGCTACCCTGCTAGCCGCCCATTCACCAAAACCTTCCTGTCCTCTTAATGAAGCGCATCAAGTCATGGTCAGGAAGACTTTTCAGCTCATGTACAGATAGAAGGACAGACCCTAGAGTATCCAGCCTGCACCTGGCGAAGGCCAGACATGCACACAAAAAAGGATCGTTGTCTCAGGCTCTCGTTCCTGGCAGGATAGTCACTCAGAGCTATTAAAAACTCCCATCCTTGTTAGGTGATCAAAAAGCGAGCTGTAACCAGTGATGATGGCAACCACAGTTCTACATTGTTTGCTTCTGAGCCCGGAGAACGGAGAATCAGAGCCATCCTTAGGAAAAAGATCAGTCCTTTCATTCTCCATGATCTCCATGTGACTAGAAACGCACTGAAGGGATACCTTGTTGTGGATACATAACTTATCTACAGAAGACCTACAGTCCCCCAGTAACTTCGATGTTATCCGGGGGCTACTCAAAGCCATCGGGACTGTCTGATTATCAGAAAAGATAGCAATGTCCTTGCCCTTGATCTCCATTACGATGGTGAAGACTTTAGCCTGGAAGACAGTGGTGTGCCTTCCAAGTGAGTATTCCATCCCAGTGTCAGGTTCAGGAAGAAAAACATCCGCCCCGGCTCTCTCATTCGTCAGAGAGGCGTCGGTGAAATTTTTTAGAGCGGACTGGGGAAGACTCGATAAGGCACTTCCCTTAGTCCGCAGTTCCCTTACAGGAAAACTCACAGAGAAGCGACACCCGAAACGAAGCTCTGGAACCATCGCATCAAATGGCATGCTGGCCAGTGGGTTTTCCAGATGTAGCCCACACGCCAAAGAGCAATAAGAAGAGCCAGTCCAGCACCCGAATGAGCGCAATCTGCACACAGCCCTTTTGGCATTTGCGTAAATGACAATATCAAAGGGTGGCAGATTAAGTAAGATCTCAAAAGCAGCAGTAGCCGTAGATCTCATGGAGCCCGTAATTCCCAGGCAGGCAGTTCATACAAGCGTCTTCGGCCACCATACACAGGAAACATATGTGAACATAGGTCAAATGATCGAGGTGTATATCCAGTGCACAGCCCTCGGTCTGTCTTATACCCCATGTGCAGGCAAGGCTCTCCTGCATTGAGCATAGACCCTTAAATTTTTTGTCTACGTGCAATTCCCATGTCAGCTTCGAATCAAGGTAGACTCCGAGGTGCTTGACATGGGGAAAGAGTTGCAGAGTGTATCCACAGAGCTTTGGAAGAACAAAGTGCTCTGGCGTACGTCTTCTGGAAAAGAGCACCAAGCTGGTCTTTGTAGGGTTCACTGTCATATCATCGCTAATATTTCACCACACATCATCTGCATTTGGCTTGAAATATTGAAATCAAAGCATGAACAATAACAGTAACTGAAAGGATGATCTTTTCAGATTGTCCGTATTCAGTAAATAACTCGTTTGAATAGGTTTTTCCGTTGTAAGAAAACTTTTTCTCTTCATCCTATATTTATGTACAACGGTGATATCTTTTATTCTGTTTCTTATATTACTTACATAACATGTAGGTATGTATGTATATATACATATATATATACATCTATCTAACTATATAGTATACTAAAAATTTCCATTTCAATGTTGGGGTGTATTCTTTAAACATACATATCTTATGACTGGATAAAAATGTGTTGTCCAGGACATTTCAGTTTTTCTTTTTCCTCTCCAATTTTTTGTGCTGTTTTCATTGATAATGGTCTCTGATAAGAAACGAATTGAAAATGTAAGGGAGGCTGGAAACCACCTAACTATAGCAAAAAAAGCTTTTCCATTCCTGGACAATTGAAAATGGATTTGGAGATGAAACGACCTAAGAAAAATCAAATAAATGCGGTAAAGAAATGTGTATATGGTAAATTTCTTTCCCTTTTTGTCATCATATAAATGTGCCCTACTCCACAACAGTATAAAGATGGAATTACAAAATCGCAGAAGCCAAGAGAAGATTTTATGGTAAATCATAAATACTATGTATGTATGTATGTAGTAGGCTGGTGGGAATCGTAATAAGAAAAAAAAATTCTGGGTCTGATTTTCCATCAAAATATTCTTTTATTCTCTTTATAATTCAGAATGTTATTTAATGGAATGAATGGACATCAATCAATGGGCAAGAGAGGATCGAAATCTTTTTTCAATCCTGAGCAATGTTAACCATTTATAGATACTAGAAAAAAAAGTCTTGCTAAATTTAACAATAATAATAATAATAGATAGCTAAATAGAAACCTGGAATATTTAATTCGATAATATTAGTTGTGTTAATCAAGTAAATGCGTTTTATATAATCTTCTTTTATTCAACTGCTTAAATCTCGAGTGGGCATGGGGTATATTTAGAAATTCATCTGTTTTTCTTGATTTATGTCCTAAAATTCTTATATATGTATGTATAATGTAGTTATTCATAGTATTTTAATTCAAGTAATCAAAATAAAAATAAATTTTCAAAAATAAATATGACAAAAGCTAGATTAAATTGTCAGAAGTGGGATCGTGGTTGTGAAATAACAATCAGCGAATGATATAGAAAAATCGTGTTAATTTGAATAAATTGTTCCTAATCTGACGAACAAATTATCGAATGAGAGAAAGGTTTTTAATTCAGGTTTGGAAGAAAATATGGAATTTTCAGAGTTGCAGACATATTTCAAACCTACTGAAAATAGACCTTCAATTTCTGATATATTTTCAAATTTACGAAAATCCTTTGAAGACGAAAGTGAGTAAAAAAAAAGGTGTATGTACTAAGTAGAGCCCTGAGGCACACCGGCACTTATAGGGTGAGGTTCTAATGAAACGCTATCTAGTACAACTCGTATTAGGAGAGCGGATAAAAAAAACCTTCAATCCTTAATAAAAGAGATGGGAAAAGATCAAAGTTTTTAAGTTTGTCTACAAGGGGCTGGATGAGTTTGACTAAAAGGGGCTGGATGCCAGACTCTATCAAATACCTTTGAAATATCTAGGGCAACGATTGTGTACTCACCAAAATTGTGAAGACAACGGTTCCAACGTTCCGTAAAAGAAGTTATCAAGTCTCCAGATGAGCTTTCAGTCCGGAAGCCATATTGGTGATCGTTAATAAGTTGATTGGTTTTTAGATATTTCATTACTTTCAATTTAATCATAGATTCAAAAAACTTTGAAAGAATCGAAATGATTTCAATTGGTCGATAATTTGAGGGATCGCTACCCTCTCTTTTCTTGGGAATTGGCTGGAGGTCAGCTAGTTTCCAAGCAGTTGAAAATTATCCTATAGAATAAGATAAGTAGAGTAGTTTTTAATTAAGGGGGCAAAAAACCATCAATTGGCTTTGGAGACGTTTACCTCTTTAAGAACCTTGAATACATCTCTCGCACGAATGTGTATTGACTGTTGTACACATCCACACGAGAGATGTAAAACAGGTGTCTGTGGTAAAGTGGGTGGAAGACGAGAACGTGAAACGAATCTAGCAACCAAAATATTAGTTTTATCCAGAGAGTCAACAACCATTTCACCAATGTTAAGTAATAAAGGTATAGAGGAAGTACTGAGGTTGTTCCTGATGGTTTTGACCCCAGGGACCACAATCATTTGATGTCTTTGTGACTTGCCAGCATTTTGGTCAAAAAGACTTGTTTCTAGAGGTTGATGGAATGAATAGGTATATGAAAAGCAGACTATTTTGCTTTTATTTCTTGGTTGTAATTATCGTTAAACTAAGGACGATTTTGCTGTTGGTGTGATCTATTATAAGAATATAGAATGCATTTACGAATCCCAAGATATGTTACTAAAAGTTCTTGTGTGCATTCATAAACGCCCCTCGAAGCAAAACAGACCTTTAATAAATTTGTCTAAGTTACTGATTTTCCCAATCGCCAGTTTTATTTTATTTTTATTTAATGCTTGAGCTAAGTATTCTAGTAAAACTATTGCACATTTAACGAAATAATAATTATTCCGAAATAAATAAATAAATATTAACTCACTACAACAATACACAATGATTTGTTTGCCGTTGTGTAGTTTTGCTGAACTTCTCCAATTATGGGTTATAATTGTTTCTGTAAATATTTGTTTTGGCACGCCGACCAATAAGATTCTACAACCCGTCTTTATATCGCAGCTTTATCAAAGACTTTCTGATAGCTGTTTAAAACAAACCTTCCAACGTTTTTACCTGTCCTGCTGCAAACATCCCGAGAAAATCCACGCTCATGTACACGAACTTTACAGGTATCAGCACTTCTGAATTTCCTTTATAGGCTTCAATAGCCACGACCTAAACTGGCGTCAAAATCAAGCCGCTAGCCATAAGGGCGTATCAAATTGAAGGCTTCCAGAAATTGTTATGTTTTTTACAAAAAGTGCAGTAGAATAGATTTACTGCGCAGTGAATCATTTTGTTCTGAACAATTTAGAAGATGTGAGATCATCAGGAAGGGGCGCACGCCCTAGGTAGATTCGGCCCTGACCACTATCTATGTAATTATGGTCTGAGAGACACTTCCTTTCTAATACAAGGAAACAAATCACGTCTTTCTTTATATCCTATCCTTATTACGCGGCTGCAAAGCATGAACAGGGAACGAATTTCATTTTGACTTTCTTGTTCTACTTTATTTTAAAGCCATTGTTATTTTTCGATTCATTTAACTCCATTCTACTTATCTAGAAATGGTCATTTGCTCACCAATATCATTACGCTAGTATATGTACTTTCTACATTTACAGTTCCGCGTTTTATCAAGCAAATACTATATAATACAAAATATCCAAAACAATGCCCAATTGCTCTTCCCGGTAAGCTCAAATGCTTTTAAGTATTTCTACATGAAAGTAGCACTTAAATTGCTCCTCACTTTATAAAGAAAAAAAAAAGAGAAAAAAAACAGAAAAATACGAGAAAAATCACCACATTTTGCTACAATGAAGCAAACAATTATACTCACCGCAGTCACCATCGCATTTCAGGGCCGTACTTAAGCTATTTTCAGTTTTTCTTCATCTCTCCGTGAACAGTAGTCTAGCGTTTATGTATGCTCTATGAAAAATAACGTTCTGCACTGGCAGGAGACCGGACTTATCAATCTTGCGATTGCGGTAGCATGCAAATTGTGCATTAAAAATTCAAGAGCTAAGCGTCATGCTATGAATCAGAAGACCTGACGAGCTGAGAAAATATAAGAAGCGATTAGTAGATGCGTCCACGGAATCCATTATTTATAAAGCTCAGGAGTATTTGAAAAATAGTCTGCTGAACTCTATTCAAAACCCCAAACCAGTCTCCTCGGAGTTTGACAAACTGTTTTTGCAGGTTAATTAAAGTAAAAGTAAAATTCTATGTCTATCCCTAATTGCCTATAATAGTGGCCAGTTCAGAAACTTCCATAGTAATTGAATGGAACTCAGTGAATCATTCATTCACTTTCATTCATGACTACATACATAGTTACTAATAGAGGAGTGTTGCACTAAAAGGGGGTGATGACGTGACCATTCAATTCATGTTATAAAATCAACGCCAATTGCTACCGCCACATTTTTTATTGTGTCGGGCTTGAGTTTATAGAATGAAATTTGATGGATAAAAAAAAAAAACAAAAATGATAGATAGACGCCAGCATCTCAAGTTAAATAATATTAAATGAAATCATCTCGCTTTAATGTAGGCAACTCAAGTGCCTTCACTTTAATTGCCATTCGACGACATTTTGTTTATTTATGCACACACTATTTCGGTTGTTTTCATTCATTTCGATGAAATTGCTTGACCTCAAGACCACAATGTTGTAATATGCCAGCAAAGGTGATTTATCTTTTGATAGTAAACTGATCAGAAATGTATGCTTTCGTGATTTTTTTATTGGTAGCATCTTCTCACGAGATTCTTCTTGTAGAATGCGTGATGGATGGGGGGGTATAAATTCCATCAGTTGTTGCAAATCGTTAATGTTTCAATAGGTCTCCCATTTGGATACAAGCACTCCAAGGACTGCGGTTGGACTTTTGAATTACGCTTGGATAGATCAACGTCATAAAAATAGTTTTCGTGATGATTGGAATAGTTATAAAACATACGTAATGGGTTTCTTTGCTAGCCATTATCCATTGGGTCTTTAACCATTCCACTTTTTCCTTAGAGGCATTAATTTTTCTATTAGTTATATTATCTTCCAAACATGTAGACTTTTAAAATATTCTCTTTTCATTCGAACCATTTCGAATGGTTGTTTTTTTCTTGCATGCTTAACAAGTTCAACCCAATCATCTGGTATAAAAATATTAGGATGAAACTTTTTCTGTTTCTCAATTAATCCGAAATCTTCATCGCATGGAGTGGCCAGAAACTTGGAAGAACTTGTGATCTATTACATTGATAGGACATTCTTCAGAACATACTAAGTAATTTCATAAGGCGTAAATTTTAATATTCCGATTCTGTCCCTCACAGGCATCCGAATACATCACTAAATAGCTCGTATTAACATTATTTTTAATATAATGTAAGAGGCATGAGGCTATTTCCTGGAGACCTCTAGAAGCTTCCGTTTCCTTCCATATATACATCGTCGCTTGTTTACTGGCTAAGTTGTGTACCCCAAAATAATTGTTCCCATAATTGCCGTTTATAATATGAGATTCCAGTAGAAATTACAGGAGTAGCTAAAGTTTTCATTAAATCAAATGCTATTATTGTTAATTCATTTGTAGGATCCTTAGCCATTTCAGCATCCTTTACCATCCCACTTCTGGCGCCTTCCTGAAGTGAAGATCTCCTTCTTGCTCAAGTGCAAGTTTTTCTGACGAATTACCAAAACGAATCTTTATATGAAACGAGTCACATTTCTTGCAACTATTTGTTACATTTGGATGGAAGTGAAGATTAAAATCATTGGTAAAAACTTTCCGGAATATGAAAAAAGATCGCATATTTTCTTCCTTAACGTCTTTTTTGTAAAGATCGTACAAAATTGTTATATTGAGATCTGGTAATAAAAACTTCTTGTTCGGACATTGCTCGCGCTTATAAAGGGTTTTCCAATAAGAGGTGTTATTTTGATATTCAAAGAAAAATGCCATTTTTTGAGATAAATGATCGGATCTTTATTTCATTATAAAGAGGAAGGTATGCCGTTAATAATGGAAAATAACTTCAGCCAAATGACCACCACGACCACGCCTACAGGACCATATCCTTTTTATGAAATTTTCCATAACCAAATCGCAAAGTGGCTGCCCTATGTCCTCGATAGCCTCACGAATTCCATCTTTGAGGTCTTGAATCGACGCTGGCCTGTTGGCGTAGACCTTCTCTTTCACGTGGCCCCAAAGGAAGAAGTCGCAAGGTGTTAAGTCACAAGATCTCGGTGGCCAATTGTGATCACCTCTTCGAGAGATAACACGGTCCGGAAACTTTTCCCGTAAAAGATCAATGGTTTCGTTGCTTGTATGGCACGTAGCGCCGTCTTGTTGAAAGTAAACGTTGTCCAGATCAATACCATCCAATTCCGGCCATAAAAAATCAT
This sequence comes from Dioctria rufipes, assembly GCA_963924295.1. NCBI lineage: Eukaryota > Metazoa > Arthropoda > Insecta > Diptera > Asilidae > Dioctria > Dioctria rufipes. The sequence goes on from OZ002740.1 coordinate 240,381,508, forward strand.
TAACCATCTGTCGATAGCGCAATCCATTCACCGTAACTGTTGCTCCAGCCTCATTTTCGATAAAGTAAGGTCCAATGACCCCGCGGGACCATAAACCGCACCAAACAGTCACACGTTTTCAACTTGGGTTTTCCGAGCCCCACATGCGACAATTTTGCTTGTTGACGAAGCCATCGAGGTGGAAATGGGCCTCATCACTCAAGATGAGTTTTCGATGGAATTCCGGATCATTTTCATGCATTTCAAGGACCCAATCAGCAAAGACTCGACATTGTTGATGATCGGCCGGCTTGGGTTCTTGTGTTAACTGAACTTTATAAGCCTTAAGACCCAAATCTTTATGCAAAATACGGTGTAATGACGTTTGTGGAATGCCTAATTCCAAAGAACGACGAGGAATGGACAAACCTGGGTTTCCTTCAACACTTTCGGCTACAGCAGCAATATTCTCGGCTGTTCTTGAGCGACGTGCACGGGTTTTATTCTTCACATAACTAACTTGTCCCGACAGCTCGAATTTTTCTATCAATTTCTGTATTTCGGTCCGACAAGGTGCTTCACGACGACCCAAAAATGTTCGAGTTTTACGAACCGTCTCTGCCACATTTTCACCATTTTTATAGTGAATTCTAATAATTGCAATGCGTTGTTGAATCGTGTATCTTTCTTTTTATTAATGGCGTAGTTTCTACTTGTCAAATGTCAAAAAATGACAGCTCCAAAAGTGACATCTACCGAAATAGCGGGCTAATTAAAATAACACCTCTTATTGGAGAACCGTTTAGTAGGATACATACATATGTTGGAAATTTAGCTATATATTGTTTAATAATTTCAATTTTCTGATCTGGTGTTTTATTGCTGCTAGATGCTTTTCTCCGCTTATCTTTTGGAGGTGGGGAGCAATTGGTATTGTTAAGTAAAGCTCTAGTTAATCATCCGTCCGAAATCCTAAAGCTAGATTTAAAATGTTTTTTACATACCTGGACTTGGTTTCCATTACCATCCGGTAACAAATACGTCCACGTATTTTGCCTTTTTTAGGAAGTATTTTTAGTGTACGTTCTTCTTTTTGTTTCTAACCGAACAATAGTACATAGATGGGCAGTCTGAGAATCAAAATCTTCCAGTGAGTAGTAATTTGAAAATATTAGTTGATTTTTCTCTTGAGAAAATTTTGTATTGCAATTCTTCGGAAAGTTGCACTGAAAACCGCTATCTAACTCCTTTGCCGGTAGGATTTTTCTTTGATTTCTTTTTCAACCGCGTTCATTACGATCTCATTTCCTGCTTCCTGATTGAGGCGATTTATTATCTCCCGCTGCTTGTGATACAATACTATGTACAGAACAAGCCGATGATGTAGTGGAACCATTGCTTATAGATGGAGAATAAGATGAAGAAGTACATGAATTATATATTATATATATTATGAATTATCGCCTAACACAAATAGTTTTAAATTAATATATTTGAATATATAGCCAATAAGAATGGCCCAAGCAACTACAAACAAATATTAATTGTGGGTTAGGCCAAGAATTTTTGCTTAGGCCACTTCTGTATTCAACAAGAGACTAAATGACTGAGAGCATAAAAATTTAATATACAGCTGAGCAGCCCGTAGATGGGGACATTTTTGCAGGACTTTTTTTTATTTGTTATGTGAAATACGGGAATTTTTTTGGCGCGCTTAGTTTGAAATTTGACATTTTATGGGTTGGGCAACTTTTGCACTCAGCTTCTGATATATTATCGTGATTGCTGTTTTAATTGAAAACGTGCATTTGGCATCAGTTTATGAAATGAACATACCTCTCATAAAATGAATTGCTTTGTCATTGACATTGTCAGACAGGCATTACACTGGAATTATTTTTTTGATTACGGCTTGAGCTAATAGCCATCGCACCTCAAACCTATTCTCAAAGATAATTTGTTCCTTTAGTGACTGCAAGCACGTCATTTTAAATTAAAATTTCGATTAATTTCGGTATAACCTGAATAGGTTGTGAGCTAATAACTTCTTAACGGATGCAGATAGCAGACAGGGTGTAATAGGGAAAATGAAAGAGAGGAGTCTATAGTTTAAAGTTTTTATAAAACAAATTATATTAACGATCTTTATGCAAAAAAAAAATGTAAGAAAATCCAAAATTTTTAGTTTAGGCCACAATAACTTCTGAGAGGACGGAGTACTAGACTGGTTGAACAGTCGTTGGGAAGTCCATGCAGTTTTGCATATAATGAGCTTTTAACTGTGGCCGTATGCCCAGTACTTTTTAAGATACAGAGTGTTTTGTGAAAAACTAGTTTTTTTGCTTAATCACCTTGTAACTCCGAAACGGTTAATATGCCTCCCACACAGCCATACAATTTTTTGTTTGTCTAGGTGGAGGTAACCACTGTCACCTCCTGCTCTTTTGACCACCATGGAGGAAACACCCCGTATACAGTGAGTTTCCTCCATGGTGGTCCATAGAGGGGGAGGTGATTGTATTCAAAGTATTTAAAAGAATTTTTGGCAGAGGGGGGGGGGGCATGTCAACCGTTTCGGAGTTACAGGGTGATTGAGAAATTATGCTAGGTTTTCACAAAACACCCTGTATCTTAAAAAGTAAAAGGTGTACGATCATCGTCTTAACCTGACTATATGTAGAGCTTCTTGGCGTTTTCAAACACTGTTCAACGAGCCCCTTACTTATTACCCCTAAGTAGTTATTGTGGTTTAAACAAAAAGCATTGGGTTTTCTTACCTTTTTTCCTCTATTCTTTTGCAAAACGATCGTTAACATAAAAAAAAAAACTGTAGACTCTCCTCTTTAATTTGAACTATTACACCCTATGTGCTAACTGTAACCGTGAAACAGTTATTAGCTCAAGACCTATTCAGGTTATACCAAAATCAGATGATATGTTTTTTTAAAATGACGTGTTTGTAGTCATCAAGGGAACAAATTATCTTTGAGAATAGGAATGAGAATTGGCTTGAGAATAGGTAAAAAGCGTATAACTCTTTAACGGATATAGATTACACAAAAGGTGTAATAGGTCAAATTAAAGAGGAGGGTCTACAGTTTATAATTTTTATAAAAAAAGTTAAGTTAATGACCTTTTTTGAAAAAAATGGAGATCAGGGTAAAAAAAAACGGAAAAAAAATCCGAATTTTTTAGTTTAGACCACAATAACTCCTGAGGTGAGTTGATCTTGGGCTTCTTTTACTCAATACTTCTTTCCCCTTCTACACTGCCATCATTCGCTCAAAATTACACATAAACTAAGAGTATCTTTATTTAGTATGCTAAAAATTAAAACATGCTGTACTAATATATTTAAAGTGTGCCCAATGAATTTTCGTAGCTTAGAGTACGGGTTACCTAATAAAGTAACTTTGTATACACATACCTATATATATTTTTTGTACTTGTACGTTTTAATTTTATTTTTTGACTATCAGAACCAGCTTAACACAAGCTCGCTGCATGGACACGTTTAATAAAATAAACGGTCAACAATACAAGCGTTTCATCACTTAGTCGGCGTTAGTATTAGTATGTTAAACTAAACATAGCCCAAACACCGAATGAGATGAAAATGGTATCATTATTTTCAAAACAACACCGGCCTTGCATTTCCTAGTTGAGCAGTCGTTGGAAAGGCCATAAAGTTCTGATACAATCAGCTTTAGTTGGTGACAGTACACCCTGTAATTTTTAAGATACAGGATACAGGGTATTTTGTGAAAACCTAGCATAATTTCTTAATCACCCTGTAACTCCGAAACGGTTGATATGCGGGGGGCAATTGTGGACACATGTGGCTTTTCACCTCCTCAACCAGTTTGCATACTGCATCAAGAATACTCGTGTGGAATGGCCTACATTCGGCTACCAGACTGAAAAAAATTCCGCCGAAACATTTGTTGTAAGTTTCTGATAAGAAATGAATGCTTATTGCTCATCAGCCTCCAATAATAATGCATAACAATTTTAAGGAAAAATTTTCCAGCAAATTTCTAAGAAGAAATTGCTGCCTTCCCTCTACTTTAGGTCGATGCATCGTTAATTTTATATTGCAGCGAAGCATTGATGGCTTAGTACGGTATCGAGGCCGTTGATTTTATATTCTAGCGAAGTGTTATGGCTGCTCTTCCCTTTATATGTTATTAGTTTGTCTATGCTCGTACGGCTTATCCTTTGAATTGAACCCCTTGTCCATATTTCAGTTGCAGAGCTTTTAGCGACTGAGCGTGAGCAAAACAGCTCAAAATCGTGCAAGTGGGGCCATCAGACAGTACACAAGAAGCATTTTCACAAGGCTTTTATTGTAATTTTTCATGTTTTCTGATAGAGTGAAACCTTAATTATGTATTTTCAGAATTTCGAGACTCAAGAATTTCCACATTGCAGACAAAAAGTAAATTTTCTCTCTATTTGTAAAAATTTGTTTCCCATCTTTGGTATTTTTCATTCGATACTTTCCATAAAAAACGTTCTATGAAATTTTGGATTTCCTTTCATCTAGTAGGGTTTGTATCGATTTTCTATTTTGTCACCCACATAAAATTGATTATTATCAAAATGATGGCTATTGTTCTGCCTTCAATTCGCATAGGTTGGTTGGTCGTTCATGAAGTACTGTTTTAACCGATGATGATGTGATCCATCCATCTGCCTATGTCTTTCTTCATGTCTGGCTGCAATTGTAATTCCGTGTTGTTACATTTTCCACCCTTTGTTTATCGTTAAGCTTATGTTAGACACATCAATATGTTTGTGTTCGCTGAATTGTTAGAGAAGCGGATATTTCTTTAAAACTTTGGCAGCCTTACTGATTGTACATGCTTTTGCGTTTACATCTAGTAACAGCTATAATAAGCTCCTTCAGTAAACGCCCGCTCGAGTTATCGAAAAGATAAATGGACAAACAGACAGACATACAGAAGGACGGCTGGACATTATATGTGGTTGTTCAATTCATTTTGCACTACCATCATTCTCTTCATGCGTTATAAACGGAATTACAAGCTTAGTAGGGTTGGGTGGGGTAAAAAGTGCCGCGGGTAAGAAGTGCCACCCTTAATATCTCGTAGTATAAAAGGGCAATAAAAAAAGGACGTACGTGCAAGGAATGCACTTGGCGTGGGGTCATTTTCGCCACATAGCCAAGCCAGTCGCTGTCAGGCTTCGTGTCGAACATTTTAGTTTCTTGCTGAATGTGCTTATCATGGTTAAGTAAAATAAGGACCTTTATATTGCTATTTTCTTTGATGAGCACTCTGATACTATTTAAAACTATAAATGTTTTGTTGTCAATTGTATTCTATCTAAAAACATGTTCTTGTACCCTAACAAACATTGACTAGTCAATAGTACATACAATAGACCGTCCTTTGTACTGAAATTGAAAAGTGGTCAAAATCCAAATTTGGTTAAATCGAATATCTTTTTGACGTCGACCTGTCGACAATGTACCACCTGAAACACGTCTTCAGACGGAAATAAAGTCGTCAAATTAGCCACCGAAATAACCTCCAAAATTAAACTGAATGAGTACGTTTTGGTTGCCCAGAAGACTTCATTAAAACACCTGAAGTACTTCTTCAGACAGAAATAAAGTCGTCATATTAGCCATCAATTGTTAATAGAAAATGACGTATAGTTTAAAGCAATTGGAACATCGAAATACGAAAACACTTAATGAAGAAACTCACTTTTCCACCCTGGAACTACGAATATTTCCAATAGAACTTAAACTAAAAGGTAGGAAAATTCTTATGTTTTTATTATTCGGAAGAAATTATTAATTTTTTACATTGCTTATCGAGAAAAACATTTTTCAATGTTTTCATTGAATTTTCGTTCACAAAAACATTGAAATGAAATTCTACTATCATATTAAATTAGAATGCTCGTCTGTGTTGAATATTTATGATTATTTTTGAAATTATGAATAAATATCGATAACAACGTTATAGATTCTGCTTTTCTATTCTTTTTTACCAGGTTACACCAGGTGGAACTTTTTACTCGCAAGAGGGGTAAAAAGAGCCGAACGACTTGCACATTAGGCGTTGAGTGCCAGAATGGACCATCCCTCAATAATATATTTTAAAGTTACACGCGTTTTAATCGTGTGCTTATATTTGAAAAAAAAATTGTTGTGTTTTACACTCGTTATTGGGTTGCAGCTATCTTCAATTGCTTTGTGAAAGCATGTTGCTTATTTGTAAACTACTTGTGATTCTTTGTATATAAAAATATAAAAAGTATTGTGGCTTGGTCCACTTTGCATATCACGTATTTTCTAAGAGACTCAATATTTGTTGGGATGGTCCGACTGTACCATACATCAGAGAATGTTTCGGTTTTTCATTAAAACATAGATAATTAAACAGCGAAAATAATTTTTATTCACAGAAATATTGGCAATATTATAAAAAAAAAGCAAGTTCGTTATAAGAATATTATAGAAATAAATAATATTTTATAAAAGCAAAAATGTATCCCTCTTCTTAAGTTTCCTCTTCCCTTGTCAGAGAAATGGTGTCTATTGTTTTTTTGGAGGTTTTAAGATTTGAATAAAATTTGTGATATATCGGCGGCACAAAATCCATCAGTACCTCCAGATCCTTCTTCTTAGCTTCACTAATCGAGTTACCTTCAGGATAGAGAACTTTAAGCTGTTTAGTAAAGGCTTTGTTATTGATATTTCTTTTTCTTATATTTACTGATGAAAGTGCCTGCATCTCATTGAAACCGTACTTGTATCTAAGTACAAATGGATGATCAAGTGTGTACAGTAGATATTGGATTTTTAGCTATTCAACTTTAACACCACTTTCGCTTAATTTTCTGTTTGTAATGAGGTTTTCCAAATATTCAGTGGAGAAGAAGTTACGTTTTTCCATTGGAACCACCTTAAACTGATTTTTTTTTTTCTGTAGCAATTACTGGTATCCAATCATCAGGAACATAGACATGTTGGTAGTATTTTTTGTTTTTTTCGATCAGGCCAAAGTCGGCATCACATGGAAGATACGAATGGCCGCTAACCATGAATAAGTGTTCGATGCTTGTAATAGAATACTCATCTGATTGCGTTACATAAGAACAAATAAGCGCCATTTTTATGTTTCGATTTTGTCCTCCACAACTATCAGAAAACATCACAACCTTTTTTGTGGTTACAAAATATTTGAAGTAATATAAAAGGCAGGAGCCTATCTCTTGCGGACCACGCGAAGCAACTGATTCATTCCATAAAAACATCGTTGATTTTTTTTTTTTCGTAGATCTTGAATACCGAGACAATAGGTCCATAACTGCCTTTTATAGTATGTTATTCCCGTAGATAAAATTGGAGTTGGCAACGTCTTCATCAAATCAAATGCGATTACTGTAGTATCGTCAAATCGATCTGGAACTTTAGAAAAATTTTGCATTGCTTCTCTACCTTGCTCGGCTTGTCTCTGATGCAATTCTTGCGCAACTTTTATGTCCTTGATTTTTTGTGGATCTATCTCGGATTTAATTTTAATATTAAAAGAATCACACTTTCTGCAGGAATCCGTAATAGGAGCATGGAAATGCAAGTTGAACCTAAGAAATTAAATAATTATTACTAAACTGATTTTAATTACTATAGGAAAATAATCAAATATTACCTAGTGTTAAAAATATTTCTAAATTTGTTCTCAGAAACTGCCTTGCTTGCATGCTTTTTTCGATATTCGGAATACAATATTTTTATATTCAGGTCTGGCGATAGATATTTCCTTTTGGATTTATGTCTACAGTAGTGCGATTCATACGCAGGAAATGTTTCGATAAAATTACAAAGATTTGTTATCACTTCATCCGAAGTCTTGTACCAAGGCACATGACGTCCACGTCTATCTTTTGGAGCAATCATATTTGCTTTGTGCTTTATAACCCTATCAATTTTTCCATCAGGCACTAATAACGCCTTTTTGAAGAATGCCTTACAAACTTTTATATCAGTGCCGTCAGTATATGGTAAGAAATAATCTCTGGTAACACTTTTTTGCTTTTTTTCATTTGGAGTTTGAGATATATATCGGCGAGCAACAGATTTCACCTAACTAAATATTACATCATTCAATAATTTAAAGAAGGTTTCAATGAATGCAACATACCTTTATTTGGGAAAATATGAAAGAGTTTTGTTTATCGAAATCGCCTAATTCGTAAAATTTGGTGTAAATCAAATTTTGTGCATTTTCATCGAAACGGTTGTAGCATTTACCATTACAACAGGAAGTAATCACTTCAAATTTTTTTCCCGGAATATTTGCCCCTTTTTCATTAACGTAACTCTTGCCTTGAGCCTGCAGTGTTTTTCTTTTAGTTTTCTTCCAAAGATCTTTATTTGCGCTAAGTTTTCTGGTTCGCTTTTGTTTTTCAAGGAATTCTGTTTCGTGGAGTGAATCAACATCCATTTGTTCCCATTCAGCATCTGAAGGAACATATTCTGAGCTTAAAGAAGCCGAAAAGTCTTCTCCAGACTCATCATTCTTATCTTCATATACATATTTTAAACATAAAATTAATAATGCAACAACGCAGTCATAATTAAGTTAAAAATGTGGGTGGGGTGATTACTTACCACTTTCAAGTAGATATTGATATTTCATATCAAAGAATTTTTGCACTTTGAAACTTCTTAAGAAATACAAATGATTCACTATACTAATCCACAGCTTCATGGACAAAACTCAACTAATTAACATTCCAAAAATCACATTGCACTACAATCACAAAATTCAAGGAAAACGGTTATTTTCCTTTAGTACCAAAGTGGACCAAGCCTCATGGTCCCGTATGGCTCTCAGCAAAAGCATGAACAATTGAATGGTCCAAAGTAAAACACTAGTGCCATCTCGAAGAAAAAATTGGAACTCAGTTTGGTCTGTTTTGGCATCGAAGAAAAACAGTTTATCAGTCGAATGGTGTATATAAGTCAATTTTGGAATTTTTGTGGGATGGTCCATTCTGGCACTCAACGCCTAACGTGCAAGTCGTTCGGTTCTAAATTTAAAAATTTTAATTTTAAAATCGATTAATAACGTAAAATAATTAAATTTTTTACATATGTGTTTTTGGTATTAGTACATGAAATCCTAAAGATGGTTTGTTTAAATTATCATACTATATAATTCGACCTAATAGTTTATGATATATTGATGACAATTAAAAAAGTGGCACTTCCAGCCCCACCCTACCCTACCTATGTACATCCTATTAGATTTCATTAGGGTAGACAAATTTTAGATCTGTATTTTAAGATCGTTTCTTTATAAACTACATATATTAAAAAATTTGTTGACAATGCATTGACTTAGTAAGTTAAAATTTTAGTCAGATCACAACCTTTCTATGAATGGCTTCATACAAAAATTTCGACTTTTCACTGTTTGAGAATGGATATATATAAATTTTCGATGAACCACTACTACTGGCAGAGTGTTTACTGTAAGACATTTTTCATTTAGCGAATGTTCTTGACTTTGAAAGGCTTTGGTAGCTCAGTTGGTAAGTGCACTACTGACTATCATCGCATGAGTCGCGGGTACGATTTTCACCAAGTTCATCCTGGGCTTGTTTTACTCAATACTTCTTTCCTTATACTGCCATCATTCGCTCAAAATTACAGATAAAGTAAGAGTATCTCTTTATTTAGTATGCTAAAAATTAAAAAATGCTATACTAATATCTTTAAGGTGTGCCCAATGAATTCTCGTAGCTTCAAAATAACACCGGCTATGCATTTCCTCTATGCGGGGTATACGATATCGACATTAATTATTAGTCTTAGTCTGGTTTAATTTTAATTTTCATGCGTTTCTGAATACATTTAGGTATATGCGAAAATCTGTAGATATTTGCACATAGTAGAAAATAGATTTAAAAGTCGATGTTGGTCCTTAAAATATTCTAAAAATATTTGCATCTACCATGTCATAAAGTCATATTCATCTGTACACTATAATTTACCTCTTATGCTAATTATAATTTACAGCGCGTCAAAGTAAAGTTGGTAGTTTTACTCTAGACACAAAAATGTGACATCTCATAAAATATACGCCCAAAACAATTCAATAAGTTTGCAAGAAAAAAATCTACATAATTTTTTATGTAAGTATATGCAAATAAGTACGTCTGACAGGCATTAATATGACACTGACTGGTAGTTATTACGGAAATGTAATTGAATCCCGGGGAACGAACTTCTGATCACCAGCAGTCTGGAGGTCTTAACAACTCTATACACATCTAATTTAATTCTTTCAGCATGTATATGTATATAGAAACACATTTATATTAATTTGTAAAATGGAAAAGAAGGTCCCAAACTTACTATTTTTCGTTATTTATTTATAATCCCCGAAGCCGAAGTCACCCACTCATGACAATTATTCGGTTGTGGGAAGTAAAAGAAAAATGATGTTCATTGTCACTTAGCGCTGATAAAGGAACTGAATTATTTGGCGGAAAATGTGGTATAAATGCCAGGTAACAAACCACATTGTGCTAGCCAGCAGTAGGTATATACTATAGCAGCCCAGCCAGCATCACATTAGACCTACAAGCCTAGATACATCTGTGAATGGATATTCAGTCCACTATAATGCTCCTACTACATACTCTAAGTTTCATTCAGGCTTGCATGCACAATATACACAACAGCCACGTACCATGTGTACACACGTAGATATAATCTTAATAGGTGCTGTTCCCACAAGCAAGCAATTACGGGCGTCCGCCTGCTCTGCATACCTACATTTCCACAATCCTCAATTGGAAATGTTGATATTGTCCGATTTAACCCAAGTTTCCTAAAAGTTCCAGGTAACGCATTCGTGTGCACAGTTCACATTGGGTATACAAAGTATAAAGTATGCAGACAAGAAAATGCATGGATTGTGGTGCTGATTTTTAGGTGAGTAGAGTGCTGCATAACTTTGTGGGTGCATTCGCATGTTATATGCGCGACCAAAGTGCACATTTGTGCGGTGCACAACATATTCTCTTTTCACGACGACCCCTGTAATGCATCCAAATGCATAATTTAATGATTTGTTCGTCATGCGCTTATTTATGTTCGAATTCTTTTTCATTCTCCAGTTTTATATCTCGTGGTATATGCATACCTACGCCACTGTAGCTGAACAACAACACAACAACAAAAACAACAACAACAATTATTTCATTTCTACGCTACCGTCTCTATACCATCAGTGAATTGCCAGCCGCGGCTTGATAAGGAAAATATTGACGTTTTCTGATACTGGCTGCATGCTGAGGATACTTTCCATCGTCAAGCTAAGGGTGGAGTAGCAGACATGCTTGCTGTTGTGTTGATGCTGCCTATATATTTTGCTGGCACTAATGTAGGCCTACACTCCCAGTACAAAGCTACACTGAAAGAGTATTATTTAAATATTTGCCCCATATGCATATTCGCAGCTTCAACATTTAGCTATTGTGGGTGGGAGGCTTTCCCATTTTTGCTTTCGGTCGAATGACTCTTTTATCTGCTTTAAATTTCCATGATTACTTCTAGCCAGAGCGAGGATTTCTAGTAATTTACGAATATAGTACATATATCCATGCATATGTACGTCTATATACTATATATGTTCACAATATCGCGTGCGCGCTTATATCTTTACATATTACATATTTTAATATCTAGAAATCTGCGAACGCTGTACCTACATAATTGTACAACTAGCAAACTACGCTTTAGTTATGCTAGGCGCTATCCTTCCAATTTGGACCGATATTAGTTGGGTTTTATTATAAAACCGGCGTCGGTCGTTCCGAAAGTGTACCAGACAAGACCATTATACACATTATTAAGTACTTATGCAATGCAGCCTATCTATACATACATACATATACATATATGTACATAATGTATAGCATATATTGCTTACATAATATATAAGAAATATTTTAGTATTGTTTTATGAATGGAACATGAAATGTTTACCTTCGCATGATAGCTTGAACGTCAATTTAGATTAATTTACTTATTAAAGTTTTTGTAAGCAATTCTGTATTGTTTTGCGTCCTTTTCATGTTGCAATGCGTAATTTACATTGATACAAATTGTGTTGATACAAATTGTGTTGATACAAATTGTGTTTAATCTGAACGTAGAGGAAACTAAATATGTAATTATTAGCTGAATTGAGAAGAAAAAATGAATTGAACAGATAATTGTTACAACAAATTTTCATTGTTTCTTTACAAAATATCAAAATATAATGCCGAGATTTGACTTTCATCGTTTTGATAAAAATTATAGTAATGACGATGAGCACTGAGCGAGACATTGATACGGCTGTTAATTTCTTTTATGATATATTTTAAGGTGGGTTTTATATTTATAATTCTGCCAAAAAATTTATGATTTCTGTAAACTATTGATTTTAGGGAAAGTCAACGCGAAAATGATGAGAGTGATATGTAGGAAACAATTACACTCACTTAATAAATTTCTCATTTGGAATTAATTTTGGTAGTTTCATAATTAATGAAAACGACGTTTTCTTTCCAATAAAAATAATATTTGGTCTTAGATCAATAATATTATACCCTTGATGAAAATAAAAGTTAAAAAAAGTGAAACCAAAAGTTTTGTATGGCAACACTAAAAAAAGTTGACCGATTAAGTTAATTTTTTTTTTGTTTTTGTCTATAAACGCTGCGTACAAAATTTCAGCTCTCTACGTCGACGTGTTCTCGAGCAATTGTCAAATATATAGTGAAAAACCAAAGAAAACTTGCTTGATATGGTCCTTGCATTTGAAATTTTCATGAAAACTTCGTGAACAAAATGTGCGCTCTCCCCGCCGACGTGTATTCAGGCAGTTTCCAAATAGATATTGAAAACCCAAAATTTGTATGGCAACACCAAGAAGGGGTTGTTGCCCGATATAGTCCATTTTTGAAATTTTATTTACTATTGCTATGAAAACACCATTCACGTATTCTCAGGCAGTGCTCCAATGTACAATATTTCTATGCTTTATAAACGGAATGGAAAACTTAGCATACTGTATAGATTTCATCTAAGGTATAACAATCAAGGGTTTCCTCCTTAATTTAGAATCACCTGAAATATTTATATCTTATATGCTACTGATAAGATTTTGGATTAAATTCACGTAAGTGGCTTTCTCAGCCTAAACTATTGACCATTTTAGGCTCTCAACGGCATCGTTTTGACGATTGGCCCTGAATACTCGATGTATCAAAATTTCCCAGAGAATTTAAATAAGATTGAGGTCAGGAGAGCATGTTGGTCACTTCAAAACTTCAATCAAATTGTATACAAATTAAGGCTTGGTTTGTTGAGAGTAATAGTTTCCTACTTATTACTCTTACCATTTTCGCCGAACATTATCATGCCCTAAAATCAATAGATTTCCAGAAATAGCAAATTTTTTGATGGCTTTATAAATATGAAATACATCTTATGTGTGGTCGAAAAATATATGGACTAGCAAAAATATTAAAATGTCTGAATGCTCTTTCAAAATTTGTCAGCTAATGTAATTTTTAAACTTCAATGCAAAATTTCAGTGAAATTAATTAATGCTTAGAGGTCGCTCAAATCGAAAATATTGATTTTGTGGCTGTTTTGGAAAGACTTATATAACAATAAGGTTATGATTATTTACTCTAGTAATTCCAATGATTATTCACCAGATTATCACTAGTCGTACACATACATAATTTATTATCATATTTCAGGCCAATTATATTTGATGTGAAACTCTCTTTTAACGCTTTGTTTTCGAATTTCGAAATGATTTTCGAAATAATATTTCCTGACCATTTATTTCAGCATACAAAGGTTTAGATATCCTTCAACTAAAAGTCTAACGTCGTCGTTTGAATAAATTTGTCAGAAAATAATTGGACTGGTTTGACTATACTTCTTGCAGGGATGTTTAGTACTACTAATCTCCTTACATTATTATTAATTCATTTTGTGCAGTTATAACAGTCTTAAACCTAACAATATACCTTTTGGTTTAACGATAACTCGTATACAGGGTGTTTAATTATGGTGGTCTAAAATAAAACTTCCGGATTTTTTTAATTTTTTTTTAATGCTGATTAACATAACTCTTTAATTTGACCTACATCTATGTCCTAAGTGAAGTATTTTTCAACAGACTCTTCCTCTTCCATCTGTAGCTAATTACATACAAGATCCGTTATATTTATACAAGATGAAGCTGTTTAATGGACGCTCGTACGATCTCAAGTTAAATTGGGCTTTACATATATAAGAAACCAAAAACAGCAAAGTTTTTTCATGACCTTCTGAATGTGAAACGGTTTATACAAAAGTTAATGATTCCGTGAAACTCCTAGTGCATCCCCTGGAGGATAGCACTTTTAATTTAATCTGAATAGAGATATGTACAATCCTGCAATAATGTAATACCAGATTTTGGGAATATTGAGCATTTTTCTACAAAAAATAAAAAAGTTCACTTCTAGTTGGTGAGCGGCTTTATTCTCGGATTTCATAATTCGCGTCAATATTATTAACTAATTATATAAACACATAGCGAAACGAACCAACACTGATTTAGTGGGAACTTTGTTCAGAGATAGCGTTTTTACACGGATATCGACAAATGAAATCTTTACCAACAAATTATAACACCTACTGTTATACATACATACATATATAGCTTGATGGCATCGATTCGAAATGAAAATATGGAAGGTCGTATGGTAATTACGTGAGTAGATATAATATTCCCAGGCTAGTCCTTGATGGAAATTTGGACTGTTTCAGGTAATACCGCAAACGCCGGTTGAGGTTGCTTGATGGCATAGGGGTACTTTTGCCAGATAAATTGTACTGATTGTTCGAATTGTGAAAATGAGTAAGAGAAGCTGTTAAAAAGCTACATGGGTGGGTGGATCTATAGACAGTATTGATGATAATAATTATGGTCTATGGAGGAACAAAAGGAAAAGAATAAAATGTGTATCATATATGTATGGATCTAGTATCTAGATCTACAGAACCAATACAACTTGTAAAGCTTCCGTAATTTGTAAAGCTACTTTTGCTGTATTTATTTTTATAAAAAAAAAATTTATTTTCAAAGACCAGCTATATCATCCCTCTGCTTATGTAAATTTTAATTTTGTTAAATTTAAGTTAAATATTTTGCATTAAAATGGCTAGTTGATTTACGAGTGGCTGGTTGATTTTGGAAGAATTTTAACTGATTTTCATCTCTGCTGAAATATATGCACATTGTACCTACATAGGAACATGAACTAATTTTTTTCTCTTTACCAAAATGTTTTTTACTACTATTTTTTGAATGGAACAGATCGTAATGAAAAAATGAAAAAAAAAGGTATCACTCACCTTTTCTTTTCTTATTTTTGCATTCAGCCGTTCAAAAACGAATATAAACTGCAAATTTGGCAATTATTTTTTTTTTACTCTCATCGCTTTATCTTTTTGTTTAAGAAAAGTCAAGCCAAGGAGTTATTAATAATTTCTTATTTCTTGCCGGCAAAATAAATATTTATTTTATTAAAGTTTACAATCAGCGTCTTTGTGTAGGCGGTTATACTTTAATATTATGATATAACCGAATGTTTGTTTTTTTCTTTGCAATTTACATACCTATGTAGGTATTATATCTCTGACTCACTTGGAAATTTTCGATTTTCTTTAATATTGTTGTGAAGAAATTCCTTTGATTTTTCTCTCATTCTAGCGACGCGACTTTGAAAGTTGTGAGCCGGAGAGCGAATGGAGAGCTCTTAATTAAATTCAAACTGGTTTTTAGCCTGACCACGTTTGTTTATCGCGTAGTCTTATAAGAAATTATCATGCCTAAGCTGAATACAAGATTATGCTAATGCACATGCCATCATTGCTTGTAGGCTAAGCGTAGGTGTAAGATGATTCGAAAAAAAAAAACTGCTATGATTTAATCGCCATAGACACTCCAAACCCCTCTATTCCTGGCAATTAACAAAATTTCCAATTGATCAATGCATATTATTGCAAATATTTTTTTTATTATTTATTTAATTTTAGTTTTATCGCCGTGACTAACGATATTTTTTTCTTTTTTCCAGGTATGTGTTATCGTCATTTATGCTGAATTCTCAAAAAAAAAAAACAAAAAACTGCTGTGGTCATTAACGACAAATGAAAGTGATATCGATGATACCGGACCGGTTTCATAGCATGATTTCGAAATAAATATCATAACGTATGTATGTACAGCTTTATGTAGGTATATGTATTTAGATTTATATATTATATACTTTTATGCTGGGGCTCATAAAATCATCTGAAGTATATTTGGTGTTTCTTCGTCATCAAAACTTTCAGGTATTTCGTGGTTATTGCTGTCGCTGTTGTTGTCTTGCCGTACGATTACGATTCATCGTTCGCTTTTATTGACTTTAAGGTGTGCTTAGCTCTGAGTCTCAGTGAATTTGATAAGCGTTAAGTGTTTGATTCGAATATTATGTTATCTCTTGAAGGGGCTTTTGTACAATAGTTAGCAGAAAATTTCTTGGACATGGAACGAACGAAATGATACCATGCATCGTGCCGTTCATTTTAAATCACCATATTAAAGCCGTTGTAGCATTGTTGAGGGGGGGCAGGAGTGACGTAAATTATAAGCGTCTCCATCCATAACTATTGCAGCTATGTGAAGAGATACTATTGTCAATCCAGTGTGTTGAGTGAATTGATCAAGTCATTTTTTTCTTTCTTGAATTGCTGCAAGTCATTTGTTATGCATTCTCAAGGTGATTTGGTCTTAGAGTTACCCTTGACCGGTCTTGTGATGGGTCGTGCTCGTGAACGTGATTGTTATTATCTTGGGAGAATTATATACTATGTGAGGAATGTATATTGAACGTTGAATGTTGTAATGTAAACAAAATTGATTTCCCCTGTATTAATTGCTATAATTTAATGTTATTATCTTAAGTAGTAGGTTTACGCTAAAGACAATTTTGTCAACTACCGAAATAGCTTCTTTGAAAGCTGTTTTATATGCAAGTTAGTCATCCCACATAAGTATGTATGTAAATAGCTTCACACTGCTTTTCGAAAAACGAACATGAAGCTAGTTGTCTTAAATGTGTTCTATGTAGTAAAGCAGAATTTAGCAATTTTTATTTTTTAGGCTACGGAAGCTTTCCCATTTTCTAAGCCTTGCAAAAAGAATGTAGATATTTAGTGTGGGAGCATTACCAATTATTTAAGAGGTGAAGGAACTGAATAAATCATTTATGTTGAAAAAAGTAAGTGCGCTAGTTTCCAGAGAGAGGCCAGTAGGTACTTGAACAGTTCTTAGAAAAGTATTCCGTCTTTGTCTAACAAACATTTTATTTAAATGTTCGGAAATTGATGTATTGTTGAGGTGTATATAAACATATACTAAATTATATCCCAGCATGAGCAAATGAAATTGAAGCATTAATCAGAAAGTGATTCATGAACTTATGTATTTTTTTTAAAAAGGAATTTTTAGAATACCCAAGTCAAATTTTGACAAATTTAAACTTGTGCCCTAAGTTTGCAAAATAATAGCATCAAAAGGATACAACAACTTTTACAATTACACTTACGACTGCAAGATAAAGTGGTTAATAGTATAATTCCTTCTTGGATCGATTTAAAAAGAGGTTGGAGACGTTATAAAATCTTTTTAAATACATGCAAATTGTGTGGAACCATTGATTATGTAAAAAAGAATAAATTTGAAATACTCTTTCTTTCACAAACTCCATCAAAAATAAGAATTTAAAAAACTTTACCGCAAATGCGAAATATTTTTATATGCATAACGATAAAACCTTTTGAACTTTACTAGAATCTGACACTTCCTAAAACTCAAATCAAATAAAAATTGATTTAAAAGATGTGGAAGTTTTCGTTAAACATTTTGGACGTTATCTCGTCACCTTCAAAAACATACTTAACTTTTCCACAAAATTTTGTATGGTGCCATTGAAATAAAATATTATATTATTTGGAATAATAAGACACACCTGTATTCCCTCTTAAAGGAAGGAATTAAATGACTGTCCTAGCTAAGGTGGATTTGTTTTGCACCACAAGAAATAAGTGGGTTTAAAAATTGTTGGGTATGTTTTTATAAATGCTGCTGTGACTTTCTTACTATTTACTTTATGGGTTCAGTTGACCCCTTATGCAATAGCTGATTGTATAACCGCCTCTTTACCCCAAAGAAAAGCCCTATTTTTATACTCTAGATGGGATGGAATCCAACTCGAGAGCTCGTGCACTTACAGAAGTTTAATTTTGCACACGGGCTTTAAAAAAAAAACAGTAAAATTAAGTTCCAAAATGAGACAAATCAGGAACTTCTTCGTAGGTTGCCATACAAAAATGTCGTTTTTCACTACATATTTAAACACTGCCTGAGAAAGCGTCAACGCAGAGCGAGTGTTTTCATAAAAATAGTAAATACAATTTCAAAAATGGGCTAAATCGGACAACTCCTTCTTGGTGTTGCCATATAAAACTCTAGGATTTTTTGTATACTGTGAAAACGATCAGTCTTAGAGGATTTTTATGTACTGAGAAGTTCTTCAGAAAGTGAAATCCTATGAAATTGGTTCTAACAATTTTTACTGTCTGACGAACCGTTTTTGAAATATATATGCGAAAACCACTTGAAAAATCATACTGGCATAGAGGGGTGAACGTACACAATTACAATTCATCTAGGATATCGTAACAATTGGACCACTTCTAGCTTTTTTATTTGTTAAAAGTTGATTTTATATCAGGTTTATTATTCTGAAAATAAAGAGTTTTTTCAAGAAGAACCATTATTCAAGTACCGTTATGTTAGATATTTTGCAATCCTCATATTTTCAATTACCTTTAATTAAATCTTAAGTTGTTCTGTAAGTTGTCTCGAGTGACCAAATTATCTATTTTCTATTTTAACAAAACTATGAAAATGTGTAGTGAAAAGTGAACAAACGTAGAGAGATCCCAAAGATATTTTTATGGTAGATGGCTGCCAACTAAAAGCGATTATTGGTTATTATTGAATAAAAATAGACATATTGCGCCATATGGAGAAAGAAAGTAAACAGTCCATGTATAGTACATACGTTAGTAGTCAGAAACTGTGTACCTACCTACGATTTATTTCTAAACAAAGAAAATATAAAGAACTGGTCTAAGACCATCTTTTACGATGTCCTAGATGAATATAGCCGTTATAGAATATTCATCTAAGATGGCATCCGTAGTTAAGAAGGAATTAAAGAAAATGCTTCATGATTTACTACAACGTTATATTAATATAAAAAGTAACTCTCCTTTGGCATCCCCTATTTGTTAATACAAGATAAAATAAGGAACTTCGACTTTGTATTGACTTTCGCGAGTTAAATAAGTACTACGTTAACGATAATAATAATAATAGGTAATAAAAGGGATTCCACTATGTATTAAATATAAGGAATGGTTTTCACCGTGGTAATATCGGAGAAGATTCAGTTAAATTGGCAGCTTTCTTCAGCGTTTTGACAATATCATATCATACAATATATATTTAAATATCTCGAAATGCTCTCCGGACTAAAAAAACTATTCAAGATCTTGTCAATGAAGGACATCTAGCAACGAAAATTATAAATGAAATTTTGAAGTCGATGTTATGATTGATTAAAGAAGATAGTGTATATGGGATTCGACAGTCTCTTTACCATAGCTATAAGCTTAAAAACTTATCTATTGTTTGTGATTAGAGGCGATTTAAAATGTTATTTGACTCTAATATTACTTATTTTTTCTCCCGACATTTCATCGACGAGAAATTGCAATATTTATTCGAACGTTGTTTAAATACAAAGCAAAATAGCATATTTAACAATTATGGGCAAAAAACTTTAGGAGAGTTAATTCTCGTTAAATTTTTTCAGTTTATATGAACTGCAAATTTTCATTTTTCGTCTTAAATTGTATGGTTTTGTCGGATGTCGGGTTTCTGTCTTTTGCAGTAGATGTCTCTAATATGCTCTGTGGTCTAGGTCTAGGGTAATTTTATAAGAATTTTCTCATTTTCAAGACACAAACCTACGTATAGTAAGTTTTATTGCCTACAGGTTCGCTGGTATCTAAATTGAAACTTTTGCTGAGTACGGACTCCTCTTAATGAAACCGAGCATTTTAAATGCCTTGGAGGTGAGGTAATCAACATGCAAAGAGCAGTTAAACTTGTCATCAAAAACGATACCAAGATCTTTAATCTCAGTAGGCTTATCTACAGTAATGTCTTTGATGAAGTAATTAAACAAAATAAGATTAATGCAACGATAAAAGCTGAAGCTCTTACATTTGCTAGGATTTATTTAGGTCATTTTGAAGATGCAGACAATCTGCCAGATTTCTAAATGGAAAGAAAATTTTTAGGTCATCAGCGTACAAAAGACATTTAGCGAAAGAAAATAGTTTAACTACATCATTGATATAAATAATAAACAATAGGGAGCCAAGATGGCTGCCTTGAGGTACCCCTGATTTAACTATAAATTTACGGGATTTAAGCAAATCAATTTTTACACACTGCGATCGATTACTTAAGTAGGAATTAATCCATTTAAGAATGGAGGAATGAGACCCGAAGGCATGCAGTTTCTTTACAAACAGATCAATAGGTCACAAGCTTTAACAAAGTCAGTATAGATAACGTCAACTTCCGCACCATTTTCAATTTCGTTAATACAAATATTTTTAAATAATACCCTTCACGAAGCCATGTTGCTGGGAGCATATCATTTCTTTTACATGAAAATGCATCCTGTTCGTTATTATGCTTTCGAAACACTTGGGAATAGGTAGAAGTTTGGCAATTCCTCTGAGAACCTGTTTTGTATATGGGAGTAATAAGTCTAAGTGAAACGTTGAAAATTATTGTTAAAGCAGGTGCAAGAGTAGCGTTTCAGTTTTTAAGTAAAATGCTAGGAACTAAATCGTGGCCGTAATAAACATTATTGTTTAAAGAGCTGAGCAGGTTTAATATTTCATTAAGATCCAAAGACATGGAACCAAGATCAATAGCAGCATCATAGGTATCCCAAAAAGAGTTGAGGGAAAGAGAGGGATCTGAAACATAAACAGATTCGAACCAGTTTAGCAAATAAGTCGCAACTTTCTTGTAAATTGTTTGAGACCACATTATCCAGTTCCATTTGAATAGGAAATCCAGATGAA
The DNA here is from genome assembly GCA_963924295.1 of Dioctria rufipes. Classification (NCBI taxonomy): domain Eukaryota; kingdom Metazoa; phylum Arthropoda; class Insecta; order Diptera; family Asilidae; genus Dioctria; species Dioctria rufipes. The sequence continues at coordinate 240,402,815 of OZ002740.1, forward strand.
GATCTCTTATTTTTAATAAATGTCCAAAAAGATTTGCTGTTAGTTTTGATGTTTTTTTCAGCAGAATATCTCTCCTTTAAAAAATTTTATTTTTAATGTTGAGTCACTTGAAATATTGGTAATTGGTAGATATCATAATATTTAACAAATGGAATTTGAGCCCAATCAAAATTTTCTGGCTGAGCAGGAAAATGTTGTAATATACAAACATTTTCATAAGTTCAGAATTATTGACGACTAAAAAATCATGGTAATTAAATATTCATTCAGTATTTCCTCTCAAAATACAACCTGCCTAAAATTTTAGTTTCATTATGGTTGCATTTATTTTATTTTGAACATTGAAAATATTCGTATTTTTGCTTTTAGGAAAAAGGTTTACTTCATTCAAATATGAAAAAATATCTGAAAGATAAGCTATTTTTGGAATCCATTTCATATCATTTAATTTGTGAGATAATTCATTTGGATGTTCAGTAAAAAACAATCTGATTTCACCTCGTAAGTGAAAAATCTTGTCAATAATTTACCACAAGAAAACTATCGAATTTCTGGGTGAAGTAATAATGTTTTATGTATACTCCACATATCTTCACATAACAAGGTAAATATTATCGAATTCAACTGCCTTGATTTGATAAAATTTATAATTTTTACGCAATCATTAAGAACAGTTCTAAGTTCTTCTGAAGACAGCAATGAATGTTTCAGCCGCACAAAAAATAATAAAATATTCTCACGGAATTCCTACATTTTTTACGGAAACCAAGAGTTCCTCGGAACACAGGTTGTAGACCACTGATCTAATATATCATAAGAATTGGTCTTAGTTAGACTAATTCTAGCTTTTTTACTTGTTTTTTAAAAGGATGTGGTGCAAAATTTCTGCTCGCTAAATAGATACGTACCCGATTTATTGAAAGGACGGCCGGAAGGACAGATAGACAGACAGACATACAGTCGGACGGACATGCAAAAATCAAAATAACTTTCAATATTATGCGGTGTCCAATCCATTTTATCCAAAATTATTTCTATACGTTACAAACGGAATGACAAACTTAGTAGGTATAGGTACCATATGATTTCAACATCTAGGCTCTAGGCTAGGGTATAAACACTTATTCTGTTAAACATCTCATGACGGATAATTTTTTAAATTACAATAAAATTTAGATTCATATGTATAAGGGATAAATTCTGAAATAAATTAATATATTGAAATCCCTACTAATATAATTTATCAGATGAAAACAATTATTTTGTATTTAAGATGAACATCAAACATGATCAGATTATCGCGAGTTTTAGCCTAATATTAGCGTAATGAAGATTTCAATATTACATGAAAAGGTGCTACAAAAATTTTTCAGTTTGATGTGAACTACGAATACACATACATTCATTATCTAAATAATTTAAATTCTTTAAACTGATAAGAACGAAACAAGTCTTATCTACATTTTTTCGTCTTACACAATTCATACAAAAATATGTTTATGAATTTATGATAAGTTTTGTGTGTCATTATCAATGTCCATTTTAGCAAAAATATGAAAAAGATTCAAACTAAATACATAAGAACAGATTTACATATTTCAAGGTAATTACAGACAAGCATTTGTAAATCTTCCCGTAATTATATGAACTCATATTTCAAGTTTAAAGACTTCAAATTAACACTATATGTACGTGTTATTAACAAAAAAAAAAAAAAAAAAGAAACCCTCCCCGCAAGCACGTGTAACGAGGTGGTGACTTGCTATTTTCTACCTGAAGGAAGTCTGCTGAAGAATGCGTGACCAGCACGAGACAGTCTGTCTAGTCTAAATCGGCTCAATTTTCCAAATAGACGATAATGATCCCGGCACGGGCTAATGAGCTTTAAAAAGCAACAGTCTAGCAATCGTCTGTATCGACCATAATTGGATTCACACAAAAATAAGAAAAAATGAAACGAAAGTTGAAATATTTTTCAATTTAATGCGGCATATACCGATATACACAAAGTTTACTATATAGGCTATACTTTTATATGCACACATCTACATAATATATACATAAAGTATATTCAGGATGTACATTAATCTCTTTAATTTTCCCGTTTTTTATTTATATTTTATTTTTCTGTAATTAACAAAATAACTTCCGACCGAGGGAGTTTCATAAAGTGACTAAGTTTCATTCAAACACAGCACACAGTTAATTAAAAAAAAAAAAAAAATTCACAATTAAAAGCAATTAACGAGGCCAGAAAGTGAGGTTGCTTTATGGGAAAGAAAACGACCACTTATACGACTAAGCACATCTATAATTAGCTACTTAAAGGACCAGAAACAATTTATTTCACTAAGTAATTTCCTTTGGGAGATTTCCAACTGAATCTTCATTTTGATTACAGTTTTTAAGACAAGAGAAAATAGTATGACTGCTAGACGTGTTAATTGACACAGTTATTACATGTAACATATGTAGGTAGTCATCAAAATTAGATTGAAGTAAGCCAAGGAAAATTGAGTTGGCTGGCGTTAACATTAAAGACTCATTAGTTATTGTTTCTAGGTAAATTTGCTGGAATGGTTAAGGATCTCATTAGTTTGAATTTCTGAAAATAATTAAAGTCACATAAGTTTATTGACCATTAGTACGGCGGGCGCTTGTAATAAGTGGAAACATATTTAATCACTTTATAAAAATATTATATGCCATCCTAATATTACAGTGTTTGTGTCATATTCATTGTAAGTCCTTTAATGTCAATCTAAAAAATCATATGAGTTCGTATATTACAATTAATGATTCATCGAGTCAGTATACAAAATATCCCAAATCTTTCCCGAGATCTTGATAGTAGCCCGCTACATAAGTAAGAGACTCATTACAATGGTGATATACAGATCTGCTTAAGTACGTCTATTAAAACTAAAACTAAAAAACTAAAAATACTATCTATGTAATACTGCCGTATTAATTCAAGTATCTACATGAGAAATAATTTGAGATAAATGTCTTTTTCTCGTTTTACTTGAAACTTTTTGTATTTTTTATAGAATTTGTTACAATTAAGAAGGCAAGTCGGATGGTGATGGCTTGAAACGAATCCTCCGGGGGGGGGGGGGGGGAGAGACTCTGGCACTTAGGCCCATTGTTTACACGCCAGACATATCAGCAATAGCTCATAAGTCCCTGCCGGATGCCCTAACAAAATTCAGAATTGGCCCCCAACACTCTCTGCCCTGCCTTATGGAGCTGTGAACCAAGGAATCTGTAGCCGGACAGTGACATACGAAGTGAGTCACCGTTTCTGCATCCTCTACATATAGGATCATCAACAAGTCTTCTCTTGTGCAGGTTACCCCTGAGAAAAGAATGCCCAGTGAGAATTGACATCAGTGTTCTCAGAGTTGGCTTGCTCAGTTCCAATATATTTTTCGATAGATTTGGGTTAGGTTTACCCCACAGTTCTTTAGTAGTTCTGTCCGGGGGATCATCCAGCCAGAAGCGACTGTGTTGGCAGTCAGCCCATGCCGAAATTTTAGATGCTAGAATGTTTGGTACAATCCCGATTGTAGAGGAAGGTTCCTCTGAGGTTGCACCAATACGAGCGAGCTCATCCGTCCTTTCGTTCCCGCTGATATCGCTGTGACCTGGCATCCACACAACGAGTACCCTGTTATACAGCGACTCCAGTACTGATTTGGTGGTTACGAAAGGTTTTGACAAGGCCTTTAAAGCTGCTTCGCTCTCCGAGCAGAAATTCGCCGTATCCGCGTTGAGGAGGTATCTTCCCGCCTCAAGAATAGCCTTGACTTCACCCTGGAAAACCGTGACGTAAATTTTAAAGTTGTAGGGCGATTTCCATAGGAGTCTCCTCACAGAAAATATCTGCTCCGGTATTTTCTTCAATTTTGGAGCCGTCTGTGTAAACAATAGTGTTCGTTAATTGTTGAAGCAGGGAGTGCGACAAGTTACGGCATATCTTTTAAAACTATTAGGTAAACAATATCCCAAAGATATTAGAAACTGATTTAGCTGAAAAATGGTCAAAAATGTAGATACGTCACTTTCAGTTAACACGGCAGAATAGGTTCAAGAAGGCCTTACCTGAAAATAATAAGTAGTTTCTGGAATTCAATAGTAGATAATATTATAAATAAAACCGTGAGCTCTGTTTCTCACAGCATATAAACCCATACGGCTGTTCTGCTTGTTAATCGCCTGAAATTGATAGAGACAAAAAGTTGTTTCTTCCCAAGACAAGAAAAGAAGCCGCAGAGCCGCTAAGGACGTAGACTAAAATTTAGTTCGTTTCTTTTGAAAGTATTTGAACATGCAAAGGGAGGGTACTAGTACATAGATTCCAATTCCTTTTTTTTTTTTTTATATATATTAAGCCAGGCTGAGGGGATACCTTATGATGCAAAGCGCACCATGGCAGAAAGGAGATCGGGAAAGGATTATGGAACATGACGAAAGTAGCGGTGGTGCCAATGTATATCACTCTTGAACCTTCCCAGATGGTAGATGGTAAACTGTTCCACATTCGTACAGTTCGAGATAGGAAAGCATCACGGAATTTTACTGTATGGCTGAAAGTAATTTGAAGGGTAAAGGGATGTGTGTGATTTGCAGCGCGAGTATTGCGTCCAGGAATGATTCTACAAGGGATCAGTCTAGATATTTCATCAGAAAGTTGGCCGGTCATATAGCTATAAAGCAGCGAAAGCCATTCAACATTGTAATGGTGCTCGAGTGAGTCGATATGACAAGTTATTGCCATATCACCAATGAGCTTGAAGGCTCTCTTTTGAACAATATGCAATGGAGCTAAGGTTCTACGACCAGCCCCGACCCAGATATGGGAATTGCATTTCAATGTAGGTCTGATGTAGGACTTGTAGAGGAGCGCTAGATTCGATGGGCTAAAATATTTCTGAGGCCTTTTCAAAAATCCAAGACATTTCAATGATTCTTTGGCAATAGAGAGGATGTGATCTGTACAAAAACAAAGTCTGTGAAAACATAAAATTATTAGTATACAATTGAAATTCTTTTCACGGTTTAGAATGAATATGGCTGCCCTTCTAAACATATAAGGAGCCTTAAATAACCAGCAAAAGGTAATTTCCGTTTGTAAGGCCTTAAAGACTCAAAGATTAGAAACTTTTATTGGCATTGTGCTTGCTCATAAAGCGGCAAAGACTTTCGAAGCTGAACAATATTTAGATCAACAAATTGAATCCAGATAATCAGTTTAATGATTAGTTAGAGGAATTACTAAAACTAAACTGACTCATATCCTACCCATCAATTCTGGCTATAATGTAAGAAAAGATTTTAAATAATGATTTGCGAAATACTGCAAAATTTGGAGATCATTAATGATCTGGTACCTTATTTGCTAGATGCGAAGATCGATAATCTTTGCCTTTACAATGATAAGTGCCTATCTGTAACAATGACGATCTCAAATATGGCTGCCAGATCTAGCCGCTCATCTGGTGACTTGTTGATTTTTCTTACGGAACGTTGAAACCGTAATCTACACAATTTTGGTAAGCCCAAAATCTTTGTGCTAGATTTTTTCGAAGAGATATAGTCTGGCATACTGCCATTAAAGCAATTGGTCTCTTCTCTCCTTTTCTATTATATATTGAATGTTGGATAATAAGGATTGTATCTCATAAATCCCGGTTCATTGATGATCTACTTTCACTTACTTTCAATCCCATCCATATTTTTGCTGATTACTGTATCTAACCTTGATTTCATTTACTACTTCTTTAACACAACTTCTTTCACCTGAGGAGTATTCTTCGGTGGACAGTTTCAACAGTTGCACTGATCTGTTTTCTGTAACTGTCATTCTCCACCAATTGTTCCTAGATCTTCGTTCTGGTCTTGAATTATGATTTTAGAGTTTTCTCATTCTCATTTTTCAATCGCATATAAATATTTCTAAAGGAATTTTCTATATTTTTTGCAGACATACATAAACTATACAACATAGTGATAGATAACCTTTTCAGTCAGGAAAGGACGTGTTTATTACAATGTGATTATAACTCAAGTTATATGAGCTGTGAAATCACTTAATTGTTGTTATTGTAATGAGTAAGCCGCATATGGTTATTTAAAAGTATTAACAATGATTAAGTCATTTTATGTACGATTTATATGATAAACAAAATGCAAATGCTTCAAGCTCGCAAAACAATGAGATCATATAGCGTGAGAAATTTTTAAAAGCTCTGATGATGTTATATTGCTATACCAGATGCGTAATCTATTTTGTGTGCTTGTTTGCATATTGAGGAGACCAACAACAGTTCTTAGTTGGCATTAGAAGCCAAAATGCGTTAAAAATGTATGTATACAAAATTTGAATCTATTTACATATTGTAGGGATTGACTTTTATCCTGAAAATATATGTATGAGAAGCGTTTTACAGACTTTTATTGAAATTTTTTCCAGCTAATCGAATAATGGATTTGCATAGGCGGAACAGGTTTGCTTCAAGTTTTGTATCAAATTTTGTCAAGACATTTTATAAAATGTTTAAAATGCTTTCATAGAAATGCAAATAAATATTTTATGTACATACTGGTATTCAAGTTTCGAAAATAAACGAACTTCAGATGAAGGTAACGAAACTCCAGCAATCCTTATAGCAAAAATTTCACCAGGCTATTCGCTAGGATGAACGAAAGTAGTATAGTATAGTATAGTATATATATTAGTATTCTCGAAATTATAAAGTCGTAAGCTTTTCTCTTCTCGGAAATGGAAAACGACTGCTTTAACCCAGATAGTATCAACTAAATTTTATTTTGGTTTTTTTTTTTTTTTAATTTGGATTTATCACAATAAGGCAGTGACAATATATAAAGAAAAATCTGTAAATAGCTTTTTTTGGGGAATTTAAGTATACTTTACTAATTGTACGGTACTTAAAAAAGGAAGAATTTGTTCAATCCAAGCACATCTTTAGACTTGGAAAAAGGAACACTTTTGCTGAGTATTACAAATTGATTGGGTGAAAAATGAAAAAAATATTAACACTTAAAAAAAAGCGAAATACTGTCAAGGTCGACTTGTGCTGTTTAGGTTGGCCAATCGCTGAAAGTCGATGAAATATGTGCTGAAATGATTGGAAATTTATTAAATGAAATAAAAAGCCGAATTTGTTGTATTTTCCTGGTTTTTATTAAATTTAGCAAAATTTGAATGGAATATTATTTGTTTTCGGCAAATGTAATAAGCTCGTCCTTATGTTGGCGCACTACAAATGCACTTCTATCTTACATTGTCCGAAGAGGGCTTTTTCTGCGCTTTTTTGGGACGGAAGTCTTTCTTTAAGTAGATGTTTTAGTGGTGGACTTCGTTGGGACTGGTACTGGATGTTTTTTTGGGGGTCTTCGAAGCACACAATTATGGTGGGCCAACCCTGACTACACAAATTGTCCAACCAAGATGTTAAGCGCCACACCACAATCAAACATGTTACAGGATTGTTTTCAAACAGGCACACAACATATTCACAATACTTACCTTGCTGATTGCATATTTTCGCTTCACGTTCTGGCCGTATTCACTAATGCTAAAAAAGCCTTTTTTATTTTTTCTTAAAATCAAGCCACTGAGTGCACAGTGTTGCTCCAAATCTGTAATGTCACGAACAGGGTGGCTTGAGGTGAATGTGGTAAAAATTCCATCCAAAATGGGAATTTCTGGGCACTTTTGCCACAGATTATGATGCAATTTCCCACATTTTTTCCCTGGGATGAAAAGCCATACGAAATACAACAGAAGGAACAGCTAAATGAATTTTTCAAAACAAATTCATTTTTATTAATAACAGTTTCAAATAAAATACATACCGAACATTACCTTTTTACTAGGTAACAAATTACTTAATATCGAGCAAAAATTTCGAAATTACGAGATCCTGTTCTTACTATGTTTTTCGTAATTTCGTTGACAGCTCACTGCTAATTTCCTTGTTCTTAAACCAAAACAAAAGCAATCATCATAGCTATGAACCACGGTCCAGAAATTTGGTTTGCGTTCATCACAAAGTACCTCATTTCGATGGTAATTTTGTAGAAATTACGTTGAAATGAGCTGACAAAAATGTATGGGAAATTGCATAATTTTGTTCTGATTTCGACGATTTCATCGAAATTACATAATTTCGGCCTAGTGTGAATGCCATATATCAATTATGAGAAAGCCTTATTCCTCTATAAATTCGTGTTATTCATATTATTCATTACATTGTGATACTTTTTGGGGGGTCCCATTTGGAAAAAAGTGCTGTAAAAAGCTTCCTGAAGCTTTTCCCTGGAGGGTCGTAACGCTTCTCTGTTCTTTGCCTTTTTACTAGGCATGTGCGCAGAGGCAAGCGTTTCAATGCTGTTCTAAAGAAGCATTTCAGGAGGTATGCTAAACGATGGACGAAGATGTCTTTTGAAGGTGTCCTTTCATAAGCTTTAATGAGCTTTTTGAATAATCATCGCAATGCTTCTTCTTTAATCTCATAAGAGGCGTTGAAGACTTCTGCTTCCCGAGAAAAGTATAGTAAGGCGCTTGCAACTGTAAGCATGCCTATGAAGCAAGGAATTGAGATGGAGAAAGGCAGCGGTGCATGCTTCCGAAGGAGTGTTTCAGTAAACTACTTCAAAATTTGAAAGCGCTAGCTCACACAATAGTTAAAAAATCGCACCCTTGTTCCACTTCTACTGGAGCTCATCAAATAATCTTCTATACAGTTTCCAAGTGATGACTATAGAAGTTCTTGAGTTACTTACTTTCGCCTTTCCTAATTTTTCTCGGATAGAGCTTCTAAATGATGCTTAGAAAGACCCTGTTTAGACGGGTCAGTATGCTGCCTCTGCTTCATGAAAACTTGAGTTGCAAGATATTTTGTTAGCATAGCTATACTACTAACTTGTCGGTAAGATGATGGTTGGGGGCTGGAATGAAGTATCACCCTACCTACAGATTTCGTATGTCAGAGGCAGCATACTGATCTGTCTAAACTGGGTCAAAGCGCATAAATTGTACTTCTTTCAGAAGCGCTGGTTTTTCGTCTCAGTGGGTTGCGCTTTTCGCTTATACTCATTCAAGTTCTCAAAGGTTTGATTTCAGAAGTGCTTGATATTTGAATTTAAGTTTTGAATGTACCGTTTCAAGAATTTTGCTATAAATCGTCCCAACTTTTTTTATTTTAGTAATATGACATATTAAATTTAATTATGTAGAAAACTTCAATTTTTGTGTAAAATTTCAAATAAGTATCCAGCACCAGTATAATTTTTACCACGATTTTGTTCGAGTAGACGCGATTATTCCCTTTTTAAATATATTTAGGGTAAAAATTCCCACAATATGGGAGAATTCCATCAATCTCCCCACACTGCGATAAGTTCGCTGTCACTGAGATTAGTTTTGTTGCGCTCGCACATAGGTGGCGTTATTGGTTAAAACTAAAAAAAAAACAAAAAACGTAGTTAGCCGATTTAGACGACGACGGGCCAATCCTGACGACATTCTCTTACTTATAAGATAATTAGGGTTAATTTTATTATGCCTTGTATGTCATTTTTTGAAGCACTCAAAATGTAAGGTCACATTGCATTTCTATTCAGTGATTACATCCATCATTCCGAGGATCGACTTTTACCGTTATGGAATGTCTTATACTTGATATTCTTAAGCTTTCACTTCTCTTTAACATCCATATCGCTGTTATTCACGGCAAATTGAAATTACTTAGCTTTCTACCACTTTGTTGGTGTAGTTGCCATAAGTTTCCTCTAGCCATCTTAGAACAAATAATGTTAAATTTTCAATTGAACTTGATGGAATTTAGTTTCAAGGTCGTGGATATTGAAAATATGACTTTTGTGAATTTTTCTATCAACGTGGTTCCAGAGATTTTCGATGTTGTTCAAATCCGGACTTTCACCAACTTTCCAATTCCTGTCGCTGAAAAATACTCCCAAACCATAATTCCTTGGTTACCCTATATTGTCGTTTGGACGCACCGAGGATCATATTCTTCTCCAAACCGCCTAATATAAGTTTCTGGACGATCCGTTGAAAGGTAAAACCTGGACTCGTCAGATCACAAAACTTTCAACCAATCTCTGGCTTCATGCTCTTTGGCCCATTCAATCCTTCTGCGCTTATGAGTTGCTGACAACAGTGAAAATCATTTGCTTCGACAGCTACGACGAGATCCCGCGTCCTTCAGATAACATCTAACAGTATATCTGCCAACTTGAGATTCAGATACCGTTTGAAAATTTGCCACGACCTCCAGAAAAGTTTTTTGTTTTTTCCTAAATGTGAGAAGCTTTAACGCATCGGAGTCTCTTTCCGTCAATATCCAAGGTTTTCCTGATCAACCTTGGCGGACGACTATTTCTCGAACATTGCACGATGAAATAATTTTGTGAATTCCTCCCGTACCTACAGTTACACCTTGTTTCATCATTTCAACTCGGATGGCACGTTTCGACTTCCCACCTTCGTCTAGTTCAATAATCTACCCTTTTTGCGATGCGGTCAATTGTTTGCTGCAAAATTAAAAAAAAAAAACAGCTAATCTGAATTAAGTTCACATTTAAATCATAGTGGGAGAAAAATTATATGACATTTTCTGCACTTTTTCCAAATGTCAATTGTCTCCAAAATTTAACTAATAATAACAAAAAAAAAAATAAATAAATAATATCATAAATGTGCAAAGCAACATTCACTTTATTAAACAAAAAGAAGAATTACTTACGTTACAAAAATATAATTTTCAAACTGTTGTTTCCAAACTTTTATAAAACAATTTTAATGTAAAAATTACTTCACTTTATATCACTGTGATTTTTTGTCGTATTAATATCACTTTCGGGAAAAGAATGTGACAAAAGTATTCTGCACAGAAGTTTTTATAAGCTTGATTAATTCCAAATACCTACAGATAGAAGAAAAGGTTTGGGAAGACTGTAAAGTTCAAAATTCAAGAAAACTGCGACTGCTCACTTTTTTGTTTTTTATTAGTAGTGTACACATATACAAAAAACAAACTATTCTTCAACATATAATCCGTACTCGTAAGAAGTCCAACTTTTAGTTTTTTTTAAAGTTTTTATCAATATTTTTTTTTTCTTTTATTTTTACGAATCGTCCCGTTCCATTAAAATTTCTTTTGAACTATTGAGGAACAGGTTATTCCGAAAATTCAGGCTTCTTTCCTTTAAAAACTGCAAAACAACTTTTGTTCCAATGTTCTTATGTACTTTCATAAGCTCTGCTTACTTGTTCTGCTTCTTGATAACGTTCGAACCAAACAATGTAGGTATCCTTTATTTGTTGCTTCAGCTAATAACTTATGTCCCAATCGTATGGGATTTCCTCCGGTAAATTGTTTAGTTCCGAGACGTCAATATTATAGGACCATTGCTTTATTGATAGTATAGTTCTCTTCCAATGGTGCATTCCCCAAAAATTTTCTACTGAGATGATGGATCCCAATATAAATTTCACTGCGGCAAAGGATTATATTAATTTAAAATCAAGGTTTCAATAAATGCTATCATTTCACTTAAACTAATATTTGCTGGAACCGCGTACTTGCTCTTTTCATTCAAAATCAATCGTTTATGATTGCAATAGTGTTATCAAATAAGCAAGACAACTATATTCTCCTTAAGATAATTGCATTGGCTGCTATAATTTTCTCAAAATTGGTTTACCATTAATGATACGCTGGTACAATCTGGGCTAATTGGATTTCTCAGAACTTCGTTTAGGCACAAGTGGCAGCTAGCGTCGTAGTTATATTTCTGCTTCTGAGCATGGAATCTATCCAGTTGACTGTAAGAGGCTCAAAGTCCAGTTTATAGTGCTTAGTTTGTTTGTATCAAAGCCCAAAGGAAGTACTATCGAAGGCTGCTTAAATTTTTTGATCAGTTGATTATTTGTTACCCTAACAATAAGTAAATTGCTTGCATTATATTCTATTTTGATTCTGGAGTATTACTCCAATTCTCTGCAGTAGGTTTTCTCCAGCTAACTTCAAGGTATGTGTCAATGACCTATATCCAACATTGTTTACAGTAAAGATTTTTGTCAAAAGGCTTTCGCTTCTATTAAAAACTCTCTAGTTTAGACAATGTCGCTTGAATCATGGGTTCTTGCTTCTTAGTTAAAAGTGACAGAGTCCAGAAAATAAGTCCTTAGCAAGGCCGAAATATTTGCTAGCAGCTGTTGCACCAATAACAAAGGTTAGACATTTTTGAAACTGTAAAATTAGCAGTAAAGCTGTAAACCTATTCCATTATATTCTTGAAAAATAATTCTTCAGTCGGTTATTTTTCTTGTACTAAAAATTCGTATCTCAACGAAATTCTTATTTACGATTTCTACTCTACTTTACTGTGCCCTCACTTAAAATATCTGCAGTAAACCTCTTCTTCTTCAAGATAATATTTCCAAACCAATTCTAAATTACACAAACCAAAAAGTTTGAAAGTGTCAACGACCATAAACCCATGGATACGCTTGTTTGAGATTTCTGCTGCAGACCCGTAATTCACTTTCGGTTCATTAAACATATTGTCATTCTGGATATAATCTTCTTAAAAGTTCTTTTACTTCGTCCTTGTGTTGAAGCACTCCATCGTGCACTCTTAATCCATTCGTTTTTATTGCAGCCACCTCCACCCTACTTGACATTATCTACCATTCAAGATCGCCCAAGGATGTAATTTTCTAAGAGGACATAAGAGGATCCTCACAAGAGTTTAGGGAATCAGTTTCATATATACATATGTGCATAATAGCATCTACATATACATCCATGCATACATATGTAGGTATACGATTCAGGAATGTTGCTGGTGTTAACTTTAAGGTGGTGACCACATTATGTATCTCTTTGTAGCCCTTAATGAATATGGCACATTAAAATATCACATAATTATACCATTATATTCAACTGTGAGATGCATGACCATTCCGGGGGTCATATACTTATTAAACGAACTTCAAATTGATTTATGGACACTCCGGTTACATACTAAACTTAAAACATAATAAAAGGTTAATGTTACTTTTTGAAATGGAATAGAAAAACATGCCGGATAATTAATGACCAAAAGTTTTATTATGTTATTTTTGGTTTAGTATTTATGCACAAGATGGAGCGAAATATTCAGAATAAAATTCCAGATATTGGAAGGTGAAAATCCGCAATCAATTTGTTAAATTTATTGCATTCATCCGCAATGAATACCTACGTGTTTTGAAAGATGTGGGGAGCTTTAAACAAAAAAGGGATCTGTATAATGTTACGATGTTTGGCGTATTATTTATGCAGAGCCGGTTACATGAGAACGAGAGAATGCACTTAAAAATATTTAGAATTAGTTTTTTCAAGACATTGAGAATTAGGATCAAATTTTTTGATGGTTGGAAATGACTGACATTCAGAGAACGCTAATTGTGTTGATATTTTGATTACGCTCGCAACATTCCATCCTCCTAATAAATATGGAGCTCATGAACATAGTTTTGTTACGCAACATGAAAATTTTTGCTTTCTTTTCTTGATGAATTTATAAAAATAATACAGTTCTAAGCTTGTTTATGCATTTTTTTTTAATTTAATTTATACAGACCTGTAAAATTCCAAGTACAAGTCCCGGTAGTGGTACTTAAAAACATTTCAAGTACAAGTCCCGGTACTGGTACTTTAAAAATTTTCAAGTACAAGTCCAGGTACTGGTACTGTTACTACTACTTAAGTATCAATGTACTTAAGTACTTTACAGGTCTGTACCTTTAAAGTTCCAAGTACAAGTACCAGTACAGTACCTGGACTTGAAATATTTTAAGTACAAAAGTCCCGGTACTGGTACTTAAAAATATTTCAAGTACACGTCCCGGTACTGGTACTTTAAAATTTTTCAAGTACAAGTCCAGATACTGGTATTGATACTAGTACTTAAGTGCTTTACAGGTCTGAATTTATACAGCCATATAAGTATGCTCTTAGGATTTTAATCACTTAGTACAGTACTTCAACTATTATAGTTCTATAAACAATTATGATTAAAATTGTAATTGTAATTTTTACAGGTACAGATGTAATCAAAACAATTTTATTTGAAGACGTCCGCGACTGTCTCAGCGGTATTGTCCTTAAGTGAATATGGTTCTGGTCACCTAGCGAGCCTATCCGCTGCCGATATAGTTTATGTGTGATCAATATATATTCTTCTTCGTGATGAGAATATTTTATATTTCTGGTATGGGTTTCACTACTGTCTCCGCGTTATGTTGTGTGTAAGTATACAATACAAAACAATACAATACAATAATAAAACGCTTTATTGAAAGACCCTGGCCAAGGCCATGTTCATAAATGGTGGGTACATAGATCGACAGTAGTCACTTAATTATTAGCAAATACATTAGTAAAATAACAAAAAAGAATTTAAGTAGCAAACACTTAAAGTGATTGAGCAGGTACTCAAGTAGGTAGAGATAACACATCTAACAGCCAGTGCGGCAATTAAAGGTATACATATAAAAAGAAGTTATGTAGAGTCTTAATACCTATTAGAAAGAAGGTTTAACTAACCTAGCTAAACAATAAACTAAAGAAGAAAGTTATAGTATAGTTCACAGAGTCAGCCCAAATACCGGCCTTGAATCTGTCAATTATCAAAGGTAAAGCTACTATAATTAATTACATGGTTACCTATATAAAGTTATCCGAAGCAGCAATCTAAGGCTACCAGAACAAAAGTAAAGATTAAAAATTTGAAGTAAATTCTACGGTTAACAAATTCAATACTACCAATAGTTACCTATTAATAACTAATAATAAGAGAAATGTATACTGATAAAAGTTTAGATCTAAAACATATAACCTCGCACATCAGTACCGTAAATGGAAAAATCAACAACAGATACCAAGAACAAGGATTAGCAGGATCAGCATCTCATTCACTTAATAGTAAACAAATTAAGATAATAATACCGTCATAATTAAAAATCAGCCTTAGCGTCCACATAGATAAATGAGGACATACGAAATATCACAACTGACTAACTATAAAACTAACTAAATACTTTAAGAATTAAATATTAAAGAGTCACATTCTATCAAGGATGAAGACCATAACTAATATTGCACAAACTGAATACTGCACAGCCTCAGAGAGCCTTAAAATTACAACCACGAACTTCTAATAGAACATGAACGAGAGGCTGAGGGAACACAATAGCAACCTTCAACTAGCGCTTACAAAAGTACTCAATGACCCGATCCTTAAATGAGCCAAGGGTAGCAGATTTTCTAATCTCCCAGGGAAGAGAATTCCATATGCTTGCACCTTGCGAGAAGACACTTCTACTATCAAACTTAGTCCGCATTCGATGAATTCGATAATAATTGATCTCTCCCTGGAACTCCATTCAAATTTCCCTTTAATGTAAAGTGGCAGCACACCGAGTCTGGCGTCAAAGATAAAACACAGAGTTCTGAATTCAAGGAACTTGGGAAGTGAGCAAGAGAGAAATTCTTCAGCTAGGGCCGATATATATGTCCGCTTATTAGCTTGTAAGCATATCTTACACAGGCGTTAAGCGCCCGAGACGATTTTGAAAGTGCATTTGGTGGAAGTGGGTAAACAGCAACATCAGCAAAATGAAAATGAGGAAGAATCAGGGCTCGGACAAGTCCAGCTTGAACCGCTTCAGGAATAAGAACAGACAAAGAATATCGCGACCGCAGACCAAAATAGACCCTAGAGCAAATACGATTAACTTGAGAATCCCAGGTGAATCTCCGGCCCATTAATAATCCAAGATTCTTCACTGGATCAGAGGCAAACGATATGTATTGACCGGGAAGAGAAATATGAGGGAGATTAGCTGACGGAACAGTCTTCTATCCGCTTGAATATATAATGGCCTGTACCTTCTCCGGGTTCCGATTGAGACCATTTAAATTACTCCAGTCAGAAACTGTGGACAAGATAACATTAATATCAGATATGAGAGACGCAAGGCTGTCCCTTGGGGCCCCAGCATAAATGTGTATGTCATCCGTATGGAGATAAAAGTGAGCGCCATATAATTCCAAGGTGATATCGTTGATAAACAGTGTGAATAAAAGAGGGGCTAATACCGCTCCCTGCGGTACTCCAGATAAAACGTGCTTAGAGGAAGTCATTCTCCCATTGGACACCACAGTCTGCATCCTTTCACTCAAATAGGAAGACATCAAATTACTTGCAGACGATGAGAAGCAAAATAGATGTAGAACAGACTCAAACGACATCATTCCCAGCGTCGCAGAGCGAACGGATATCAGAGACCACTGATATAAGAGCAGAGCAAGTGAAGTGCTTGTGTCTGAACCCAGACTGAAATTTCCAGATGGAGTCATTCAAAGTTATGTGCTTTATAATTTCGTTAGTTATTAGTGATTCAAGCGCCTTCGCAATCGAGGGTAATACAGTGATGGGCCTCCAATCACCTACCGTAATCGGAGAGGAAATCTTTGTAATTGGAATGACGAGGCCAAGCTTCCAGTAGATAGGGAAGTATGAGCATGTGAAAAACTTTTTCAACAATTACGAGTAATCACCGGCAATAATTGTTGCAAGATAATTTTCATGAATTTGATCGGGACACCATCATGCCCATTAGAATTGGACTTGATTCTTGATATATAGAAAAGAACCTCATCCTCACTAACATTTCTAAAAGCAAGGCCATCTTCATTAATCAGAGTTGCAGCATTAAGGTCACTATTAGGAGAGTATACATATGCAGGGCTTTAAGAATCAACGGTAGATGCAGAATGAACATAGTCACTGAACTCATCCGGATCAACACTAGAACTCATTCCAGTCTTGGATCCAATACCCATCCTTCTAACCTTCTTCCCATTGATTCGGCCCGCGAAGTTGTGAAGCGTAAACTCTCTAGTCTTTGCCCTAATGAGATGGCTTACCTCATTGCGAAGACGCCTTAAAGTCTTTCTAAGGCTCAACGCTTTTTAGCCTGATCCATGCTACATATGCAATATCCCACATCTAACATCTAAGCATACGGGAGTTGTAGAATTCAGGTCATTACTAGTTTGTACCTGATCGATTTGAGCGGTACATGCATGGTGAAGAGAGTTTGCACAGCATTTGTGAATTCTGAATCGTGCCGAAACCTCAGGGTCCGGGGAGTTAATCATAGAGGTACAATCATTCTGCAGTATATCTGCTTGTAAAGCTTCAGATTCAATTGCAGAAAAGTTTCTGTATGTGATCCATCGAGATGGTTGTGTTCATGAGAGATAGAAAGATACAATCATAAATCAGACCAAAAATTGCATTCTGAAATTATCTATCATGAACAAAAATTCCTTGATTAAAAGATGCTTCAAAAAATCTCTTACGTCGTAGTTTTGGTACAAATGAACGTAATTGGAGAGTAATAATTTCGCTTCAAAGATGGAAAGGATTAGTGGAAATGTATCGCTTTTTTAGTTGAAAAGTTCTCTATACGACGGCTCCGTTTTCAACTTGAATTTCAACCTGTCATACTAAGCTTGCGTGTCTAATTTGCGGTGATTTACCTCTGATAGTTCATCTGCTCAGAACAAAAATATCTATTGGATGTAATCTTTTTTTCTCAAAATTATCTTTCCCTCACTCGTGAACTGAGAGATAAAATAAAATTGGCGTTCTTATCTAGGGCTTCTCTCTATTTTTCAATGGAATGCTTTATGGCACATAAATACTGTGAAATGCCTTCTTCCGAATAAATAAGAGAAATATTTTTGGGCTGAGATATGTAAATAGCTGAAAGCTTCCGGTAAAGGAAAAAAAAAATTCTTTGAGAAGAGAGAAAGGGATTTCAATTATTTTTGGCCTTCTGCTTTTTAGCTTTCTCAAAAGTAGATTTCGAAGCATACGTCGAAATCTAAGCAGAGTGCTGATTCATATGTAGACCAGCCTGATGATGTTAATGCATATTTTCTATTCTTAAAGTATTTTTTGACAAACCTCAGGATGTAAGAAAACTTCTTCAACTTCGTTTTTAACGATTGTGGTTAGCTGACCTTACAGTTGTATTAATAAATCTGTAAGACTAGGAACAGAACAAAGATAATAATTGATTTACCCGATAAAGCACTAAATTTGAACGTTATACTTCATAGTCGGAAATCAGCTATTGCTTTGACAGTTTTATTCCATGCTCAATCCTATATAGGATATAGTAACCTAGTATAAGGATGAAGAAAAAATTATGAATGATATAATAATGCTCCCGCATTCATGAAAATCAAAGTTCTCAAAGCTCAAAGATTTTTAGGAAAATGAAAGATGTACTCTCGGGTCTAGGTATAGGTACTTTTGTTGTTTTTAAGTGCTTTTACAATGAATATAAATTCATTTAAAAAAAGAAGATTTCGATTGCACACCTGTACTGCTCAGATTCTTGGTGAATTTCAGCGCCTACCATTTGTGGTGGAATCCCTTGGTTGGTTTTTTATGAAAAATTAGTTTCCGACTACCTTGAAAAAAAAAAATCCTTCATATGGCTGGATCATATTTCTATGGATTTCAAATCTAAAACCTTAATCACTTCAAAAAAAATTAGCATGCATTTTTTGATGTACATTCAATTTTATTTACATTCAATTAGATTATTATTTTTTTATTTATATGTATAAAAATCGAATGGCTTACATCACGAGTATTTGTATTTTATCATAGTCAAATATCACAGTACAGTTTTCCATTAGCCAAATCTATTCCTGCTTTGTTACAATAATCAAGTGAATAGTGAATATTCAAAGAGTCTAGCCAGATAAACATTGCTCTCTGTCCTTACTGTGATATAAATATAAAGTTAATATGAAATAAAGTTGAATGTAGATATATTCAAGATGTCTAAATTATTTTGAAGTGATTAAGATTTTAGATTTAGAATCCTAAATAATGGATTTAAGAATAATTTCTTGGATAAGTATTAGACTGAAGAATAATTCGGTAAGCAGCCAATAGACATATGTATATACATAAGTATATTCGTCTTTATCTTACAAAATCACAAGGTGAAGGCTGTGGCGTAGTTAGGTGGGCAAGGGCCCCGGTGCATAGAGAAAAAATCGGGCCCCACCCCCTCTTTCCACGTAACTTAAACTTATATTAGCCCTCAAACATTAAGGTAGCGAGAAGAAAAGAACAGTGCACTTACCCCTAGTAGAATGAATCCATACCCCGTCTTTATAATCTGTTTAATAAAAGAAAATGGCAAAAAAAAAACAACGATGCAAATGACAATATAAAATATTTATTATCCAGATGAGATCAATAGACGGAAAAAGAAAGATTGTTAACAAAATTCTGAGTGAAATTCACAAAAATTCGTCTACAACTTCACTCAAATCCAATGTCTTAGGTGATCTTGCCCCATACTGTTTCTTAAATAACTTTTTATAATCTTCAGTTTTCTGAAAGATCTTTCTGCTGCCGCAGAAGTAACAGGAATTGTGTGAAATAGTAGCATTGCGTAAGATCACACTCAAGCACGCCAAATTTCATTATAATTTCTTTACAAAATTTGCGAATGGACCACGTCTTCGTCAATTCAGAAAGGACCATATGATACACATTAAGAAATTAAAGTGAAAAAATGGGTCCTATTATATCGGAATATTTTATATGAAACTGATCACATTTTGTGAGTAAAGTCGTTTCATCCATGCTGAACAAATTTTTTGGAATTAAAAAGTCGAACGTATTACAAACTGCACTCATACTATTAAAACGCGTATCTAACTAATTGATTATTATGTCGAGTACATTGTTGAAAATGGTAATTTTAAAGACCTCTTCCTGGCTTTGAAAGTCTTGCATTATTGCATAGAATTTCTGAATTTCGACAGAACCTCGAACTGCATCGTTTATTACCAATTTAAGTTATGACTGGCGTAATGTATGTACTCGGCGTTTGGCTGAATATATACAGCACATACCTCCGTGTATACTTTCGAGGAACTATGTTGCTTGACTCTATCTGATAAATGCCACCAGTTCCGAATGCCTCTGCACCATACATTTATTTGCAAGCAAACAACCAACATAAAGGGTTTTCCAATAAGAGGTGTTATTTTAATTAGCCCGCTATTTCGGTAGATGTCGCTTTTGGAGCAGTAATTTTTTGACATTTGACAAGTAGAAACTACGCAATTAATAAAAATGGAACGATGCACGATTCACCAACGCACTGAAATTATTAAAATTCACTATAAAAATGGTGAAAATGTGGCAGAGACGGTTCGTAAAACTCGAACATTTTTGGGTCGTCGTGAAGCACCTTGTCGGACTGCAATACAGAAATTGGTAGAAAAATTCGAGCTGTTGGGACAAGTTAGTGATGTGAAGAATAAAACCCGTGCACGTCGCTTAAGAACAGCCGAGAATATTGCTGCTGTAGCCGAAACTGTTGAAGAAAACCCAGGTTTGTCCATTCCTCGTCGTTCTTTGGAATTAGGCATTCCACAAACGTCATTACACCGTATTTTGCATAAAGATTTGAGTCTTAAGGCTTATAAAGTTCAGTTAACACAAGAACTCAAGCCGGCCGATCATCAACAACGTCGAGTCGTTGCTGATTGGGTCCTTGAAATGCATGAACATGATCCGGAATTCCATCGAAAACTCATCTTGAGTGATGAGGCCCATTTCCACCTCGATGGCTTCGTCAACAAGCAAAATTGTCGCATCTGGGGCTCGGAAAACCCAAGAGTTATTGTTGAAAAGCCTCTCTATCCTCAACATGTGACTGTTTGGTGCGGTTTATGGTCCCGCGGGGTCATTGCACCTTACTTTTTCGAAAATGAGGCTGGAACAACAGTTACGGCGAATGGATTGCGCTATCGACAGAGATTGATGATTTTTTATGGCCGGAATTGGATGGTATTGATCTGGATAACATTTACTTTCAACAAGACGGCGCTACGTGCCATACAAGCAACGAAATCATTGATCTTTTACGGGAAAAGTTTCCGGACCGTGTTATCTCTCGAAGAGGTGATCACAATTGCCCACCGAGATCTTGTGACTTAATACCTTGCGACTTCTTCCTTTGGGGCCATGTGAAAGAGAAGGTCTACGCCAACAGCCTAGCGTCGATTCAAGACCTCATAGGACATAGATGGAATTCGTGAGGCTATCGAGGACATAGGGCAGCCACTTTGCGATTTGGTTATGGAAAATTTCATGAAAAGGATATGGTCCTGTAGGCGTGGTCGTGGTGGTTATTTGGCTGATGTTATTTTCCATTATTAACGGCATACCTTCCTCTTTATAATGAAATAAAGACCCGATCATTTATCTCAAAAAATGGCATTTTTCTTTGAATATCAAAGCAACACCTCTTATTGGAAATCTCTTTAGTTGGCAGTAGACCACATCTTACATTTTTGAGTAGCATATCCAAAAACGATCAACTGGTCCGTGTTTTGACATAGAAAAATAATACGCTTCTGAAAAGGTCCTGTTGCCTTAGTGTAGGTCCTGGAGGTTTCAGTGGTCCCATGTCAAGAATCAGCCGTTTTTTGTTGTCGTTTCTTGTTTTTTGTTGTCGTTTCTTGTTTATGAATTTTCTCAAGTTATTTGAAATTTGAAGAACTTTAAAAAATGTAGAGATGGATGATTCCTCTACTGTAGGTTGCGCGGAAGCGTTGACGTAGTCATTTGCAGCAGTAGTATTGGTGAGAGTTATTCGATCCTGATCTTCTTGAGTCGCTTTATTAACTGATACAGCGGTGATTACGTTATCACTGGATAAACACTCCTCCTCACGCTTGTCACTATTGATAGATATTTCTGCCACGGAAGGAACTGTAGCTGAAAGAGGTTTCGTAAAAAAACTGTCTAGCTTGGGCAATTTGTTTTTTTACTTTCTTCTCTTTCCTGCCGTTGTTTCCGCTTCGAAGCACCGCTACGTTCCTTTTTTCTATACTTACTGACATTTTCCTGCATTGCTTGTCAATGTTTATTAAAAATTACAGCAAGTCCAACAAAACATTTTTTCTTAGAATTTATACGCACTTTTGAAGGCCGACACATTGTATCTGAAATTAAGTGCAGTGGGCTCCCAAAGTGAACAAATTCTGAATCCTTGTCGTTATCCTCATCTACGCTCATAAAAATTGTTAGTAGCCCAAGCCAAGCACCTGTTGTCAGCCTCCAAAAATGCGTATAAATTCTAAGAAAAAATTTCCAGTAAATTTCTAAGAAAAAATTGTGAGCTGGTTCGAGGTTTTCTAGCTTCTGGAGTTCGCCACTCTTCTTTTTGCAAAGCTTAGGGGGCCCTATGAGCTTCGAGGCCCTGGTACACTGCACCACCCGGCCCTACAATACCTACGTCACTAGATGGAGGGTCCCGATGCGGCTTAAATTTAAAAGCTAATAAGACCTCGAAGTAAGTTGTATTTAGAAAAATAACAAACACGAAGAAAAGTAAGTGATTGATACCTATAACAACCTGAATTTAATTAAATTTTGAATAAATTGTCGATGTTTTTTTATGTTTCCATAATTTTTACACAAATGTATCGAATACTTAGGTCGTCTCAACTTCTATTAGGATCTTTATTCCAGAATTCTTCCATGTAATGAAGAAATTGCTCGCAAGTGTATATACACACTGTAGAAATGTTCTTTTGGTTCACCTTGAGGATTTTTCTATGCAATGCCAGTAATCCCATCCAGGAGGTAGATTTATTTTTTCACCTCAAGACTGTTATATACTATATATATATATATATATACTTATATATCTTTTTATTTGATTGCTATGAGTTCCCTTTACACCCTTAGAGACTGTTAAATATCTTGTAAAATAAACTATAAAAGAAGGATAGGAGTTCAGGCAAAAAGTACTTAAGTATTTACCTTCACCAGAAATTGGCTTAATAAACCAGAAACACCATTGAAAGCTCCTTTGATATTCCTAAGTTCTTTGGTAATTGATTATAAAGATTACGTTTTCAAGAGCCAACTTCAATGGCGTCGTTGAATCCTTCATGGCCTATTACATGGAAAAGTCAAGTAAAAAGGTGAGCAAAGTCTCTATATACGTTCACTTCAAGGCCAATTGACACTGAAGTCTTTCACCTAAACAAAGTGTGCTTTCCGTCAAAGTGCTTCAACCGTCAAGCTCAATTTTCTCGTCTACAGATTGCCTTCACACACCGTTACAAGATTTTTCATCGTTTTTTCTTTCATATGCGGCTAATTGTTTCTGAAAGAAACCAATAACGGGGTATTTATGTATGTATGTATGTATGTATGTATAGTTCAGCTAGGAGGAAAACAAGAAAATAAATCGATCCTTTTCAATTCGTTCATAATTTTCCTTTGTGCAACAGTATAACGGCACTTTTACTGGATCTTTTGTAATGGTATGTATGCCGACTAAATGTTACAGAGAGACGCCGACAAACATTTCGTTGAAGAAGACAAATACTATATTAACCACGCACGCGACAGAATGCAGAGTTTTCAATAAATTTGTAAGCAAACATCATGTAACAAATTACAGTGGCCGAACATAAACGGCTAGCCATCTACCCTTGTTGGTTTTCGATAGCCGTATTTTGACACCCAGAAACCCACAATTTAACTCGCGTTAAGCACATCACGCCACCCGTCAGTTAAGGGGTAAAGATTAGATCGCCGCCGCCGCCGCCGCCGCCGTTACCAACAATTTATATTTCGTTAGTGCCTGCTCTTAATTTAGAACTCGTCTGACTGGTGTCACGGTATTGAATCGTCCTACCCCGTCTAGTCGGATTTAGTTACCACCTCTCTTTGCATATGTACATGGATATGTATATACATATATTGATGGTACGTATCTATACATTACTTATATTTTGGACTTACTAGTAGATTTGCGTGTTTCTTTTGTGGCTAACTCGATTCGAACTTTATTACTAATTTATTACTTCTGACAATATACTAAAGCTTGTGAATTAAATCGTACAAATAGTTTTCCTGTCTATGTCCTTTTTTCTATTTGAGTAGGAAACTATTTTTAGAATTTTAACGGAGAAACCTTCCATAAATAGAAGACGACAACTTGGGACGGTTGATTTAAATGGAGTATAAAAATTGAGATCCTGTTATGAATAGGGCATACAAATGTGCGGAAGATTTATTGATTGCACATAGAATGTTTGGAAAATTTAACTAAAAATAGTACAAAAAAGAATGAATGTGAATATGTGGGGCAAATGTAGCAAAACGATCCAGGCTAAATTGTGTAATATATCCCAGGGGCCGGATTCTGTAACACGTAGAATTGGGGAGTTTGGGAGATATGAATTTTAGTTTTTCCTATGATTGAAACTCCCTAACTCTCCATTCGCGATTCTCTAACATATACTGGGGCAGTTACGGAAATCGTGAGAAGTATTGAAATATTGAAGGACACCTAAATCTGTGTGGGATGGTCGTAGAGCATTGGGATTTTTTTCAACGGATTTGGGGTCTAGAGTACAAAAATATAGGTGAACAACTTCTTGGGAAGGGGCTTTTAGGGATGCGGGTCGTACCACCCCTCATTAGGGGTTGTAGAAAATACATCATGTTTGGGACCAAACTAAACAGGGCGAACGGGTAATCGAGTGTTGTAGTTTTTTTTATCATTTTGACGTCATAACTAAGCTTTTACCACCGAAGGACAGATTTTTTGCACTCTAGTCATATACACCCCAGTTGCTATATTTCGCATATATTTTTTCCGTTCTTTATTTCACATTCATTAGTACCTAATCTGTTGTGAGCATTTTTCTAATGGAAAGTGAGTTTTCACGACTTACTAGTTCTCTTCACAATGATGAATTTAAAATATGTCCATTTTTGTACCAAAAAGCGGAAATTTTTTCATCTAATTCATTTCTTTTGCAGTTATCTCCAAAGCCATTTATCGGCCTCAAAAACTAATTACATACCTAATTAGGGAACAAAATGTAGATACGATTTCATCCTACATACAAGCTTTAAAGTGAAAATTTAATATTTTGATAGCATCTTTTCTGAGGTACTGGAAGACGACCAAATTGAAGATTTTCGCGTGATTTTAAATTTTTAGCGGGTACCTTGAGACACCAAAATCTATATTTCTCGATAAGTATTGTAAGGATTTCCATAATTTATTTTTGTAAATATAGCCAGGATATGCGGTGAATCTACAATTTAATTTGAAAATTCCTAGGTACCTAGCAACCTTCACAAAATACAACAAAAATAGACAATACTGTCAGTTGAGAGATATTCTTCTTACTTCTCCACAACTATGTAAAACAGCCGCGAGTTTTGTCGAGTGGAATAAAGAGTTCGGACCAGATTCACTAACGCGGAGAGTTGTAGGGATGAGAGCTATTTTGATATTTAACTCTCCAATGGGAATTTTGTAACTAGGGGAATTTGCTTTGAGGATACCAAACCTCTCTATTCCACTGGAAAAACCTCCCTTCTATTTTAGTTGTGTAAAAGTAAGAAGAAGAGTTCTCAACTATTGTTTGTTTTTGATGTGTTTTTTGAAGGTACTTAGGAATTTTCAAATTAAATTATGGATTCACCGCATATCCTGGCTATGTTTGAAAAAACATATTATCGAAATCCATGGAATGCTTACAAAGAAATATGGTTTTGGTGTTTCAAGGTATACCCGCTAAAAATTTAAAATCCAGCGAAAATCATCAATTTAGTCATCTACCAGTATCTACAGTAAAGATGCTTTCAAAATGTTAAATTTTCATTTTAAAGCTTGTAATTAGATATGTAATTAGTTTTTGAGGCCGATAAATGGTTTTGGAGATAACTGCAAAAGAAATGAATTAGAAGAAAAAATTTCCGCTTTTTGGTACAAAAATGGTCATATTTTAAATTCATCATTGTCGTAAGTCGTGAAAATTCACTTTCCATTAGAAAAATGTTCACAACAGAGTAGGTACTAATGAATGTGAAATAAAGAACGGAAGAAACAGACTACATCATTCGATTATCTTCTTCTCCCTCTTTAATTCGGTACAAAATATAACACATTTTGGACAATCGCTATGAGAGTGGTGCGACCCCCACCACACAAACTCACACCCGCAAATATTTCCCACCTGTATTTTTGTACTCTCGAACTTTTAATAACAATGCCAAAACCAGTTAAAAATCATTCTGTCTAACAAAATGAAAGCAATATTATCTGCCATTAGTGAGCAAAAAAGAGATAGATAAAAATCATATAAATTTTAAAATACAGGGTTGATCACAGATAATATATCTACCTATATAAAAACTTATATTTTTTTATATTAATATTTGTAATAAAGATTTTATGTACCATGGAATTATTGTACAGTTACATAAAAAAGGTTTTTCATGTCTAAACCTAAAATTAACTAATAAAACGAAATTTTTATTGAATCTGTAAATACGTTTTTTATTTATGGTCAACACTGTAGAATTATACCATTACCGTGTTCTGAATAAATCAAGAGTAAAGTAGCTGTGTTCTTCTGTGTACCAATTGTTCTAGAACTCCCATACATTGGAGAGATCAAATTTGTTCTGTCGATTGAAGCGAACTATTTGTTAGTTCGCTTCATTTAAATCTTGTATGAAAACGTAGAGGCGCTGTTCTCCAATTTTTTAGTTGTAGAAGTTGGTCAAACTCGGCTGACAGCTGAAACTATCATAAAAAATTGTGACACAAAGTCTTGACATTTGTAATTTGTGAACTGTCACCATCGATAAAATAACTAATAGTATTATATATATGTATATATATTATATTAATAGTATGTATATAATAATATTTACTCAATGTCTGTCAAGCAAGTTTTTAATGCTTTTATATACATATAATATACAAATATATTATATATACATTATATATATATATATATATAACAAACACTTGACATTGTCAAATTTTTCATAAATAAACTTAAGAGTAGTGCCAACTGCTGGATATACAAATGTTGTTCTCTTGATTCGTTCTTTTATGTTTTTGTTTTGTTCTGCTCTGTTCTGCGAACACAAAAGAACACAGTTAATGTCTAGTCTTTTCTAGTAAAAGGAAATGGATTTGACAGCTTTCATTTCATAAATGAAATGTAATTACTTAATTAAATTAAAATGCCATTCGTAATATTTCATGCAGTAGCTTTTATTAGTCTTGTAACTTAAATTCATTCAAAACAAAAATAGGCTTTTGCCATAAATATGTATATGTATACAAATATAACAGTTGTAAAATCAACCACTACACCCTTATTAGCCAGTGTGTAAAACACAACATGCTTGGTTATTTAAAAATGTAAACATTTCCCTTAGTATATTTCTCTCTGTCACACACATTCTTAATTACATGCAATACTTTCTTTAAAAATTCGCATTCATTTTTTATTGTATTTTTTCAATTGACATCCTACTCTGATTGATAATTTCTTTCTATTGAACAGCTCTTCAAGAGATTTTTTCTTGAGTAGTATACGCTCTCCGATCTCGACTCTTAATCCATAGGAAAAAACCAAAATGTTGTTCGCTCGTCCTACATATAGTTAGGCGCTAGTCAATATTGCGACAAAGCCTTACCACCGAGGCCCCCCCAAATCTGGAAATTACCGTTAATCGAAATAACATATGCATACCTATTCATCAAAGTGATTTTTCAGTTTTTATTGGTCTTACAGATCTTGAGCTCACCCTGAGATTTATTGCTCATCCTGAATTTTTGTTTTTTTAAATTTCCGTTAATCCTCTCCCATTTTGATTCCTGCACCCTTCCCGCCCCATTTTCTTCTGAATTATAATCGCCTCAATTCCCACTTGTTTTTACACTACATATACATTCGTCTCCATTCTACCGTTATACCGAAAAAAATCGTAACACCTACCCTCCTACAATCCTGAAAAACTACCTTTATAAAAAGAGAAATGTACCGCGAATTTAAAAAAGCGTAGCTCTCTACACGAGCAACTGATATCCTTTATCGTCCCCAGCGATTCGCACTTTTTCATATTTCTCACGTTTTCCCTAACTCCCCAAGTATGTTAGAGAATTGCAAATGAAGGGGAGTTTTAATCGGAGAAAACGAAAATTCTTATCTCCCAAGCTTCCCAACTCTCCGCGTTTCCAGAATCTAACCCCAGGAGTAAAAGAGCTAGAGAGAAATTTTTTTAATATGTTTGAGCATTCTACAATGGATTAGAAGACATGGAATTGATGATTTATGGGAAAGCATAATTTATTTCATTTCATACAATTCGTAATCGAAGTCCCAACATAATAATTAAATGGCGTGCCATCAAGACAAACTGCCTACAGATCTCCAACTTCGTCATCGTGAGAAATACCAATGATAACAGAAAACAGATAATATGAAATATGTGGAAATTAATTATCAAATGTAGTGAGGCTGGGTGTACCTTCATATCTGTAGTAGAAGCTTCTCAATCAATGACAAAGGAAAAATTTAGCGAATAAAATCAATCAAGGCGCTACTGGCGATCCAGTTCGTAATGCGCTAGAGGCATATATTACGGTTTGAATCTTGATCGCCAGGATATACTTATTTCGTTAACTGGAGCTTGTCCGGATTGACAGCTGCAATTTATAATACAAAAGACATACTTTTGAGGGTAGATCTATTTTCAAATCAGCCTAGATGTGGAATTGAGTCCTTTTCATCAATTCAAAAATTAGAATTTAACCGGAAGATCGGACAAGGTGCTTGCAGTAATTTTTCGAAAACATAAAAGCTAAAGATTAAAGATAGATTCAGGAGGACGAGTTATCGGATTGAGGCTTCTTTATCAAAACTGTACATAATCGGATAAGGTGCTGATGATTTGGTATAGCGCACATACCTACATAAATATAAATGTATATGCATGTAGGATAAAATCTCACCAGTGACCAGTTAGCTACAGTTAGAATCGGATAAAGCGCTCTGATAGTTGTTCATAAGTCAGAGAAGTCGAAATAGAACGTTCAATTCTTGAAATTTTACTTTATACTTAACTTAGCACACATTCACTTCAGCATTCCTGAATCTCTTAATTTAGGTGGGAATCACGGGTTATATTTGTGACATACATTGATTTTCTCGTTTGGCGACCGACAGGAGTTGGCATTTGGGTTGGAACAGGACAACCCTCTGATCTAAATGCCATGCGAAACTATGGTTTTCAAGAGTGCTGTCCGGGCAGAGAAACATAAAGTGAAAACGAAATCTTTTCGTGCATTCTGCAGATTACTATACGCATGGGTGTTTTATTAATAAAAACGGGGTGTCGCTGGTGTTTTCTTGACCTTGCATTAAAATTATGTGCTCACTTGAAATCCACCAGGTATATTCTATATCTCGTCATCGCTCCAATGACTGAAGTTACCTTCATATAACCACCAAATTACTGAGGGACTACATGTAGGCATTGGATTTTCTTAGTATGTATTTTAATAGATATCTGTGCCACTTAGCCATTGTGTAGAATGAGAAGACTGACCTTCTTGCCGCCAATTTTGGCTATGCCATTTTCTATCTTGGGTTGGAGCCTATTGTAAGCATTGCCATGTCAGTGACTGGGTCCTTCATCAAAGAAAATGGTCGTATGAAATTCACATTGTACGGACCCATTTACATAGATTTAGCTTTTTATCGATGGCTATTATGGAAATATTGAATCGCTGTGATTGTTGTCATTACTGGTAACAGCAATCTTCATGGGTATTTGAAAGACCAGAACGTCAGTTGCGCCTGGAAGTAAATCAAAAAGAATAGTTTTCAATGTCCTTCAGTTGTATTAAAGTCAAATAGCTATACAGAAAGTCTTCTATCTTATTATCTAGCTCAGTGTGAAATACTGTCAGCCTGGCCTCAAAATGAGCAGTTGATTCATTATTCGCATAATCCTTTGTATATCTTGTTCACGTACGTATGTCCAAATATGTATTTGACCAAAAAAAGGGACCAGTTCAATTCCCAGGGAACGTTTCGTGATTAAAGTAAAGTTAAGTTACTGTTTTATCGGAGGGACTGAAGTTTTCTGTAACAAGATGAATGAGCCTCTTTCAATCAATGTATATATACAAGTAACTGCGGCTTATATATTATCTCCGGAACCACCATAAAAGAAGTATCAGTTTTAGATTTGGGTACCATCCACTGAGGTATTTTTAACTCCACCTATTCCGGTATAAGGTCGTCGCATTCGTATTTCAATTGTTTCTTTGCCTTAATCTACCTGTTTTCGTAATAGGATTTGTAATGTCACAATATCAGACTGTATATGATTTTGGCGATCAAGCTTAAGTGGCATTGTATTTAAAACGTCCGTATGCCGCTATTTTCACGAATAAAAGTAGACGCAGTAGACGAGCTCTATGAAATTTTTTTATACATCTTAATATACAAAAATCCAGTGTCACTGTGTTTGTACACGCTAATCTCTGTAACCGCCCAACCAATTTCAATGAAATTTTGTGAATGTGTTTGGTTGGTTCCAGCTTGAGAGATAGGATAATTCTAGACACAATAAATGGCGCTGTTATCGAGACGTAAAAAACTGTCTGACAATTCATAGATGTGGAAAGCTGAAATGTTTTACACGGCGTTTTCATAAATATTGGAAATACACGTTCAAAAATGGACTAAATCGGGCAACTCATTTGTAGGATTGCCATACAAATATTTCGTTTTTTAGTATATATTTGGACACTGTCTGCACGTAGAGAGCTGAAATTTGGTACGCAGTGTTTTGATAGAAATAGCAAATAAAATTTAAAAAACACACTAAATCGGGCAACCCCTTCTTGGTGTTGCCATACAAAATTTTGGTTTTTCACTATATATTTGGAAACTGTCTGAGAACGCGTCGATGTGGATAGCTCAAATTGTGTGCACGGCATTTAAAAAAAACAACGGTAATTTAGGTTAAAAAATGGGGCAACTATTTCGTGGGGTTGCCATACAAAAATTTGTTTTTTAACTATATATTTGGGCACTGTCTGGGAACGGGTCGACGACGTGGAGAACTAAAATTTGGTATATGGTGTTTTCATAGCAATAGTAAATAAAATTAAACAAATTGTTAAAATCGGGCGACCCCTTCTTGTTGTTGCCATAAAAAACTTTAGTTTTTATTTGGACACTGCTTCAAGTATCGAAGTAGACAGTTGAAATTGTGTACACGGGCCTTTTTTAAAAAAGTGTAAATTAGGTTCAAATATGGGACCAATTGGGCAATGGTTGCTATACAAAAAATTTGGTACGTGGTGTTTCCAAAGCAATGGTAAATAAAATTTTAAAAATGGACTGAATCGGAATACCCCTTCTTGGTGCTGCCATGCAAAACATTGGTTTTTCACTATATATGTGCTTGCAAGCTGTCCGAGAAGGCGTCGAGGTGTAGAGCTCATATTTTGTACACGGCATTTTCATAAAAATTGCAAATACAGGTCAAAAAGTGGAGTAAATCGGGTAACACTTTCTTGGTGTTGCTATACAAAACTTTAGTTTTTCACTATATATTTGGACACTGCATACCGCGTCCACGTAGATAGCTGAAATGTTGTATATAGGCCTAGAGTACAGAATCGCGCAATGGAGTCAGATAATAGCTTAGATATTATGCATCTATGACTAACCCCACCCCCACCCATCTAGGTATCTATATTATCGCTGGGCAACGCCGACGGGCGCCTTGTAGTAACCCTATAATTCTTCTAGAACGTAATTAACATTATTATTAACAGCGAAATATTAAATCAATTAATTATATACAACAGGAGTATTCATTTAAGGTGCTTTCGGCAAGCACATTCTCAGTGAGGCAAGTGAGATATTCTCAGTTGGCTCACTGAGACTGCACTTTCGGTGAACTATCTTAGTTCCATATTGAGCTACAAAATTCGAACGCAACCACTGAGCAACTGAGACAAATGAAACTGAATATTCTTGTCTCAGTTGAATCAGTTTCGTTATTTTAGTGATTTTAATTACTAATTAAAATTTAGTGAGCTATTTCCTCAATGTATTACTCTTCAATTCTGTGGTCAAAATTATATAAATGTCAAAATTGGTAAGTCAGCTGATTGGTTTGAACTAAGACAACTGAGACGGTTGCTCAAAGTTTTGTCTCGGTTGTCTTACTGAAACAGTGTTTTCCGAAAGCCCCTTTAATATTGAGCGTTTCATTTAAATAAACAAACAATTATTTCATTTTTTCATAGGAAAAATTTTCTAATTGAAACCAATTAAACCCAATTATAGTGTGTCATGTTTTCTTGGTTTCTGATAAAATTTCGAGGAGGATATTTTTTAAATCAAAGCAAATTGATTATCATTATTGGAACTGGTGCTAATTTCAGATTTTATTGCAACGTGCTCTGGGTCCCAATAAACACGTACCTGTACTGTATAATCAAATTTATTGTATATCTTTTAGCTTATAAATTTTAAATGTATTTATAGTTGATGACAGGATGATGATGATGATGATGATGAAGATGGTGTAATTGACACGTACCTAAAAATCATGGCAGTTATAAATAACCATCATTCTCATATTCATCAAACTAATGCATATCATTAATATTTACAAAAAAAAAAAAAAACAAAAACAAAATCAACAATCTCAGTTAAATATAACTTAGTCCAGCTTTCAATGACATCAACACAATGCTTCACCAATATTCAAAAATCTTAACGCTCCTTCAAGATCACCTCTAGTAAAAAAATATTCAAGAAAAAAGCCATTCCTAATGCATTATTCGAAAAAGAGTCGCAAAATTGTATCTACATATACATAATAAAAAAAAGAAGCAATTTGGCAGATAATCGTTATTAACCTATCCCAACATTAAAAAGCTCCAGCAGAAGGTGTAAATATTATCAAGGTCGTGATGCTAACAGAAAACAAAATCGCTACAAAAAATAAGTCGCAGCCGAAGAAGAAAAAATTCGACATAACAAGATAAAAATAGCCGAGCGAAAATATAATTTGTCCAGCAACATTGAAGAGAAGCGCGCGCATTGGGAAAGGACGCCAAACAAAAACTTTAAGCCGCCTGTGTTGATGATGTAAAAAAAACCGGACCGCGGCGGCGCAGCGGCTTGAACTGACTGAGCTGGAGTGGGCAATAAACATGCGATTTGAATTGAGCATCGCTTTAAAAAGCGAAAAGTAAGCACGATCTTCTGATCTATCTTGATTACTGGTTTTATGCCCACACTGATTGAGGAATTTTGAATGAAATAAAACTAAACTTGCTTGTTGCGTTGCCATCGTTATTATAGTATGTAGTATAGACTGGACTGTTTGTGGAAATCAGATTCAATCCAGTCGAGCGGTACGGCGGCGCGCACGTTTAGTGACGGAGGACAGCAATTTTGTGGAGTGTCATCATCATCGTTTCCGACATTTTCCTAAAAGCCTCATTCAAATTTTCAAACCGTTGAAATGTAGCGTCGGTTACACAACCGGTTCTTATCGTAACTAGTTAACAACGACATGGCGATGGCATAAGCAACAACTTTGTTTTTTTTTTTTTTTCATCTCTTTTTATAAATATGCGAACGCTTCGCTGCGCTGGACGCTAACTGAATCATAAATATATGAAACTATCTGCGGAGAGGTATTATAGGTTTTAGAGGCATCGAATACCAGCGGCATATAGTCATCAAACTGGTTCTAGGAATTCAGGTGATACCAACCGACATGACAAGAGTTCAGTTGATACAACCATAAACAGACGTTAATTAGTGGTCGCTTCAGAATGATTACTTCACGTTAACGTGGAAATCTGTAAAGCTTTTCTCCCATCACGCGGCTTGCATGCAACAAAATCTGATGACTGAATAGTGAGTAGTGAGTAGTGTATGGTATCAGGAAAATGATATCCACTTGGAAATGGAATGAATCGCCAAGATTTCACCCGTAAGATGTATTTGTCATCTGAACAAGATGATCAGAGTCATGCTGCATCTAGATTATCACGTCCCGCTTGCCGCTCCACCTGTATCCACCATAATATTCTCTTGTTTTATGTTTTTTATTATTCTGGTGATCTTCACAAGTGGATACTGTGCTGGCGTGCAATTAATTAATCAGATTCACAACTGTACGCGAACATGTGTGCTCTTTTCTGCTCTTCTTTTATTCTTTGAAAGTGAAATTTGTTGGCGCATGACAAGGTCAATCTGGATCTCGATGGAAAATTTTTATGTTGAAATACTGCAGCAGTAGCAGTTAACATGGCCGATAAATAAAAGCATCACCAAATAGATATTTTTAGATTACATGCAGTCTTATATGTTACAAAGTTAATGCTAACAATAAAACTCTTTTGACATTAAGAAAATTATGTATGTTGAACTCTTATATATATGGGTGTTTGAAAAAATACCAAACTTAATGCGATTGATCCAATAATTCATGGATTTAACAGCTGGTGTATAGTATAAGTCTATGCCTGTGAGTTATAGTCAGCCGGAGGCAGCATCCCCCAGTACAACATGTCTGATGTAAAATTGAAAATTGAAAGAAAGAGTCGAGTGCCTTGAATAAAACCAGCTTCTGGAACATTTGCAAAATAATTACGGTTTCATATTGTGTTCGGATTTTATATTCCATTTTGAAGATAAGTACATAGATATATATCGAATAACCTGTCTTCAAGTAATTCTTACTTTCTTTACTCATCTCTTGGATGCTAATGGTTGAATTTGGAATGTAATTATCCATGAGTAGTAGCACCGTTCACTTTCACTAT
The DNA here is from genome assembly GCA_963924295.1 of Dioctria rufipes. Classification (NCBI taxonomy): domain Eukaryota; kingdom Metazoa; phylum Arthropoda; class Insecta; order Diptera; family Asilidae; genus Dioctria; species Dioctria rufipes. Next base: position 240,437,688 of record OZ002740.1, read on the forward strand.
TCCCGTAAAATTACCAGTACATATCGCACATTGGCAATGATAGTGCCACAAAACAAAGAAATACGAACTCACATAAATAGTTCCAACAGATTAGAAGTCTCGAACTTGACCTCCTAAAGACAAGTCAAAAAGCTAGAATTGGTCTAAGACCAAATCTTATGATACCCTAGATGAATGCCCTTATGGAATTTCGTATTTCCACCCTTCTGTGCAAGTTTGATTTTTGAAGTGGTTTTTCGCATATATTTCTAGAACGGTTTGTCGGACAGAAAAAATTATTATAACCAATTTTAGTACAATAAAAATGTCTTGGACTGATCGTTTTCACAGTGTACGTAAAAAACCTAGATTTTTAAATGGCAACACCAAGAAAGAGTTTGATGTTTTGTTTGCTAGTACAATGAAAACATCACGTACCAAATTTGGGCTCTCTACGTCGACGCGTTCTCAAGCAGTGTCCAAATATATAGTGGAAACGAGATTTTTGTATGGCAACCCCACTAAGGAGTTGCTCGATTTGTCTCATTTTCGAACTTAATTTTGCTTTTTTTTTATGTCCGTGTACAAAATTTCAACTATCTAAGTGTACGCGTTCTGGAGTTATCGGGCGCACAGATGGACAGACGGACGGACGGACATGCAAAAATCAAAATAACTTTTAATATTATGCGTGGGTGCCCAATCCATTTTGCTCTACCATCATTATTTCATCTAGGGTATAAAAACGTTATAATTATTGTATAGTTCTTTGCCGAGAGATGGCGCTAAATACCCTCAGCAAATTTCGACGTTCCGTAAGAAAAGTCAGCAAATCTCCACATGAGCGTCCAGCTCGGAAACCATATTGGCGACCATTGATGAGATGATTAGTTTCTTTTGCTGTTTTTGATTCTTTGTCTCACACTCTGGTGAAAATGAAATTTTTCTCTCTGGATAATGAACTTACAGTGTGCTACGTGCAGTCTTGTAGACTTGATTCAACTCTGGACATGGATGCAGTATGTAGACGCGAAAAGCAGAATCTTTTGCTTTTATTGCTTGGTTACACTTATCGTTAAATCAAGAGCGATTTTGCTGTTGTTGAGATCTGCTGTAGGAATACGGAATACATTCACGCATGCCAAGATTTAGAATGTTATTAAGTTCTAATGTGCATTCATTAACATACCTCAAAGCAAAACGAATCTACCAATCAATTTCACTAAGATACTGTTTGCGATTTTCCCAATCAACATTTTTATAGTGCCATAGAAGCCTACTTGTAGGTGGTGAAGTAGGGCGGCACAGGTTTGAGGTGGTAAATTGAGCCGTGATTAAATAGTTGTCTGAACTACCAAGAGAGGAACCGACTGAGATGGAATATTTGTCGAGGTGAGATGTTAGAAACAAATCCAGTAGATTAGTTCTATCTCCAGCTGCATCAGAAATTCACGTGCCGCCGTTGCAAATTAAACGATTCACGTAAGAGTTCGACAAATCGATCCACAGGGCTTGTGGTAGAAGAATGTCTGAGCCACGGTATGTTATTGACTTTAAAATCGCCTGCTAGGACGATTTCGGAGTAGGGAGAGGAAGTGATCAATATTGTTGGCGATATTTTTGCGATAAAGGAAACAAAAGTAGATGATGTGCCTGTGGAATTTGAACCTAATATAGATGTAATAAACTCAGGATTGGCGGAATGAAAATCTTTAAGGATAGTAAAGGCCACATCAGTGTGATAAATGCTCATTAAAAATTAAGTAAATAGACGTATTTGGTTTCTCACTTGTTTTTGAAGATGCAAAGAACCCTTAAGCTAAAACTTCCTTCCCAAAATACTTTCATCAGACACGTCCAAACAGTTTACGATCGACTGGAACTCTCATGTTCAAAAATTCAACTTAACGGGACTAAAATCAAATGGCACAGAATATAATACGGCATTTTCTCTAAGTTCATTCCAAATAAAATATTTTGTTTCTGAGCATCTAAAACACTTATACACCACTTGATATTATTGAAAAAGAGTTCTAGCCCAAAAAATTAGGGTAGGATAATAAAATTTATCTTTAGGTTCGGTACATTAAGAAATGGAATGATAAAAAATAAGAAGAGGAGGAAGAATTGAATGATTTAGGTATTCATTATAAATTCATGGATTGTAGTTTTAGAAGGTTGCTAGACTAACATGTGTAATAGTCAACGCCGTATGAAGAGCTCTTGAAACTCCTCTAAGGACCAATTTACTCTAAGGATATGGAAGGGTTAGCACAGTGTACAATTGTGGAGACTATGAATCTTTACTATAGTACCTGTCACCATACCAATTATAACAGAGATACATTTGAAAGTCTTCTCTATTTCTTTATCAAACCCCTTTTTAAACTTTACACTTTCACCCCACAAGAAGAATTTAATAGCATAAATACATTGACTACTATAAAAGTCTAAATACAAACTCCAAACCATTATTAGTATGCTGAAATAGGATTTTTTTTTATATAAAGATTAACACTGCTTTACAAAATGTTTTCTTCGCTTTACTAAGGGATGAACACAGCCTCTGGGTAGATCAGAAAATTTAAACAAAATATTCTATTACCGGACATCAACGACGCAAATAAGTAAACCTTTGGCTTTTGATACAGCTATTAAAAATCGCTTTGGAAACAACCGCCCCCCCAAGCAAAAACAACATAAAAACAACATGACAGGGAGTCACATCAGCAAATCGTAGTAATCAGCCAAAAGATAAAAAAAGTGTCTTGAGATAAAAACGATGTTCTTAATCCCGAAGGCAAGAGAAGCATTAACGATCCCCGAATTCTCATACCCCCATGTACAACCTATTCAGTAGCTTTCAGTAGCTTCTGTTGTCAGTTTCACTATAGACTATACTCGAATCCATAAAAATTGTTACGGGGGAAAGGATGGGAGAAATATAGGCGGTAAACTGACTGAGTGAGACTATAGTAGCCATTTATTTTAGGGAATGGGGCGACGAGAAGATTTCTTACCAGCCATAAATAACAATTTTTGTGTGTGAGGATAAAATTCCGCAGATATGCCAGGAATTCATAAAATGAACGAAATCAATTGACGGAGGATATTGATCGGGGCTTAATCGATAGACTTCTCCGCATTTACAATAGACTTTTGGCTTCGGAATTATTTCGATTGAATGCGAGGATATGCTCATTTTTGGCTTTGGTCCTTCGGTTGTGCCCGTTGCGTATACGTCAGAGAATTGCTTTCCTGAACGCTATAGTTGATGGAGCTTATTTGTTGTTTATTTATCGGCTTCATCTCAAAAATATTTGTTCAAGAATTCTGAAAACACAATGGTTCAGAAGTTATTAGGAGATAATATCTGAATTATATGCCTGTGTACCGAAATAATGTCTGCTGGGGATGGAGAAGAAATTAAGTCCTTCATACTATACAGACAATTAAAATCCCAACTTTTGATTAGATCTCAAAGTCACCAACCGACACGGTTGTGTTCTCTGGGAATAATTTTTCAGTCATAAGCAGAAATGGCAGAAAATAAGGGTGTTCATTTCTGGATCTGTACGGTATATAAGTCTCCATGGGATAATCCTGATTTCTGAACGATTTAAATCAGATTCATAGAGAATTGTGGAAAACTTTCTCGTCAGTCCTTTGGGAGATGGATAAGAACAGAAAATATATTGAATGCGTTCAGGAAATAAAGCCAACGTCCATATATATACTTATATAGTAGGTAAATTTTAGGTTTATATAGTTATATGAATATACAGAAAAAGAAACTTTGATTTAGAGAATACATCGCCTCAATTAAATCTGGGATAAAGGGAATTATTAAATGGAGATTACAATTATTTTTGTGGTTTCCATTTTTTAATTAGTAATCCTATATGTAGCAATTAGAAAATCAAGAGTTTTTAGAGCATTCACAACAACAGGAAGAAAAAAATAAGATTGAAGTAAATGTACGCAATTAGAGTCTACATATATCTCACAATTAGTTATTACACATATATTTAGATAGTACTGCTTACCATCGTGATGTGGTATGGTATTCTGATGATAATCACCAGCTTTCAATACCGTTTCATTTTCGTTTTTAAAATTATAGTACATCGGTGTATTGAATCTATTCTGATTTTCAAGTTCCTTACACTGAGATTTACAACAATTTTTTTCTTGATGAATAATCCAATTAGTTAAGTGGAGATCTTCATACACCCAGAAAAATTTGGGAGTAAATTTTAATATTTTTTAAATTATGTATATGACCAAATCTTTTTTCTATTAAAATTTAAGCATGCCTAAAACTTAAAACTTTATGCCCGATGTTAATCCTGTTTGGTATTAAAAACTTTCAATATATTTTGTATTAAATTGTAATAAATCTTAGATTACCTTTCTAGTATGGAAAAGATTAGAAATTAATACACTATTTTATTAAAAGTTAATTATTAAATCATTAACTTCTAATACTTTAAATAATTAGTTCCTAATATGGGTTAAGATTAAATTGCAATCGTATGCGAAAGATTCTGCATTACAGAGTAATATCTCCAAACATTGAAATATAACCTGGGAACTAAAAATGCTATGGGAATTAATATCAATAAAATAACTTTTCTGAAAATGTAAGGTATTTATTAATGCTCTGTTAAAAATCATTTTTCCATTCTTTCGTGATATTTTGCTTTCAAAACTTTCAGTTATTTTTAAATCAGAGAAATTAATGTTACTTAGTTTATTTGAATTACAAATTTCATATGAACTGTGAAATTTTTCATAAGTGTAATCGTGTTGATTAAGCAAAAATATACTATTTGAAAAAAATTTGTTAGTAAAATAAACAAATAAGCCGGGCTTACAAAAATACTCTTACCCATTTTACACTAAAAAGTTCGTTCGGTTCACTTATGTCATATTTCGATATGTTCGATATAAGGGAAATTCCGAATTTCATAAGAGAAAACTATTTCCATTATACTTAAAATAGTTTCAATACATTGCCATAAAATTAAGTGATCTTTTAAGAAAATATTACCGAATAACAAAGGAAAATGAATAATTAAACACATTGGGAAGCATCGTGACCAATATTTGACTTTTCAAATTTAATTGTAGAAGGTCGATTTGTACTTTCTAATATATCAAAATTAAAAAATTTTATTCGACTATTTATTTGCTCTAAGCTTAAAAATTTATGTTAAATGAAAAAAGAAAAACCCACTTAAAAAAAAAAATGGTACGACATCTTCCAAAATGTTGTGAATTGGGTCCACCGAACAATCTTTAAAAATGTCAAAATATTTTAGATCATTTAAAATACAATATTTTTTAACCACTTAGTTTGTAGTCAATATTTTCTGTTTGTCTTAGCGCTACTTTGTGTATAATGCTTTTATAATTTTTTAAATTCCTCAGTTTAATGAGAAAAGCTTTCCAACACTTCAAGAAATATATCTTCCTGTTGAAGACGATGAATGCAATGAATTTCCTTCCTTATGCTCTTGAGTCTCACAAGCCCCTTTGCTGGTTAATTCAGGTGAATATTTGTATATTTTCTTGCTTCACTAGAGCCTCCTTTGTAGACTGTATCAACTTTTGGGTTATATCAAGGTAAATGAAAAAAAAATAGATTATTTGACCACTTTGCCTCTATGAACTGATGCTCTTTATTCAATGAAACTCTTGTACAGACTAAAACTATTATAGATATCCCAAGCAAACTCGAGCCGGTTAATTGTTAACTGTGCATCGAGCAACAAAAAAACTATCACAAATTGTCGGTTTGATTGGTGTACATATACATTTTATAGGTAATTTACTTTAGCCATGAATAAATACAATATATATAAAAAAGACATTGTGAATGACACCGAGATCGGTAGATACATGAAATTCAGAAATTCAGCAAAACAGAATAATTATCAGAATGCAAAAACATTCAAGTACATACAAGTATAATTTTTATTTAGGATGATCGCTGACAAAATTGACGATAGGACTGCAAATTCTTCAATAAGAAATCCTCTGCTATTTTTGAGTTACAAAAAGGTGGCACCAACACTTCCGGAACTGTAAATCCGTCTTGATCCACAAAATGGAGAAACTCTTCCACATGAAAATGAAACTGGTTACTAGCTATAAAATAACTCATAAATTACTTTGAAAAAAATATATCTAATTAGGTATGTGCTGTATTACTTGAAAAAACCAAATCGGAATATAATAGCCTGTTTTCCGATCCACCACTCACTTTTATATATTTTTTCACATTTGCACTTTCCAGTTTAATATAAAAAGACATTGGTACTTTTTAGATGGTTTTACTTCAACAAATTGACGCTTCGAGAAATCGTACAGAAATCTAATCCTCAGAGATATTAAAATGTAATTCCGACTTTGGTTAAAATACAAGCTTTAATGCCTCTACGAATTATATTTTAATTCACACGTGGCGCCTGTAATTCTTACAAAGATTTAAAATCAATTCTAATGCGTAAGTTGATTAAATTGTAATTTTGAATGTTATTAAACGGTTGTTTCTAATTACAAGAGAGCAAATTTTAATCTTCATCCAAAACAAATTAGTTTAAAAGTATGTTAATATCTGAATGAAATTAAATTCTAATGCCAAAGTATATTAAAAAAAGTTGTAAGTTTTTCAAAGATTAGATTATCATGCCCAGATTTTTCTGTGTGTATGTATTCAAATAAATTTGTAGTTTCCACCAGTAATTTCTAAGCTAATAATGTTGGTTCTCTGTAATTTGCATTTGATGCGAATGATTTTATTAGATTAATCGAACATTTCACGCACCATTTATACACAGAAGATGTTAAAGAATTATGAGCTCTGAAACAACATTTATTTTTGCTCTAATTAGTAATTTTTTAGTAGATAAATATACTCTTTGTAGTTGTTCAATAGTTTAGCGCCTCCGTTGGTTTAGCCGTTACAGTGTAAAGTACGGCAGTTTGGATAGAAGAATTACGTGAATCGGAAAAGTGCTATACAGTTTTTGTGAAGTGAAACGAAGAGTAAACACAAAGATACTCGTCATATTAAATTGGTTACGCACTAACAAGATTTAAGTTTCTTGCAGCCACTCGAAAATAACTGTTAATGTATAAGACTAAAACATGTAGAATTGCATTCTCAGACTTCAATTTCAAATGGACGTTCTAGGGCACTTAGAAGAATGTCACAAAAGATCTTAGAGGTCGCAGGAATAAGAGTGTGTCTTATCTCCCATATTAATAATTATTTAATTTTTATTTTAAGGGCACTTTATTCTTCCTAAGCAAAAAACTATTGTTACATACATATGTATACCATAATCATATCAGCACAGATGTAACTAAATTTTGAGGTTAGCCTATATCTTGCGAGGTACCACTTTTCAAAATTTTGACTTTTCTTATGTTTTAACGAATCATAATGTTTTTTTTTTATTCTTTATAGTCGACCGAAAAAATAATTTCGTTAAAAAATTAAAAAAGTACCCAACAATTTTTCGCGTCGTGATTTATTATAACACTCAAGAATAGTAGGTACGATTAAAAATTAAAAGGGATATTTAACGTTGAAGCACCATGCTTTCCTAATTTAAGTAAAAAATTTCGTAAATTTAATTAAGATAAATTCAAGAATAACTAGAAATGAATGATGAGCATTGTTTTGAATTTGTAAAAGCAGTCCATAGGGAAGAAATTTTTTATAATACAAATAAAAATAATATGCAAAAGCGCAATTCATTCTACTCAGTCGTTGCCAGCTCTTCTTATAGATGGTGGCTGTTTCTTATATCTATAAGCTTCTCGGTCTTACAAAACCTGATCGAAACGACGGCTCTTTTCCTACATCAGAAGAAAATGCTCTACTTTGGTGGAAAGTGGAGTAGCTAATATTGGTAGTGAGCTGAAAAAACAATACTCGTCACTGTCTTCTTTTTCTTTATAATACTACCATACTTTCGTTATCTGGATATGTGGAAGGAAGGATTTTAACCTTCATATCGGTTTACCTAATATAAATAATAAATTTCACTACTTAAACTTTTCGCTTCACTGAACTAACCCATATTATGCAATTTTATGTTTTCTAGTAATTTTTTGGTGAGTGAAAAATGTGACTAACCTTAATGCATTTGATATGCTTAATAAATATCCTCAATGTACCCGAAATATAAAATGAATATTCAAAAGGAATTTAAATCGATTTTATCGTGTATTAACACGAATAAAATATTAATGATCCTTCTACTTTCATTCAATGTCTATACTTATTGGTGATTCTTACTTAAGTCCATGAACAAAATTCCTAGACTTACATATTCGAAGTGAAATTCTGATTAAATCACCACTTCATTCTAAGCAGTTCGTTTATCAAGCTGGCAAGTCTACCAAGACTGCCATTCACACATTAATCAAATATCTCGAAAAAACTCTCGAAGCAAAACAGGTGGCCTTATGTACATTTGCGGACATAGAAGGAGCCTCCGCTAACACCTCCTTCGATGCAATTAAATCAGCTGCCGAGGATAAAGGCTTTGAGCCCTCCACGGTAAACTGGATAGATTCCATGCTTAGAAGGGAACTGCTTAGAAGGGAACTGCTCAGTCACGATCACCACAGCAAAGAACTCCCTGCAAGCCGGAGTTCTCTCTCCACTCCTGTGGTCGATCGTGATTGTTGATCTGTTAGAGAAACTGACCAGTTCGGATTTTAATGTACAAGGCTACGCGGATGCCCTAGTAGTCATAATACGGGGCAAGCAGCCATATCCGATCTCATTCAAAATTCTCTCTCCAAAGTCCGCACGTAATGTTTAAACAAAGGCCTTAGCATAAACCCCAATGAGACGGTTAATGTTCCGTTTACAAGAAAATCGAAGCTTTCACTAATGACTTCTCTTCTTGATAACACGGAATTGATATTTTCAGACGAAGTCAAATAGCTGGGGGTACTCTAGATAAGAAACTTACCTGGAAGTGGCATCTGTCCAGAGTAACGGATAGAGTGATGCGATCTCTCTACACATCTCGTGGCTACATCGGTCACCTATGCAGCCCTCACATGGCGGCCAAAGACTAATCAAAAAACGGCTAAGGCTCTGCTTAAAAAAACCCAGCAGCTTGCCCTTTACTAAACCTTCCACCCCTACATTGGCCGGTAAAAAAGGAAGCGATCCCTAGTGCTATTAGAGTGCAAAAGGAGAAACAGTTGGTCATATAAGTATCTGAAAATAGATATGCTTCGAGCAAATGACGACAATATCTGATATAATCACATCCAGAGTGGATTTTGTAAGACTATTCCAAGTGATTCTGGGAGACTGACAGTAATGGTGTACCACTAAACCGTGCTTCGAACAAGGATCAATGCTGTCTCATACAGGCGATTCAAAAACGAACAATGGAGTCGGACTGGGCGTATATGGGCCCAAATGCCATATATCAAAGGCTCTGGGATCTACCCCTACCGCATTCCAAGCCGAAGTATTATTATTAAATGGCTCAACCATTAATATCCTCTCGGATCGGACAGTCTGCCTTCAAGGCATTCAAGTCTGAGATATTCTGGGAATGTCTACAAACCCTGAAAAACTTATCAAGGAGAAAAAAAGTTATCGTAATGTGAGTAATGGCCTAGCCAAAAGTGGAGCGAAAACTCAGTTTGTCGGACCAGAGCCATTTTGTAGCACTTCAAAGTGTTACCTCAGAGCTAATCTAAACGATTGGAAGAATAAACAAAAATCCCAGTATTGGGAAAGGCTAGAAGGACTTCGTCAGGCTAAAAAGTTTATCGACGCCTCTGGCCGAAAAACGAAAGAGCTCCTACTCCTTAGAAGAACAGAGGTCAAAATGATTATTGAGGTCGTCTGAGGCCATTGCCCCTTGAGGTACCACCTAAATAAGCTGGGCTGGCTGAGACTTCATCCTGCCGTTTCTGTCAGGAAGATCACGAAACCTCGGAGCACTTGGTCTGCAACTGCGAAGCATTGTCCAGTCAGAGATTACTCCACCTCGAACATGCTTTTCTTCCACCAACATACGTGTGGTACCTCAATCCCAGAATGATTCTATACCACATTGACAGTCTAAACCTAGAAACGGAGTAAATGCAACAAGGACTCTCAATAGATCTTTCAGGTCGCAGTGATAGCCAGGCTAACGTCTACACACCCCTTCACAAATCTAATCTAATCTAATGTAATACTCATTGGTGTTCTTAAAATTTCATTTATGTGAAACTAAATTGAGAAAAGTGAACATTTACTAGATGTGACACTTTTTATAATAATTCTTTGGTTTATTTTGTTGGCATAGGTAATTTTGTGTAAAGTGAGGAATGAGTAGTTACATATACATAAAAAAAAATTATCAAACAAGGATTAATCTAAATAGGTACATACAAATTAAATTACATACAGTCCTGATATGTTATCTATCTTTGGATTACACTAATTAAATAATTTCCTTAGTCTCTTAAAGTAGAATAGAATTAGCTCCCCCATTCGCCATTCACAGACGTTTAAAATACATAAAAATTTATCAAAATAATTCCGGGATTGTATCATCATTGTCTTTTCGTGTATAGCTAACGCCACACATATGGAAGGCATTCAATATATATTTCTAGACATCCGCTCTCCAGAACTGGTGGATTAATGCCTCCTCTTCTAAGTGAGTTCTATATTTAGATGCGCATCGCTGAAAGAAAACCTCATTTGACCTAAGTTAAGCTTTGCAGGCGGTACGCCAGTTTGTAATGCAGGCAAATTTTTTCTCTTCTTCCTGTACATTATACTGACTAACTATTTAGATATATATAAGTGTGTACATATGGGTATTATGCATACATATTGGTATCTGTTGCGGTATCTACCATTCCCTCTAAATACACTTTTCACTAATTGGATAAGGCCACTCAAATCTTGTTCCTATTTGCAAAAATGTAAGTCGTCCGTTGCTAGCTGCTGCGGGTAGACTATTTGTCTACGTAATCCTCTTGGTAGTTGGTGGTACGGCTTGTGCGTGCTTAAATCAAATATAAGTTCTAAATGGCAATCGATATCCGGTTACTTACCGGCTGATAAGAAATCTTAGAGGGGTGAAAGAGCAATTGATGGCGCTATGGCTGTATCTGAGCTGACTTGTCGAAAGTTTTTGGGGATGTCGGCTTAATTAAAAATCCCCCTAGATCCTAATGGGTATACGTATAAATAGAAAAAACGGTTTATTAATACTTGCGACTGCGTTCTAACTATGTATAATACTATATACATATATATATAACCCAACAACAGTTGATTCTTGTATTAGATAGACATTAAAGAACGAATCACATTTACTTTGTAGCAGTAGAGCTTTAATAAATTAATCTTGCATACTACTTATAAGACTCTTTCGTAAAATCCTCTGAATCTCAAGGATAATAATTAGCTGTGCAAACATACAATAGTGAGTGCATACTGCGTGAAAAATGGTGTAGCATTCATAAATCAAATTATGTGACATTGTGCAAGCAAGGAACAGGAAAGAAACTTAAAGGAGATAACGTAGATGTCGTTGCTCATTATGAGTAAGATATTCTCATCTACCTAAATTTATCTATATAACATGCACATATATATCTGTACTATTTGACTACCTCTATATGCTCCTTCTCAAAAAATCATTGAACATTGAAAATGTTGAGATTAAAATAGAGCTTCTACCTTTAGGCGATAGCTATGATTTCTTTCTTCAATTGCTGTCAACGTTTTGGTTTAAAATATCTTTAACAGAAATGTGAATACAGAGACTTTAGTTATGAAGTGAAAAGCAATTAACATGGGGGAGTTAGCAAATATATATGAACTTTCCTCTATTCATATCTGTATAAATAGAAAGTGATTAAAAGATCTATGTAAAAAACTATACGGCGTGATGCCGGAGGTAGTTTAAAGTGGAACTTTCTAAAAAGCAGCACAAATTTCTCACATCTTAGAATTATAGGGTGACCAAGAATTCTCGGTTTCAATAGAGTTTTGAATCGAATTCTGGCTGAGATGCAGTCATAGTTGCGATTGACACCTTTTTCTCGATGTGTATCTGCACGGAGTATATATTGAAGATAATCTGAAGCATCTGAGTATAGGTACCAGTCGACTAAGGAGGCACATTTTTTCTGAACTTTGTTCAATATCATTTGATGATGGTCGAAATTCATTGCTTTCAACCACATCACCAAGCCATATGATAGGATGGATTGGATCAAACTTGTTGGCATCGAGTGGATCATCCCCGCGTTTAGTCCCCATTTTTGTCTATTCCACTTAGACAGATTGCGAAGGCACAAATGGCTATGTTCGCTTTATCTTCTAGGTGTAGTTTACTGCTAAGTTTTTTTTATCTAGTAAAATTCGCCGTAGTATTTTACTTTGTCTTAAGTTCCAAACGGGTGGAGCTAATAGAGGGTCGATTCATTGTAGAAATATTCATTTTCTTAGTGAAAAAACAGATATCAGTTTTCAATGGATTGAAGCACAGCCTGAAATTCGTAGTCCAATCCGTACTTAGTTGGATCGTGTTTTGCTATAATCAGCAGAGATCCGTATTGCAATTCCCTGTTACTAAAGTCATCAGATCTCTTTTCACCGCTCAGATATGCATGCAAATATGGTTTTATTATTCAAAATATATGCGTTCACTCCATATTATTGTTAGCATATCAGTGATTTTCTGCGCCTTCCACATGGATGAAAACAGCCAGCGTTAATTGTTTAAAATGTAATCCCTACAATGGACATGTCAGGCCGTCTCGCTGAATTTTCTTTTTATATATGCATGCTGCTGGTATGACAACCTGCTTCTATAAATGAAGCATCCCGGTTCCCATGTAAAAGCAAATTTATTGGTCCATATGGCATGGTTGTTAATCTGTTAACTCGGTCAGCCTTGGGAATAAAAACTACTTTGACTTCTTATGACTACTTCGGTATAAACAGGGTCTGTTCAGAAAGTAGGACTAATTCTTTTAAAAAAAAAATTTATTCATGAGAATAGTACACCCTTCCGCATCTACACACTGCTGCCAACGAGTTTTCCAGTTTTCGTACACCTTCAGGGACGCCCCGACCGGAATAAGGTTTAGGTCTCTCATCACCGCCTGTTGAACCACCTCTACCGACCCGTGATGCTTCCCCTTGAGCGTCGATTTTCTTCTCGGGAATAGAAAAAAGTCTGAGGGGCCAAGTCGGGGCTGCAGGAGGGCTGAGACAGCGTTGAGACCTTGTGCTGGGCAAGATACTCCACTACGCGGAACGCTGTGTGGCTCGACGCTTTCTAAATGACTCCATGTCACTCAAAACCACCTGATATCCCATGGCAGCATCGCCGTAGGCCTCCTTAATCATGTCGGGATTCTCTTTGCTCGTTTTACCAAACCTTACACAAAATTTGATCGCGTATCGCTGCTCCAGTAGATGCCCCATGATTCTCCGTGACGAGGCGTTTCGACAGGAGTTCACAGTAAAACTGACCTACTCTCTTCGACGCCCGATAGCTTGTATAAGCTATACCCTGAACTACCGTAAAAGCTCCACTTGTGTATCATAGTCAGTCCTTGAAGACAAATAACTTGACTAAGAAGTTCCGCTTATATCTCTACAATCCTAGTTATTGAGTGATCCAGTAAAGCTTGACGATTTACTTCCGCGTGACTTTCGTATACTTCCATAAATTGCTCAGCTGGATAACACGTTTTCTTGAAATTTTATAGAGCATAAATATTGGGGAATGTGTCTCTATGCAAGCCATTGACAGTAGGGCAAAGCAACCTATATTTGGACTCATAGTGATTTAATTCTGAATATAATGCTAAAGACTGCTCCATAGATAAAGGCTTATTTGTTTTCTCCTCCCTCTCCTTGATGCTGTTCAAATTCCTGGCAGTCTCTGGTGATGTCGACAAGGTTGCAGCATCAGTATGTTCTCCGGTTCGCAACGACAAACAAGTTGCTAGAGACAATTCCGACGTAGAATGGGTTTCCAATAGGTCGTGAACCTTTTTCCTCTTAGTTGAACATAGATATTCTTCGAACGCTTTGGGATGTCTTCCTTGTATGCCATTAATTCCAGGTTGCGCTTCGTCTTCTGATAGCCTCTTCAAAGAGGCCAGTTCCACACTTATTCACTGCCCATTATATTTTATAAAATTATCTATATTTTTTCCTGAAGATAGCCATTTTTTGTAGGCTATCATAAAAAATATCCGAATCTTCTTATTAATAATAAACTTGTCTCCATTAGAGCAATTGTATAAATCATAGAAACGAGATAAAAAAGCTCTAACGTAACTAATTTTGTTCCCTTGAGGGCTTTCTCCAGCATGCCCGAAAACAACTCGCATTGGTCACCATGTGCATCTATTTTTTTTTTTTTTTTTTTAATATGTTCCGACAAATTTTGTGGAATTTTGAAATCAGAGTTACGTTACTTCAAAAACTATTAAATGATGTGAATTCCAATCAATTGAGAGTTATTTATTTCACTTTTTGTCGGTGTTGTACTGCCACGTGCCGCGGCATGACACTTTAGCATCTCCTATTAGCTTTTCTATAGGACTACAATTTTCAAGTGATCATCCTTGATCCCATATAAAAGTTGATTGCTTATATGAATGTTGATAGCGAAAATTAAATCTTACTAAAATTACTTATTCCCCGTACTCTTATACAGGGTATCCCAGATTAATATGACTATATTTTGCCAAATTATTCCTCTCGTCCAGACAAGTGAAGACTTGTATGACAGGGCCATGAAGTTCTGCATACAATGCCGTCTTAAAACGGACCATACAGGGTGTACTTTTGAAGATATAGGATGTTTAATGAACAAAGAACATATTTTACTAATCATCCTGTAACTCGACAACTCGCCAATATCGCCCCCCCCCCCCGCCCTCCCCGTGCCATACAATTTTTTACTTGTCCGAATGAGAGGAATCATAAATATAGTTATATTAGTCTGGAACACCCTGTACAAGGGTTGCTTTGATATTGATTGCTGATATGAGAATCGATATACGAACATATTTCCCAACAGCTGTACTCCTGTACTCCCTTATTAAATTTACCCAATTCTGATATAAGAATATTATATAGGATCAATATTCTCTGGGAATTATAGTCCTATATACTCACGTTTATTGCACTAATATTCAGAATATTCGTCATAGAGGACTTATACTCCTAAAACTCATATAGTACATAAAATGTAGATATGTACAACACTTTAGTTATTGAACGATCAATGTTAGAACTTAAGTATTGATCGAAATTTATATAGCAGCCCTATAAGAAAAATTCCAAATTTCCAGCACTTGAAGTCTTAGCAATGCTCTATTGTACGATTTCTGAAAATGGCCCGGCCACCTTTTAATATCATATCGATTTTGAAAATTGTTGATGTGACTATGGATGGTATCAAATCAATAACGATATATTTGACAAATTCTCCTCGCCTGGAGCTTCTTATCTGTGCAACTTTTTCCTCTCATATTAGCCCAGCAAGGAATTCAATTCACTAAGTACCTACTATGTATGTACCTATCATGTACGTTTAGCAATGTAATGATGACATGGAAAATTTTAATATTTTCGCCTACATCTGTTGTCAGAAAGGCCTATAAAAAAGATCCCTCGTACTTAATTCAATTTGTCGTATACCTGTAGCCAAGTATTACAAACACAAGAAATTTTTCACTTACAGTTTTTCTACTAGTACCCTATGCTGTTGTCATTTCAATATCTAAAACAAGAAGGAAAATATTAAAATATTTATTCTAAGTTTGCTATATATCCTTCATTACAATAATATAACAATAAGTATTCACCAAAAATAGGGACAAAACGCTTGGTTCAACAGTCTATGATAAATCTCAATAGGTAAGGACGAGGCATTACCATGAATACCTACATATTCGCCTACCCATTTAATAATAAACCTAAAGAACATAGTCGATCCTTCTACATATAAATGAGATTCAGCTAAAGTTCCAAACAATCGACTTAAATGTGTATGTAAATGGCACAGAAGGACACTCCGCAGGGTCCAGTGCCAAAAAGTAATTTAAGGATAGTCCTTCTACACTTTAGGACCAAATTAAATAAATTAGACCAATGGCACGTGCCCAAAACAAAGACGGTAGCCACTGCCAACAGTTTTTCTGTGTGGGGGACCAGGCCATATTCGGATTTTTATTAAGGATATATAGAGTCGGTATTCCAGGCCGTGCAAGTTTCATTTCACATAATATGTAGATAGAGGTAGGGAAGAAGGATATTCTCACATGGGACGGAATATATTGCTGCATTTACGACTTTTGGGGGTAATTCATTTACAGTGAAAGTATCAAAGGTGCACGCACCTATAAAAATAATATTTGGAAAACGTGGCGAAAGTAGAAGTAGTATTCAACCCCAATAACCCTTTTTGCCGCTGTGCTACCTTGTGATTCAACATTTTTTCCTTTAGAATAAGAAATTTTTGCTCGCTTTTCAGTTTGTTGAAATGCGCCTGTTGGTTTTGTCATCCCCATATACGCCTTTTTTTTCTTTTTATTGTGACATAGAATACATTGACACTTTTATGGTCGAGAGCACTCTCATTTTAGATATGAGATGAGGGTTGGCGTTTCCTTTCAAAATTCTGTGGGTTTTTACTTTTCCACATGAGACATAGAACAACCAAAAGGCATTCCCCATATGTGCAGACATACAAATGAAAATAGAAAAGTATATTCACAAATTGCAAGAATATTTCTTCCCTTTGATGGCAAGAAGTAAGTAAAGTAGAGCAATTTATCCTTTTTATGTTTTTATTTAGCATAAAGCCCCATTTTTCGACCTCTACAAAGAATACGCGCGTTTCGCACGTACAAATTGTGTTGGTGTCACTGTTGCTATTACGTCCAAAAGGATACCAAGAAAGATGTGAAGAAGGCAAAAAAAAAAAAAACAACAAACCACACCAGTGATATATGTACATATATATATATATATATATAACCATTTTGTATAGGTGAGGATATATGTATGTAACTATATGTACGTATGGATGTGGGCCAGGGCAGAAGTGTACAACATAAAGTGCAACAAGAAAAACATTCTTTTAATGGGGCTCCTTTTGGCTTTTGCTCTTAATTTTTTGAGAGCTACATTTGCGGTTGGAGGCCTCTTCAATGACGAGAGTAATTGTGTTTCACCTCATCTTCCATTTGCACAGGCACACGGACTCAAAAGGGGTTGCAGCAGCCGGGATGATTTAATTGAATGGAAATGAAAGAGAGGGAAACCACGTATAGAGGTGGGTTTGGAACTGGGTAGTAGAAATTTTAAAGATCCTTGAGTTATAATTGAGCACTCTGGCGCATTGTGACTTTAATTTGAGGGGATAAATCGAGTGGAAGAACGAATTGGTGGTAATAACTGTTTGTGTTACACTCCCGGGGACCCATGCACCTCGGATATCTGTATATGTACATATATATGAAAGCGTAAGGGTTGGACATGTTAATGCTGTGAAACAATAACACTGAATGGAGTTAGAAGAGGTATATAAGTGTCATTACTCTGCACCCCTTCACATTGCTGGAGCGTCTAAGGAGAAAGGACGACAGTTTCCATCTTGACAAGATTAATTAGGAAATCGATTGTTTTGAGTTCCTGAAACAAGTACAATTGGACTCTTGAGGCTATAAATTCCTATCATTTGGAGTATATAAGAATTAAGCAGAAATGTTAGTGAAGTTTATGGATAATTATAAAGTAGGTAAATTTTTCTATGCGTTAACGTGAAAGGGCATTTATGAGAGAAAGGGTTGTAGTGTGGGCGATGCCATGACAAGAATTTATTGTTGAGTTTTTAAGATAGGTACTAATTTTAAGTTGAATACATTTTAAGAATTTAATTTCCTGGGTTAATAATATTGACAAGTTTCGTCATTCCAAACTCTTAGAGAAAATTAGCAGAAAATATATCTAGCATCAGTCCAATATAATATACACACTTTTAAGAAATCGGCTTTCAGTTTGACCACCACTGTCCTCATTGACATATCTGCTCTTATGCTCATGAGAATATTAAAGAAAGTACGACCATTAAAGTACATATAGGTACTACCTCCTACAATTAGACGATCGGTACATTCTATAATTTTAAACAGATCCTGCTTCCGATGCACAAACAAAATATGGTCATTTAATTTCAAGGCTCTCAAGAATTAAACGGGTATATAAGGGCACATCAGTTTGTATAATGAAGGTTGTTTTGTTGTTACAAGTAGAACGACCAGCTAGTTTGAGAACACATTAGTTATTGGATTAAATATTGTACTTCAATTTATTGTTCTCCAATTAGAACAGTTTCGCCTGTTTACTACGTTTACTTCACTGTCTATAACAGGGCTCGCTCCTGACGGTGACAAGTGCTATATTTATGCTCTATAGATTGGCTAGAGGCTTCCCGAAGATTCTATTACAGAAACATCGATTCTCTGAACCTAAAGTTGTTTATGTCCGTACTTATTTAGTCATTTTACTCGAAATATCCATTTCTAATAGATGTTGTTTGTCCTTTTCTTTTGTACGTAACTCTGCCCCCTTCTTACAATTTTTCGTCCCGAACAACAGGTGGTCCACGCTGTTGATGCTCGCAGTATTGGCACAAGCGAGCCAGATGATCGATTTTTCGTTTGTATCTTATACCACGGTGAATCCTGTACACTAAGTCATTAATTCTAGTTACTACTGAAAACGATTCCAGTGTTGTTGTAATTTTGGAGAACATCCCTTACGTCGTTTTGGATTGTACAGCCAAACAGGATCACTTAAGCTCTGATACGTAGTTGTCTGGTAACTTTTGTTCTCCATTGGGTGTACTCTACTTGAGGTCGCTAGGTAAACGTATCTCCCTTCCGAATATGACCTTAGCTGGGGTTTGTCCGGTAGTATAATGAGCAACTGATCTGTAAGCCATTGGGAATATGGGAATATGTCTATCCCAATCGCGTTGTTGATAGTAGACTACCTTCCTTAGAAGTTCGACTAATGTTCTGTTGGAGGGCTCCACCAAGCCATCAGATTGTGGGTATAGAAAACTTATTATGGTTATTTTATTTCCAGTATTTGACATGTCTCCAGGAAGATCCGTGATTCAAGTTCCGTGCTTGGGCCGAATGAATTTCATGAAGCACACCAAATCTACTGACACAATTCGTTATTATTTGTTCACCAACTGTAGGTACTTGCCTCTTGATTAGAGATTGCATTCGAAGAAAGCTTTTTTTGGTGCCACGAAATTTACCTATTTTTTTTCAATCGAATTAGCTCACATTTTGTACATTGGTTGAAAACTCTATGATTTAGTACTTGTCGTAAGCGTTTTTTATATTTTGACATTAAGAATATTTATTAAAAAAAAAATAATGTAAAAAATTTTACACGAATATAGCTTTTTTCAACTTTGAATAGCTGCCATTTTCTTAGAAATTATTATTTTGAAAAACGACTACGAAATATACTAAATAATATACTTTTTAAATAATATTCAAAATTTGAGTGGATTAACTTTTTTGACAAAGTTTTAATTGTTTTAAAGATTATTGATATTTTATTATAAAATAAAAAAAAAATATTTCTGCCAAACTTTTTATTTAAAACAAAAACAAAAAAGTCCCAAAATTTGAAAAAAAAAAACATTGTTTTAGGCGGATATAACCCCTTAATCTTTTCGTTACAGCTTCTTGAAAACCTTTTACAAAATAGTGTAATTTATAGATTTATAGTTACGTTTAAAACGAGCTATAACTTATCTCTCTACGGCAGAACATCTGGGAGCAACAAAGGACAAACCGGATATCTTCATTCGTCAATTCCATATTTTATAAAACGCAAAGTACTCCTCAGCGGTACATTTGAAACCAGAAATAAAAATTTAAAAAATTAGAAGGTATATTTAAAAAATTCGGTCAAAACCAAGACGGGGCTGTACACTCAGGGTTCGTTTATCAACGAACACTCAATCGATCGAATTTAAGTATATTTAAATCTAATCCACATTTGCCTCTGTGTCAACTGAAAATTGAATGAATTGTGCCACGTTGTTTTGGAACATTAATAAATACGTTATCGACTATTATGTTTCCCCTTTAGTTAGTATTGTTAAATTTCTATAATATTCAAACGATGGACACAAGAGTGATCTTATCATAACAGTTGTCTTAGAAATTAACACAAAAAAATTTTTTTTTCAGCGGCATGAGACTGACGAAAAAGGGCAGTTTTCCTGTTAACTATAACTCAATTCCCTCTGATAATATCAAAATGAGAAACCTAGAGGATCAGAGGGGAACGGTATTTTCTCGCATATTTTGGGTTATATATTTATAACCAAATCATCAAAAATTACGAAAAAATTGGAATCCTTGAACAATTACCCACATTATCAAAAAAAAAAACATATGTATTTTTAGGGGTCCGAACTCACCCCCATAAAAAATTTAAAAAAAAATCATAACCTTTGACTGTCCAAATATGTGCACATCACAAAGCTTCAACATTTCTTTAATATTCTGCATAAAAAGAAATGGAACCATTGAAATTACCCATTGTGTCTGCGTGCACTTGCTTTAGGAGAAACATGCTCACATATTGGAATAATAATAGGTCTTTTCTTTTATTCAAGGAATCATAGTGCATTCATAGAATTTCTGATAACTATTTTCCTTATGGCACCACTTTTCCTCCTCCGCTAAGGAAAACTAAGAATTTAGTAGCTCTAAACTAAAATTCAATTTTTATTTATTTTTCTTGGATGGGAATCGAACCGACAGTTGTTAGAATCGGTCAAAGATGGAGAATAGAACAATTTTAACAAAAAACAAAATCGATCCTTGCTGGTCCTAGTTTCATCATTCCTTGACCCCACTCGCCACTTCCCTCACCGCAAGGATATATGGTGTTATCATTAAATATTCTACTGGCTGTGAAAAAATAAATTAATTAATTTTTAGTTAGTCTCTTAGGCCTATTATATTAATATATAGAAATGCAATGTCACGCTAATCTCCGCAACCGCTCAAATGATTTCAATGAAATTTTGTGAATGTGTTTGGTTGGCTCTATCTTGAGAGATAGCATAGTTTTGCACACGATAGATGGCGCTGTTGTCGAGACGTAAAAAACTGCTGGACAACCCGTAGATGTGGAAAGTTGAAATTTTGCACACGGTGTTTTCAAAAAAATTGAAAATTCATGTGCAAAAATGGACTAAACCGGGCTACACTTTCGTAGAGTTGCCATACAAATATTTCGTTCTTTAGTATATATTTGGTCACTGTCTGACAACGAAGACATGTAGACAGCTGAAATTTGGTACGCGGTGTTTTCATAACAATAGTAAATAAACTTTAAAAAGTAGACTAAATCGGGCAACCCCTTGTTGTTGCCATGCACAGTTTTGGTTTTTCACTATGTATTTGGCTATATATTTGGGCACTGTCTGGGACGGGTGGACGTGGAGAACTAAAATTTGGTTCATGGTCTTTTCATAACAATAGTAAATAAAATTACAAAAATGGTCGAAATCGGGTGACCGCTTCTTGATGTTGCCATACAAAACTTTAGTTTTTCACTATATATTTGGACACTGTTTCACACATCGAAGTAGAGAGCTGAAATTTTGTACACCGGCCTTTTTTAAAACAGTGTAAATTGAGTTAAAATATGGGATCAAATGGGGAACTCTTTCGTGTTGTTGCCATAAAAGAAAATTGGTACGTGGTGTTTCCACAGCAATGTTAAACAAAATTTAATAAATGGACTAAATCGGGTTACCCCTCTTTGGTGTTGCCATTCAAAACATTGGTTCTTCATTATATACTTGGAAACTGCCTACCTCGTTGACGTAGAGAACTGAAATGTTATACATAGGCCTTTTGTAAAAAAGGGAAATTTAAGTTCGAAAATGGGACCAATCGGACACACATACACACACACAGTGAAACCCTAGAGTACGGGACCGCAACATCAAGTCAGATAATAGCTTAGAAATTATGCATCTATGACCACCCCACCCCACCCATCTAGGTATCTATATTATCACCACGCAACACCGACGGGCTCCTTCTAGTATTATATATAGTATATTGTTTAATTGTATTTCATACGTAAGAAACTAACTAATCTTTCTGCATAGGAACCTATTTCTTCTCTGTACCATTCTGTACCTTAAGAAATTTCGGTATGCAAAGTAATCATTTCCTACAATTTATAGCAACATTAAATTCATAATTCACATAGTTTCGTATATTATATTCGCACTTCAAAATAATGTATGTCATTGGAAATGTCAAATTAAAATTTTCATATGTGAAATTATCTCCATTAGATAACTGATTAAAGAGCAAACATTTTTCTCGAAAATGTAACAAATTTAAATATTAATTAAACACTCTTGATCATCTGATGTAATCATGGCCTTAATGCTCTCTAATTAGCACGCAATTTTCCCCAAAAATCTTTTCAAAGCTGGCCCACATAATATAGGGGGACGAACAGAGATTGTTTCAGTCAACACTGAATTAGGTCTGAAACCAGCGGGAGTTTCCTCATTCGCTGGCAGCACTCGGCCGTGGAGCGTGGAAATCTAACATTACTGCAAGCCACTAAAGCACAGCTGCATAGCAAAAAAGAAAAATTTGATTAATAATTTCATTTTGCATTTTCCCTATATGCACTCACACATGCTTGCCTGACGGTTACTCTATAATGGGCCCAAGCACAAGGGATTGCACTAACAATAATAATATAAATAATAAATTTTATCTCCCTAGGATGCTATAAGGCCGTGGCTCTGTGTTATCTGTCAATTTGTAGCGAGCAAGTGTATATGCTTGTAAATCTCATACCTATTATACCCACCAACCATAGATGGTCTGTAGAGATATGCTTCTTTCTATATATTTGGTATATATAGGTATAGTCGCGTAGATATGTATACATATATACATGATGTTCTGAATACGGTGTTGGGTGTTTTAATAACGCATCGGCCCTAAAGGCCCTTTTTGCTGTGCGCCCTTCTTTTGCTCTTGTTGGCTGTAATTGGATTCGGAATGGACGATTATTGCCGTTCGAGTGAGCTTTTATAGTGGACCATTTACTCTCATCAGGGGATGAATAGTTCTGGACTGAATAGAATAGGTATATGTATGTTTTCACATACGTATACATATAATGTATATATGTAGGTATATATCTAGCTACGTACACGAACTGCTTTTGTTTTTTATTCCACTTTTTCTAATTTCATCTTTATGTTTCCGTGCAAATATTATATGCTTGGAAATTTTTCAATTATTAATTAACGACTGTCATCATGAGAGGTTACTTATTAATTTATTCAATTTTTTCTCATTCCAGGTAATGATTTATGGACATATACGCATAAATGTCGTTTAAAATTCAGAATTCATAGTGATGGCAACCCATGGGTTTACAGGTAAATTACATTAGTAGATACATAATGTAAAATTTTCAGATTCGTTATATTGTAATTCGTTGCGTAAGGCTCATGTCTGATTAAGGGACAGCCATGAAAAAGCTATTTAGTTATAATTAACTTGTGGGAAATAACAAATAGTCGTGTGAAAGTAGATTCGGCTTATTTATCTTACTTAATTGTTAAACGAATGCTCAGTTGTTGCAAATAATACATTACAATTGGATTTTTGTTTTTTTTTTAATTTAAGGCGATGACTAAGTAATGACATTAAATTAAAGAGAAAAAATGTTAGGAGAAATATAGAAATCTTAAATTGAATTTTAGTCCATTGTTTCATATTCGTGGACACATACTGTAGCTACTAGTTTAAGGATGAAAGTGGATTCATCGTCTTTCAAACTGCTAGTTCCCTATGATCTCGAGACGTAGCTATTGGACTCAAAATTCTGGTTTATTGGTAAAACGTTTCGCATCTCGTCTGATCCGGGATGCATAAAAAACCTTATGGATTAGATTTGATAGTTTATTACCAAAATGTTCGTGGTCTACGGTCAAAAATACGTTGGCTCTACTTGAAATCTGTTAATATTCCTGACGATGTTATTATTTTTACGGAGACATGGCTTAACAATTCCTTTTCGGATGCTGAATTCCTGGACAATGACTTTCAAGTTTTTCGACGAGATCGAAATCCTGATGACATTTCTGTGCTCAGAGGAAGTATTCTAATCGCGGTAAAGATTTCTTACAGCTGTTCCCAATCTGTCGCTGTCTGAATTACTATGCATCAGTATAACAATTGCGACAAAAATACTGTACAATCTAGCTATCTACATTCCTCCTGGCAGTCCGTCTGCTTCATATTGCTGCTGCTGCTGTGGAATGTGTGTTCGAGCTAGCGCGGTACTCGGATGATATTATATTCCTTGGTGATTACTACTGTTCAATGGCAAGTTTCTGATGATGATGACTCCCTGATTCCTAGTACATCTTCTGGAAATGCGCTTATTACCCTGGAAGCATCAGGTAAATTATGCTAAGAACAACCAAGCTTGGACTTGGCCTTTACCTGGGATACTTCGAAATGTATGCTTCATCCGTGTGACATGTTATTGGTTCCTATTAGCGCATGCCATCCACCTTTCGATGAGATAGTGGGCATTGATTGCGAGGGTACTAGTCTGTTGTTTGAATGCTCACCCACCTTTAATTATAAAAAAGCTAATTTTGATCTACTTAACTTTAATTTGTCTTCTACTAACTGGTCGTTTCTATTAAACAATAATGATGTAGATGAACTTTCAGCACAAATTTACAATGTTATGTTTAATTGTTTCAATGACTATATTCCATTATCTTATATGGCTCGTCGTGTCCCTCCATGGTACGATGCTGAGCTTAAACGCTTGCGCAACTTAGAAATAAGGCTTGGCGAAAGTTTCGCCTCCCTCAGTCTAATGATGACTTAAGCAATTTTTGTTTTTGAGGTGCGAATTTCACAATGCTCTTTTGCATGCCTATGATACGTACCTACCTGTTTAAGATGAGAAATGTAATAATATCGGATCCTAAGTACTTTTGGCGTTTTGTAAATACCAAAAAGGAATCTAATAATTTTACGCCTGTGTTAGTATTTAATAATAATTCTAGTCATGAACCGTATGTGATTTCTAATCTCTTTGCTGACTACTTTAGTGAATCAAATAAATGTTGCTTATTTTAATTACTTAACGACACTTCCTAAAGTTGATATCCCATGCTTCACTACTGATTAGAAATGTATTGAGGACTCCATGTCCAAGCTGAACCCTGGTTGTTCTGCTGGGCCTGATGTGATACCCCCTATTGTCCTAAAGAACTGCAGTAGAACGCTTTCTTACTCGTAATGGAAAGAGGCATTTATTGTCCCAATCTTTAAGTCTGGTAAAACGGAGCTTGTTACCAACTATTGTCCTACTGTTAAATTTTCTTGTATTCCCAAACTGTTTGAAGCTTATGTATGAATTCTTGTAGTTTCATTGTAGTGGAGCTCTTAATCCTCATCAGCATGGTGTTATGAAGGGAAGGTCAACAACAATAGATTTGCTCCAGTTTACATGTATCGAATCGTTTGAGCGTGGTTGCGAAATTCACTGTATTTTACAGACTTCAGTATGGCTTTTTTAACAATCTTCCTCACTCTGTTTTGTTATTTAAACTGAGATCTTTCGTTTCTCCAAATTGGTTGTTGAACTGGTTATCATCCAACCTTAAGGATCGCAAGCTTAGAATTCAGTTCCTTTCTGCTCTGTCT
The DNA here is from genome assembly GCA_963924295.1 of Dioctria rufipes. Lineage (NCBI taxonomy): Eukaryota > Metazoa > Arthropoda > Insecta > Diptera > Asilidae > Dioctria > Dioctria rufipes. The sequence continues at coordinate 240,463,524 of OZ002740.1, forward strand.
GAAGAAATAACGACTTACTCCTGTGTTCCACAGGGTAGTCACTTTGGGGCCCTCTCTTTTCATATTATTCATGAATGATATTTCCTATGTAGCTACCAAATTTGAATTACCAATATCTAAAATTATATAAATCTATCGACTCGCATTGCGACTGTCTCAAATTGCAGGGTAATCCGGACAGACTAGTTGACTGGTGTGAAAAGATTTCTCTCATTTTAAACGCTGATAAATGTGGGGTAACCATTTTTTTTTTGTAAGCGAGTCCATTCGAATGTTGTCTATGCTATAAATGGATTATTACTTTTAAAAGTTGATAAAATATGTCACTTGGGGGTATTGTTTGACTCGAAATTCACATTTAACTTCCACATAGATCGCATCATCAATAGAGCTAACTCAATGTTAGGCTTTGTAAAATGCTGCTGGGCAAATGAATTAGATGATATCTATATTATTGAAGCTCTTTTTATCATTCTTGTTAGACCCATTTTGAAATATATTAGTCTTGTTTGGGCTCGTTCTTACAAAAATCACTCCCATCGTATTGAGGGCGTGCAAAGGATATTCTTATTTTTTTCGCTAATAGGTCTCTAGTGGAGGAATAGACTTCATCTTCCTCCTTATAACGAAATATTACATTTAATACACCTTCCTTCTCTTGAGATATAAGCTTGGCATTTCAATTTGTGAAGGGTGACATCGATGATTGAGAAAACTAATTTCAATTCCCGATCTCGACACTTGCGATCTAATGACTTTATTTATTTGTGTTCCAATCGCAAAAGTACAGCACATTCTAGTCATAGGTTCAATGTGTCTATAGTTGGACACATTGAGCCTATGACTAGAAAGTGCTGTACTTTTAATTTGAATTTCTATTCGATAGATTTTCATATTAATAAGACTCAATTAAGAAAAATCCTCAATAATTGTTAATTTAAGTATTGTGTCCTGTGACCATTGTAGCTAGCATTCAGCACAATAAATAAATTAATAGTAAAAATGTTAAGCATGACTTTGTGGATGTTATATTGCTAATCACGAGATATACCCAAACAGACTTCTATGAATGGTATTGTATTGATACAAAATTTGAATAGGAATTTAAGAGAACATAATTATTGTCTGAATTCAACAGAAATTTATCGATAATTTAGTAATTCCGTACACAAAGAAATTTAGCCTGGAAATCTGAAAAATCGTTCCACCGCTCATTCACTATTATTCCAAATTAGATAACAACAAAAACTGTAGGTAAAGAAACAAAATCATATTTAGGTCGAATTATGGAGCGCCTTTCATTATCTAGATAATTTTCAAGGGCAGTACCAGTATCTATAGTATACCTTGTAATTTTTAATTCAGTACCATTTTATTTAAACATTGTTTTAATCAGCCTGCCATTTTTTTATGGTGCACGTGCGATAGATTTGCAATATTGTGATAGCGATATGTCGCAATATTATTAGTAGGAATGTGAAACATGAATCTCGTTTATTAACCTAGTACTTATTATCTACTTTCGAAAACAATAAATTAAAAGGCAGTTATGTGCAATGCAGTTTCTTAATTTCAATGAAAAGTGTAATTTACGAAATTTTGATATTGTTGTCTACTAATCCCTAAAAACGAATAAATTTGATCCAAGATTGAAAAGACCTGCGCTTACTTAGAAAATTAGGTACTTGGAGTGCCTACTTGGAGTAGTCTTTCTGTACCCAGTAATTGTACTTGAAACAAAATAATTGGAGAAGTATTTATTCTCTGTCAGTTTTACAATCGCTATGTATAATAACGAAAGAATTATTCTCGGGAATTGGAGATACTGCAAACAAACTTACGAACGCGGTAGAGTTGACAAATCTCAAAAGCGGATGGCATAGACGGAGGACATAATTCAAATTCAAATTTATTTATAATTAACTCTATACAATTAAGACATGAAAAAATAGAATAATAAGTATGCATAGGATAAGAAAAAAAAGATAAGCTATTAAATTTACTTAAAGTAAGATTAAATATAACGGTATAGTATATATATTATATATATATATATATACATAATATATAAATATATATAGTACAAAAAAAAAAAATATTCTATACAAGCTTGTTAAATAAAGCAATATACAGCCAGTTAGTTAGTTATATAATGTTAGTGCTAGAAGATAAAGCTAAACTAAAGTCCTGTAGTCATGTACCTAGCTAAGTCCAAACTAAATTTATCTCCGCTTACCTGATCGCAGGCGGAATATGATTCCGCAGCCTGGTAGCCATGATAAGAAACTGACGCTCTGATATCACACAAGTATATCGGTTAGAACGAGCAAAATTAAAAATATTATACAGATAGTCTGGTTTTCTATATTTGAGGGTATTGTACTATATAAAAAAATTAACAATAATATGTGCGCTGATATGGTCAAATCTGCAAAGTCCGTAAATGTAATGAACAGCTGAGTTGAAGGCAGTATTGAGCTTACGCATTAATATAGAGTCCATTTTACCAGAAAAAATTTCAAAACCATACATAATGATAGGAATAATGAGCGACAAGCATACGTCTAGTGGATAGAGGAGTATAGGCCGACGATAATGAAAACATACAAGGAGTTCCATAAATCTTAGCAGTGATACTGCTAACGTGTTATTCCAGGTCAAGGTTTTGTTAAGTGTAATACCGAGATTTCTAACTTTATCGCAGTACGTGATAGGCCATTCATTTAATAAAATTGATGGAAAAAATGATGTGTCTATGGCATGTTTGTATATAACAATCGAATTACTTTTGTTGGAATTGAGGACTAGGTTATTTTGCTTGGACCAATTCAAGACTACCACGACATCCTTATTTAGTTTATCCACACCATCATCAATCAAACCCAAAGGCATGGAGATTAAAAGTTGCAAATCGTCAGCATAGAGATGACATTTAGGGTAACTTATCATATTCTGCAGATCATTTATGAAAATGGAAAAAAGCAGCGGTCCTAAACTAGAACCTTGAGGTACACCACAATTCGTTAACAAGAGCTCAGAGGATAAACCATTGCAATTGCATTCTGTTACAGAGATACGATGCCACAAGTTTGTCAGCAGCGAGTGAAAAATTGTAGTTGTTGGCCAACTTATTGATTAAAAGTCGATGATTGACCTTATCAAAAGCTTTAGAAAAATTCAGCAGCACAAGTGCAGTAACCTTTTCTTTATCAATTGCAAACCGTATGCTTTCAGTAACTTTCAAGAGAGCGGTCAAGCAACTATGTCGCGATCTAAAGCCAGACTGTTAAAGGATTCAAGAAACTATTACTTTCCAGATATGCACAAATTTGCTTGTACAAAATGTTTTCAAATACTTTGGACAGGAAAGATAAAATAGATATTAGGTCTCTTTTTTGTAATAGCCGTCTTTGTTCGTTTTCTTATAGGAATTATTTTTGCTCTCTTCCAGATGCGGGACTGAAGGTTTTAAGTTTAACATGTCTATTAAAAAGACAAAATTTAACAGTTTTTTAAATTCATATGTTACGAAAAGTAGTGTAATAAAGTTGTTGTTGTTGTTGCAGGATTATATACATATTTCACTTGTATAACGATTTCAGACGAAAATCCTTCAAAAATTTTCTTAGAATTATTTTTGAATTTTTTACGAGCAGACGAAATACATTGTATACCTTTCTAAAGGGGGATAGTAGGAGCTAAAAGTGACGCTTTATTCCGTGGAAAATTTGAATTTTAAGAAAAAAATTGCAATTTTTCAAACTTAAATCTATTGTGCCGTAAATGTGAAAAGTATCGAATTAGATATATGGTAAGAAAAGGGCTTTATGTTACCTAGCACAGAAAGCTTGTTTCAAGTTAAAATAAAAACGTGATATAAGGTATCTACAAAACGTTCAGTTATTAATCACATTGTGTACTTGTAAAACTGTTAATATTGACCCCTCCCTTCCCATTCATTTTTTTTTAACACTTTAACCAAGTACGATATACATTACATAGTCCTAGAAAAATAATACTTACATACTTAGATATTTGTATTTAATAAAAGAAAAAGATGTTAGAGAAAAATACGTTTAGCGCAAAAACATTTCAATGTAGTACATACCATATCTGTTCAACCTTAAACTAGGTGTTGAATAAGTAGCCTCTTAACAGCTCCAAAAGGATCAGCTCGCTGAATGCGAATCGGAAGGGCGTTCCACAATTTTATTGCTAGAACGAAGAAGAATGCTCGCAAATAAGTGTACGAAAGCAAGGCAATAATATTTTCAGACCTCTGCCAGAATTCAAAATTGTGATATGTTCATACAAATAAATCGTCTGAGTTGTATGAAGAACTTTAAATAATAATTTATTTCATTTATGACCACCGATAACCTAGTTCACTTTTGTAAATATATGCTTAATGATCGAGTTCGAATTGAATGACTGTATTAACGCTCAAGCTAAAATAGGATGGATTAAGAAATCAAATAGATAGCAATTGATTTATCATACTCTACACACCATGACGGAAATAACTTTGTCAGGCAATAACTGAATTGAAATCACACAGAGCTGAACCGAATAAGCAGAATTAACTGCTGGGAGGTTTTACATCGAACGATTGCATGTTAAATCGAGATCCACAAAGAGCTCGTTGGAAAGAAGTGGAATGAGACAAGACAATCACAGACATTACTGAATACTGTAATATGGAAAAGCATTTTTCACTATTATTGGAAGGCGCTTGATACTTTATGTAGAACACCGCCTAGTGGTTACAAAATTACTCTCAACGGGCCAACCCATATGAGTATTCCTGATGCTGTATGCAAACAACTTTCCTGGGAAAGAGGTAAGAAGAAACAAAGAGATATCTCTCCAAAGTGTAGAGATATGTCTTTACTTCTTCTCACCTCTTCCCTAGAAAGCCGGTATGTATACTGCATTAAGTATACTCGTGTGGGATGGCCCAACGGTAACCATAATTATACTCATTGCATATTACCCCACTTATATTTTAGACTGTCCACCTTAACTAACTTAACATAACTAACGGCATATAGGTACCTATAAATCAAATTCCACACCTCATCGTAATATTTGATGTAGTTAGGTTTAGCTATTATAACAACAAGTAAAAAAGCTAGAATTGGTTTAAGATCAATTGTTATGATACCCTAGAGATGAATTCCCGTACATAATTTGCAAGCTTAATTGTAAAATTGGTTTTTCGCATCTATTTCTAGAATTGTTCGTCGGAATGTAAAAATACAGCTTTTCAATACAATTAAAATGTCTAGGAGTGATCATTTTCACAGTACTTATACATGAAATACCTGAATTTTTGTATGACAGCAGGAAGAAGGGATTATCCGATTTAGCTCATTTTTGAAATTACATTTACTATTTTTATGAAAACGCCATCCACAAAGTTTCTATCTTGACGCATTCTCAGGCATTGTCCAAATATATAGCGAAAAGCGAAATTCTTGTATGGCAACCCCACGAGGGAGTTACCCGATTAGTCCCATTTTCGAACTTAAGTTTACTTTATTTTTAAAGCCAGTGCTCATTCTCGAGTTATTGTCAGGGCAGGCAGACCGACAGATAGACGGACACACAGACGTACAAAGAAACGGATAGACAGACGGACCGACAGACGGGCAGTGGCGGATCCAGGGGGGGGGTCGTGGGGGTCATGACCCCCCCCTAAATTTGAGAAAAAATCTTTAATTCATTGAGTTATTTGAAAAAATAATTTTTTTTTATTTTATACTTTTTTTATTTATATAATTCAACTTAAAAAAAAACTTTATTCCGAAACTTAAAAAAATAAAAATTTATTTTAATGAATGCTATTGTATGCATGTGATGTATGTGTATAGGTTTTTCTCGAAATTTTGGTTTCGGACCTCAGAGAAACACTTCCCAAGCCACAAAACAGACTCCCTCGCTACCACATCAGAGCCCTAACTTAACTTAGTCCTAACTTCTGTTATATTTCGGGGCTTAGCTTAGTCGAAGGCAATCACTCTACGCCGTTTCATAGCTTCATTAAGACAACTCGCACACTTTTATTTTATTTATATATATATTTTTTTTACTTTTGCTTTGTTCACAAACTTTTTCTTTCACAAACTTCCTCTTATGGTTATTTTCACAAAACGTTTATTTTGTTTTTCTTATCGCAACTTCTATTTTCTTTACCTGTTTACAATTAGTGTTCAGCCTACCGCGGCGGACGATGGTTGAAATGAAATTTGATATTTTCATAAATATCAAACCATCGTCTTGCTATCGTGCATACATTGTTGCACCCAGAATGTATTCCGCTCGCGACAATTTGCTGAAAGGAGGCTTTTTGGTGAAGACTTGATCGTTTAAATCTTCACCGAGTAAATTTTCTGCGCCCGATAAGTATGTAGGTATATATGTACATACATATCGTATTTTTATTTTCGACAAATCTTACTGAAGGTAAGATTTGTCGTGGGGCTTTTTTCTATTGAAACGACTTGGGTTGAAATTTAAAACTTTTATTTGTCCCAAGTCGTTCTATGGGAAATACTTTTTGTTTTTAACTGAGGAATTTGAATCAATTGCTGATGGCAATTTCACACACTCTAACACTCCTAACATTCTAAAATATTTGCAGCGTTCTTATGTAAAACCACTGACATTTAAAATATGGACTGACTACGTCCATAGAAATACACTGCAGAAAGTGGGCTCATTTCTATATAGCGTTCTCTTTCGATCTAACCACCAACTACTAATTCGCACGTCACATAGAAATGTGACCTAGCTCAAAATTTTTCGTTTTTGAGTTAATTACACCATGAAATTGGCATATTTCTATCTGATTGTTTTTGCCGCTAGATAGCGGTAGTGTCACTTTTCTGTTACTGAAGAACAGAGATATTCTTCATAGAACAGTGTGTCAGTGGGCGCGTTTAGGCGGGGACCAAACCGGTCAAAATTTCTGGTTTTTCCTCCGCGTAATTACAAACCATACCGAAGTGGTTGGTAATTTTACATGGCTGTGACCAAAGGCTTCCAATTATTCCAAACTGGTTTGGTCTCCGCCTAAGCGTGCCCACTATCACTTTTTGAGTTGTGACGATCTTCATAACAAACGTAAATATGTTTTCGACATTTTAACAGTATTATTTTAAATTGTGTCACTTTTCCACAAAACAGCATATATTTCTTACAAATTATATTATGAGTTATGACATTTTTCCACAAAGTTCAAAGTACGGAATTTAATTCTTAAAAATCGTATTTTGAGTTGTGCCACTTAAAAAAACTTGTAAAAATATTTATTTCGCAACAAAGAAAAGCGACACAACTTAAGTGGATGCGGGATTAACAGCTAACCTCGCCAACTGCGGTAACAAAATCTTAAAATTTCTTTTATATAAATCTTCAGAAATATATTTACTAACAAATTTAAGAGTTCAGACTATTTTTAGCAAACAATTACTACGTTAAGCTAGAATTAATTCTATGTACAGCTTTTCGTTTTTTCGCTCTCCTGAAAAGTTGCATTTTTTGAGTTGGTCACTTTCCTATGTAACGTGCGAACTGAGAAAGGGCTGTAAACAATAAATAAATAAGTGAGTTTGTCGAAATAAATGTTTTTAAATTAATTATTTGGGTTAATAGAAATTCGAGAGGTTTCGCTTTTCAACTTTCCGCCAATGGATTTTTCAATGTTGGCACCGACGTATGAACTATTTTTGACACAAAAAATTGTACCCGCATGAAATAGCATATCGAGCAGTCCATTTTATATATACCAGTGTGTAAAACTGAGAAAAGTTGGGCTTGAATGACTCCTGCAGTTTGCACCCTATTCTATTAAAAATATTAGTTTTTAAAAAAGAAAGTATACACATCATCCGCACCGCCTGAATAATGCGGATTTCCGGATTTCCTAGTTCCAAGTATAGCAGTATAGCAAGTACGGCAGTAGGTACTGCGGTGCGAACCGGCGTTGGATGTTTTTTTTTTTTGCTCCATGGACCGCGAACCGGCGTTGGATGTTTTTTTTTTTTTTTTTTTTGCTCGATGATTTTATTTGTAAAATGACCCCCCCCTAATTTCAATGCTAGATCCGCGCCTGCAGACGGGCAGACAGATGGACAGAGAGACGGATAGGCAGACAGATGGACAGACAGACGGACATTATACCCGATATGAAAATTAAAGTTAAATAAAGGTTTTGTTTGGCAACAGCAAGTAGGGATTGCCAGATTTAGTTTATTTTTGAAATTGTATATAAGTATTATGTACAGGGTACAAAATTTCAGCTCCCTACGAAATTCTTGTAGGGCAACTCTACGAAAGAGTTGTCTGATTTGTCCCATTTTCGAAATTAAATCTACATGTTTTTTTTTATAAAGCCCGTGTGCAAAATTGGAGCTTTCTATGAAAACGCTTTCTTGAGTTTCGAGAGAACGGACAGGCGGAGGAAGAAACTTAATATACCCTATCATTTCCTTATTATCTATAGGGTATAATTAGATAGACAAGCAACTCAACGAAGGTACGACGATACCTATATATTTCAAATAAATGGATTTCTTAACAAAATAAGAGTAATATTTTGTAACATATATTTCTGCAAAGCTTAACTAAAATAAGTCTGAAACAATAAAAAATTAAATTTTTGTAAGATCTCATTGAAAAGTCTATATTATTTACTTTCGATTTTACCTTAATTTCTTTTCTACAAGTTTAGTCAGTAATATAAGATTTGGAGGAAAGCCTGTCACCATATCTACCCTGCTGATTCATATTCAGATCTGCTTTAGAAGAAATACTGCCTTCAAAGCATAGACTTAAATCAAACATGCTCGGCCAAATATTTTATAATCCCATTGTGAAACAATTTAATAAAAAACATTGTCAAAGAATTTACATTTTCCACATCAGAACGAACATATTTTCATTAAAGATTAAAAATATTCCAATTGCTGTCGTATCTCCAAACACCATCTTAAAATATCTCTCTGAAATCCTCAAAACTTTTGGGATAATTTGGTGGAATAGTGACATCTTTGTTTTTGTCTTTCCTCAGAGATATTGCTTCCTCCTCTTTTAAAACCATTCCACATATCTAATTCGAACCCCAATAGTAACCCTGGCATTATCATTCATAGAAGAAGGGTTGATTTTTTTTTTGTATATTTACTCTGATTGGGGACACATGTTTTACCCTTGTGTTACTCCTTTTTCGTTCTATGCTCCCAAACCACCTGACCTCTTATTGACGTCACCTTCAGTCCCTCTAATCAGTAGAAGGATAAATGTGGGAAATTTGGGACTAAATTTGAAATTGTGTGATCGAAATCTTATTAAATTACCTCGGGTCCCTTGTCATCAGAGTACCGGCCAAAGTTCAACAATCTTGCCGTAAGATTGGTGACGGCATAAAGTTAACCAGTTCACAGTTTTTTTTTCTTCCCAAATTCAGAGTTTCGGAAAAAGGGTTGTATATGGTTACCCAGAATCACCCTTTACTTTTTTTTTTGTTAACCATTTCTGGATTGTGAGTGAAGAAAATATTTTAAAGATTTGTCGGCACACATTGAAATACCCCTGAAATGTGTTCTATGTCTTGTTCGGTGTATGGATGGATTAATTCAATTCAACTTCTAGAAAAGATGAAGTGATTTGTTGTATAGGCTTTCATTTACGCCCACAACAACAATTTTATAATTAAAGATTCCCAGGGAGGAATATTTGTTGCGTACGTTAAAAAGCGATTATATCTTTAATTCTTTGTTTAAACTTAGATAATCTATTCAATACGACAGATAATTTTAGAGCTTTTCAAGTAATTGAAGGATGCTTTTCAAACTAAATATTCGTTTAAAATAAAATCAACTCGTCAGCACTTTCATTCACTCTGGATGTTTTGCAGAAAATAACAATCTCCACGAACGCATTTCATGCTTTATATCCTGTCGTCCGGTCGGTTTTTGTCCACTTAGAGACGTTTTACTAAAAGGACCCTCACATATACTAGACTCTAGACATTCAATACAGAGAACTCGTTTTCTTTAAAAAAGGAACACCATATTAGTTATAGGAAACGATTTTTAAGGATATTTCATAGCATTCTTTGTGCAATTTGCATGTATTGTAAGAAAATATATAAACGAGGGAGAGAAAGAGATATTGTTGTTGTGTTGCAATGTACTTTTACTAGTAGACAGATAGAAGATACTTGTTTCTTCACAGCTCAAACGCAAAACATACTCTTTTTCGTAATTTCTTTTGGGTCGTTCCATAAAATGAACTCTGAAATGCTAAAGAAACCATTAATTTTGTCTAAAGCTCATTCATATAATTTAATGGCAACTCGTAAAACGATGTTCCCTCAAGCATCTATTTCTGGTTATCAGAATATTTTCACGGTAGCTCTTGAAGGATCATAGCAATCAACAAAAAGAGAGTGGTTAGGCCATAAAATATTCAACTTTTCATCGAGTCTTTCCATTTATATGAGTAATTTCAGCGAAATTTTCTCGGAAATTATGAATGTATATGGAGGTCATGTTTAAAGCATATAAATTTATCTTTTTTTTTTTTTTTTAAAGCAACCCATTATATAATGTATGTATGGAGTACCTACATATATTAAGGTCAGGTCTGTAGAAATTCATGTATGTGGGAAAATCGGTTGAAATGCAAGTAAACGATTAAAATTTTACCAATAATAAATTTCAATGAAACTAAAGAGGAATTTAGCCCTACTAGCATGTATAGATTGTGATGTTGCTAGTAGACGCCTGTAGTTAGTTTTGTTCTTTATCAGAGTAAGTTAATGATGAATTTCTTGTGTGTTTAGTGAAATAATAGGTAGCATGCGTTCGATATCACGCATTTGAGATTCTTATGTCGTTTTTCTTATATTTCTATCACAGTAACTGCTGTTAACTAATTTTATTTTGAAACCAACAATTAATTTACTTTTGCCATTTGTACCTAGGGGCTTCGATTTTACTGTGAATTAAGTTTAATAGTGGTCCAACATAATCGAAGTGTCTATAATTAAGGGAAATAAATCTAAATTTCGATTTAAATAATATCAGTAGTATTTTTGTTACAAGAAAAGTTGAGCATCTTTATAAGCTACTGGCATCAGGCTACTGCACTACTGAATTGCGAACTATATGTGCATTTTGCAGCTTTTAATAGATAATTTACTATAATCGACGTGATTGTATTTTTCAAAGCCAAAAATCAAGTGAGAAAGGAAATGTCTTCCATACCCAACTAGCATTTTATAGTGACAAATGGGTAACTTGATAAACACTCAATATAGTCCCACTATCTCTGTTATCATAACACGTCCCAATCTATAGACCATTTTCGGGAATGATTATGAGGTGAATAAAACGTTCCATTTTGATGACAGTAACGTTATTTTCACTATTTTTGTCAGCATGAAGTGATTACTTTTAGTTAATAGCTGTGTTCTTTTGTGTTCGCAGAACAAAGCAGAATAAAGGACACACAAAAGAACGCTTCATACATTTTCATAGAAGACTTATAAATGAAGCGAACAGTACAAATAGTTCACTTCAATTGACAGTACAATTTGTTCTCTCCAGTATGGGAGTTCTAGAACAAGGTACACAAAAGAACACAGCTAATATCACGTAACGAGGATATTATTTTCACGTTTAAAGGTAGATAGTGATTTTAATTTTAAAAAAGCATTATACATACAAAAAATGTGATGACAATACGTGTAATGTAAAGAGATATTAATACGCAAATGATATTTTTACGGAAATATATAACACTAATTCACAATAGCGTCTAAATTAACATGACTTTGGTTTTAATGTTGGTATGCACATATTATATGTATTAGGGAATTCCAATTCCATATTGTGCAATATTTACCCAAATGAATTATAAACGCTTCAAATTTTACTGACGAAATAATATGTTTTAAATCGAATAAAATAAGTAAAAAACGAGTTTTCAAACAAAACTGAGGCCAAGTCGCATGAAAAAGTAGAAAATAAACTTTTCTTCGCACACAGAGATGGACTCAGATTTTTTGATTGGGACATTTCTCTTTTCAAAAAATTTATTCGAGTATCAAATCGTTGAGTACTGCAACGGTTTTCTGAAATTCAAATTATGTTTTAATCAGCGCTTTTTAGCTGTATTCCAACTTGATTCCATATAATATGAATTTTCCCGATTTTCCATGTTTTCCATGTTTTCCATGTTGTACTAGTTAAAGGGAATGGCTGGCCTCAAAAATAACAAGGAGCCTCAAAAATAAGTTATTATTAGTAAATTTTTGAGAAATTCTTAAATTTGAATTTTTTGCCTCGACGTTTTTTCAGCGCAAGTAATGTTAGGATTAACTTCAAAGTACCTCCAAAATATTTTCTTGGTTATTTTCAATGTTATAAACGCCTAACAAAATAAAATAAAAGAAATATTTTCGAACAAATTTTTGTATCCAATATGGTGACAATGCTTTCAAGAAAAATATGGCCGATTTTGAAGGAATTTCACTATGCAGTGTTCTACACTTCATATTAGTTATAATAACGGGCTAATCACCTAATCAAAAATTATTTTCGACTATAGTTATAAGATCGTGATTTTTACTACGAATCTTCTCATATAATAACTGACATGAAAATTGATGGATGACAACAATACAGTGGCATATCTAGACTTCTGCCATCATCCTGTGGTTCTGGAATGATGAATTTGGAAATATTAAGTGACATTTAATTTGACTGACTATTGGCAATATTGCAAATTGCGTTGAATGCGACCGATGAATGTGTTTTTATAGCCATATAAATAAATAGCCTTTTAGAGTTGTAGCTAGAGAAGAATTAATGTGTAGTGTCGAGAGTTTGATGCATATTTCGATTAGCCTTTGGATTGTCAAAAACTTTTCGATAGAAAGTACCCAGTTAAATGACGGAACAGTTTTTTTATATGTCTTATCAAATTTTTTTAAATCTAAATACTAAAGTAACAATAAAGTCTCACACGCCAATCTGGTACCATTCAATTTAAATGACATAATCTACAGCAATATCATTTTTTTCCACTTCTTGGTTTCAAAACTGTAGTTAAAGCCACTCCTTAGTTGCATACAAATATTTACAGACACCATATACTTAGTTCTCTATTTAACCGTGACCTGCACGTCGTTATGATGTTCTTAACACAACTTTAGAGATTGTCGGTTTAAAGTGCCGACGATGATGGCGAGAACGTCCTAGTCACCAATAAAAGCACTATAAATAAGTATATAACTATAAAATTTTCTCACTTCATAAAGATTTTTGATTGTGAAAATTAAGTGTTTATCACAATGTAACTTGCACTATAAAGTGGAATTACTTCGACGTGAAATTTTAGAGTTATAAAAACGTTCTGATCACTAATAAATATCACAATGAAGAGCAAATCTATTTTGGCCCTTAGTACTAATTTTTATAAGGAATAAGCAGTGCTTATCATCAGTATTATTCACTTAATAGAGATTTACTCTTATGAGTGAATATAACGATTGATTGTCACCTTATGACGTCGAATTTTAACCATGAGGTGAAAATTTTAGTGGTTATCACGAAACTTGCACTGAGTTTTAGTGACAAAACTAATTTTCCACTACTCTAAGGTTTAAATGCTAATTGAGTAAACGTGTTGATATATTTAAATTGCTCAGCAAACCACTGTAAGATAATCCGTTTAAAATTTTTGTTCATTATACCTGCATCCATTTGACATCTGCGAAATGAACCCGTTTAAAATTCTTGTTCGTCATACCTGCATCCATTTTGTAATCAGCCGTTTTCATGGATGTATTCTAAGTTATGAAATCCCAGGGTAAAACTACTAGTATAGCATCTAGAATTTCAATGTAGGTGTGATGTCTTTTAATACAATAGTTGTTAACCTAAATATGTATATTCGATTCCGTCAGGACAGCATCGACCAATATGTTGGTGATTATGGATCGTACATCAACGGTGTACATTAAGTGCATTACAGTTCGCCTAAGATCACATGTGTATGCAAAGTTTCTCGTACATTATCAAAAATAATTTAGTTCGACGCTAGTGGCTTTATTCTCGACATTTATCCTTTACTCAGATAATTTAGCTTTGTAGAATTTTTATTTTGGGAAGGATGTTACCGTTTAGCTTTTTTGTAATAAACAACACTACAGTTGTTTATATTATATCGAATCGATAGTCTGTGCCGTTTGTACCATTTCTGAATTATGCCAAAGACTTTCTGCATTTTATTGCAGATAATCCTTAACGTCTTCTGGAAACACTTTCGTATCTGTCTGTATATACGACAGACTAAGACCACACAGTATTACTTAGCTGTTCCGTGAGGTATTAACAATCTTGTCTGGAATAGGTGGAATAAACTGTGGCAATACCAATCATCTACTTGAGGTAGATACCATAGTCATTCACAAAGCTAACATCTATTGGCTATCTTAAATTGGAGTACCCGACAGATGTTATCCACCGAGATATTTCGTCCAAATCCCTAGAAGAACTAGCAACTGCTCATAAATTTTAGCATATATATTCTCAGCCCATGGTAGTGAAACTTCGTATATGCTACATAATTAATTCTCCCGACATTCACTATAATTTGGTTTCTACACTTACCAAAACAAAAAACAAAGATCCCAACGCCGTGTCGGCACTGTTGACTGATTTATTGATTCTGAAAATTAGATCAAGAACTGCCATCAGCTGACTTAAAATACATACCGACCACTCTGTCAATCATCCTAGTGACTACTGTAGATTTGGTCTTTTCGGACACATATTCTCCTGCCATCTGTCCAGAGAGTTCACAAAAACGAAATCAGGCTATTTCATCTGATGCTTTTTAACAATGTGTCTCTCCTCCGTTTCCAAGAATACCACTCATACCATGAAACAGAGGCCCACAATATTCTTTTGAGTTTCGATGTCAGAACATTGCTCCTAGTAGCATTCTCAGGTACGTATATATACCATCCAAGCTAGGCTACATATAACTCCCAAAAGATGATAAGCTGAACCTTGTATCTCCTCAGTTACCACTTTGGATACTATAATATTAGTTGGCTTTGGTTGTCAAAAATGAATAGATTGGCCGATCCAGACCGACAGAACCTCACATAGGCTTTCAAATGTTTTTTTTTTGTTTTTTGTTTTGTTTTTGTTTTTTATATGGGCAGGGGGACGAGAGATTCTAAGCACGGAGGCCAGGACAGCCCATTGTTCTTATCTATTGGAGACCCGCTCACCAAAACCTTGATGTCCTCTTAATGAAGCGCATCAGGTTCTGGTGAGGTAAGTTTTTCAGGTCATCCACAGATAGTACGGCAGACCACAGCGTATCCAGCCCGATCCTTATACAGAGAGTGTTTGATTGTCTCAGGCTCTCCTTCCAATCAGGACAGCCGCTCAGGGCAGTCAACAACTCCCATCCTTGTTAGATGAGCGTGAAGCAAGCTATGACCGGTGATGATACCAATTACAGTTCTGTATTGTTTTCTTCCGAGCCCCAAAGAGAAAATCAGAGAAATTCCTATTAGGCCCATCAATAAAAATTTTTGTACCATCTCTGCTGCTTCATACGAACATCCGTTTTAATGAGAGATCCGATAACTGTATTTCCAACTCTTACGCGAGTTTCAGTCCATGAAAGGGAAAACCATGAAAGGGAAAACCAGAGCCAGGCTTGAAGGTCAGCGCTTTCATGCCCCATAATCCCCATGTGACCCGACCAGGAACCCACTGATAATATACGTAAATCTGAGATGTGTTGTCTTTCTACCTAGGTGTTCTATTATTCTCATAATTTTTATTTTTTTTGCCTCAACTAACTTTACTTCGGCATAAACTTAGAATAGCTTGTGCTAAAGTACATCTCTGTTTTGAATTTCGCTCGACTTTAACTGGTATTGTAACTTTTCCAATCTCCAATTAAAATCTCCTGTACCTAAGGTATGATCTATTTGTCTGATTTTTTTTTTCGTTTTTGTAACTATGAGTGTGTCAGTCTACCTGTTCTCCAAGCAGTATCCAAATATGTGATAAAGACGAAAATTTTGAATTATTTGCTCAATTTCTCTATGTTTAACTAGCATTTAAAATTTGTACGAAAACGCTGTATATGTGTATACCTATGTGAATTTCTACGTCAACGCGTCAATAGTATTCAAATAGCGAAAAGCTAAATTTATATATGGCAACTCTACGAAGAAATCGGGCAACGGCTATTATCGAACTTAGTTCTAAAATTCTAAAAATGCCGTATATAAAATTTCAGCTCTTCAAGTCAACACATTCTCCTCGAATTATACAGACGGATATGCAAAAATTAAAATTGGATTTCAATATCCATTTATCCGTACGTCTTTACGTATTTCTATATGGTATAAACGAAATGAAAACCCCTATTATATGGATAGGATAGAGAGAAGAAACTATACAAGCGTAACGCCTTCTTCCTTTCTCAAGATAGTGAGTCCAATAATCGCATAAAAGAAAATTGAAAAAATCCTGAGTAACATACATTCATATGTCAAGCTCGGAATAAGCATAAAAAAAAGGTCCTTTCTGCAATAATAGGTTTTGCTAAAAAAAACGGTCTGAATAAAATAAAACAAAATTTGAATAATTCTCTTCAGTATGTATAAGAATGATAAAATCTCGTACATACCTATCTACCTATCTATATATTTTCCTTAGGGCACTTATCCAATCCAAACACTCTATTTAGGTATCAAAATTTCAATAATTGATATCGGCAACGTGTACCTGCAGGGGAGCATGTTTTGTGTTCGATATCACATCGATACCTGAGAAGGACTATTAATCTTATTCCAAGGAAGTAGGTATATAACAAGTATACACAAACAAAAATTAAAATGTAAACAGACGTCAAAAGAAAATACGAATAAACGTGAAGTCGAGCCCGAGCCGAAGCCTTAAGTATCTTACATCCATACATATATTCACCTATGACCATTCTTACGTGACAAGATTTTCTTCTCCAGAGTTTTGGTTTTTTTCCACTTGACACTAACATGATGTCGTAGTCGAAGGAAAATTTTCGTGAGAGAAGACATGATACCACCTTTAATCGGGAATATGTGCACATAGATAACTTGGATCTGGATATCTGGAATGGAAAGTGGGGTTATTGACACTTTTGTGTAGCTGTATGCAGGTACGATTGGATTTTTAGATTATTTTTGGTATCGGGGATTTCATAGTATGGCCGAGGAATGTAATGTTTAATATCATTTTATTATCTTTCTTTTTCTTTTCTGTTTAAATCCCAAGTATTTTGAAAGCATCGTATTTTATGGTTAGTTCAGTTTATGCAAATGGGGAATGGTATAAGATGCAAATAAATATGTTCATGTAAACTATAGAGAAAAAAATTACTTTATACCTACCTACTATAAAAATTTTCAATGTTGATAATTCGTAATATAAATGTAGGCAAATATAATCGAGAGATGATATTTATTGCTTACATAAATTATGAGTTATGCTGTTTGTTAGAGGGTGCGAGAAAAGTTTCCATAATTTATTAAATGCAGTATTTATTACCCTCAAACCATTGACATTTAATAGTAACGTATCTACCTATAAAATAAAACAAAAACTATTTTTCTAATATTCTAAATGGCTTTCACAAATAATGTAAATCACTTTTCAGAGATATGAGAGATGAATGTGGCTTTGTGCAAGCGTTCCTTTTTAAAATTAATCAGACAGCATAATCCATTGGATTAAGATCTGAAAAGCTAGAAGACCAAAAATCTTTAGTCTGCATCAGTAACCCACCCAGGATTTGGCGGGAGAGCATAGGGTATCCCCAGTCCAAAGATGGTCGAAAAAATAGGGCTCTAAAGGTTATTACGGTCTTGTTTGCCTCCCCCCCCCCCGCGGTCGGTGTGGCCTTACTCTACAATTGAGCCTTAAGATGCTCCATCGTTGATTTAGTACTATGTGTGTCAATCCTGTTGAAAATTCCAGCGCTCTCCACCGAAGTACTACCTAGCCTAAAGTTCCCGCTATCAATGGTATATTACCCGTAGCACAGGCACCTGTCCAAACGGAAGTTTAAAAATGTGACCGACTGACCTTTATATCTCGTTGGAAACCTTTTGAGAATATAGCTGCTGGTCAATCTGGTGATTATGAACACAAGCGATGGTAAAACTATTCTCGTCAGTGAAGAGAGCTTTCCGGTGGTATCCATGTGCGGATGGGGCTTTTAAAATCTTACATTTTTGAAGCCAAGCCGCCTTCCTTCCATCATTGCAAAAAAAAAAAACTCTATTTGGCGCTTGTAACGGTAAAGCCCTAGATACAATGAGCGCCGCGCGTTATTTACGTGCCCTACAATGAGTTTGAATCAATTGTTTTATTGCAAGAATACTTGCTTTAATTATCATACTTAATTTTTTTTTATTCATTTTTAAATAATTTTCACAATTTCACAGAAATAATCAACACACCTCAGATAGTTCGAGAACTGTGAAGTGTATCATTGTATCATAAATACCACAAAACGGCGCCGCAAACAAAAAAACAAAAAATAACGCCCGGCGCGCATTGTATTTAAGGGTTAAAGCTTAAGTTTATTTTATAACAGACGGTGTCGTTCCAAGTAGGCGCCCATAATAGTGTGCAGTATGTCATACATAGCTAAACGAAAAGAATATTGATTAAAGTAAAAGTAAATAAAGCACGTAAATGTAAAAAAAAAAGGGAATGCAAATGTAATTTAAGAATGTAGAGATGCCAAACACGGTCCACACGAACAGGAGGATCAATGGAGTTGGTCAGTGAAACGCTCCAGGAGATCCCCATGACCACATAGGCGCATGCGGTGAACGAATATCAAGCAGGCAATCAGTTTTATAATAAATTGTAACAGATATGAACTCAAACAATGAATTAACTTATGCCGAATATAATCACAATCAAGTAATGAACATACACAGTATAACTATAATTAGATATTTAGGTGAAGAAAAAAAAGATTTTGAAAACACGAAATACTCTCGCCTTGAAATTAAGGTGGAAATCGAATACGATGATCAGTAAAACTACTCACTATCACAAAAAATAAAAAAAATGTGTCGAAATAGTCTCTCCTAAGTTGCAAAGAAAAGCTAATGTTGAATTCTTGTGCAGGTTGCCGAAAATTTTGCATTTAAATTATAATCTGTCAAAACAATTGTTAAACTTGTAACGTGACATTATGGAATAGATCATGGGTTCGTTATGGTAGTAGATTTTCTGAATATTATAAATATAGGCGCAGTTGTAGAACTGTGTAGATATCACTGACATGTGTATAAATAGACTGACTGATCTCCTGTTTCATGTGGCACTAGTTTTGATTTCAGAATGTATGCTCTCAATGTCAATGCTACCAACTGTCGTAAACTGGCGCTATATTTAAATTATTTGAGAATTTATTTATATGCATGTCAGTGGGATTTGCCGAATTAACTACAAAATTATTTGGGACTATTTGTAGTGTTAAATTTTAATTATGAGTCGCAGGAAGTGTTTTTTACAAGTGGTTTATATAACTGTATTAGGTGAGCATAAGTACAATAAAGAAGTGCTGAATTAAAATGGATAGGAAGGAATCGCAAAGTGGAAATTATAGGACGAACGAAAATTAAAGAAGTATAAGACAATTAAAAAAAAACAAAAGAAACGCTAGAAGATCGAAGGAGAGAATGAATCCAATGTTTTTACGGAATAATTTATCAAGAAATAAGGAACATATTGCAGGAAGCATTACGGCAAGTTATGTAAAATGTCATTAATAGGGCTGAAATGTTCATTAACTCTGGAGGTCACCATTTAAGCGACATCATTTTCAAATCCTAATACGACGAAATTTCATGGCACAAATATACATATATAAAAAAATAGTTCTAGTTTTCTAATTTAGAAAGGAAATAGTAGCTGAACCAAATAGGGCCATTACTTTTGCGCCACTCGTTATTTACAGTATGGTTAAATTTCTAGCAATGAATTTGAAATGACCCAATTTTAATTCAAACCTAGTCCCTCCAAAATTCAAACAAATAAGTGTTTCGTAAAGTGTGTTAAAATTTTTTATGATAGTTCTAACGGACCAAAATATCATCAAAATATTATTAAAAATTATTTATTTCTAATTTCTAATTACTAACGTGATTTTGTCTTGGAATTATTATCTTAATACTTTGTATATAAATCTTTAAAAGCAACACTTGGTTCTTTTTAACAGAAAAAGTTTTGAAACAATTACGATAAACTCCACTCGTTGTACCTCAGTTAAGGCATTTTCAAAGGCTAGCTATACTAACTAAATAAAAAAATCTAACTGTCTATAAACAAACCTGCTTTATGTAGTGAACTTCTTCTAGTTGAACAATTTTTGTTGTAATGATCGATGTAGATGTCTACCCTTGAGCAGCCTCAGTGTTAGACTGGCCCACTAAATGAACTAAATTAACTCTCATAAGCTGATTTTAAGTTATAAGGCAATAATTATTTACAGTTATAATATACATTTTCTTCCTATACTATGTTACTGTGAATATATGGTGACTTTACAAATGCATATCTCCAAAACAACGTCAAGCTCCTCCACAATTTTGGGCAGATAGATAGATAAGGCTTAGGACTTAAAAATAAAAAAATAAATAAGAAAAAATTGCTAGAGGACCTCAACAGTAAATAATACTAATTAAAAAAAAAAAAAAAGTCTTATTATCAAGAAAAACTTTCGTTCGGTGTTGCTGATATTTGTATAAAAAAAAAAGTATTTAGCTTAATTTGAAATATGGATCAGAAAAATCGGTTGCTCCATTCTAGTGATTGACTTTTTGAAAATAACGTTTCATTGTAAAATCACGAAATTTCTAAATTCAATTAATTTTTATTTTTCATTTTAAAAAAATCAAATATCAATACAAACTTTTTATGCCGATCATCATTAACCCATTTGTGCCCAAAGTTTAATTTTCGTTATATTTTGAGAATTCGGTTATTTTTTTAATAGTTAAGAATATATAAACGAAAGACAATTTTCTTTATTATTTCTTACAATTTAAAATACGGAGTGGTGCGAAAACGCTCCATTGGACTTTGTCAGAACAAAACAAAATACAGTTTTTGTACTTTTAGTCATCTTCATTCAAATTAACTCTTTAGTAGTAAGTAACAAAAATAAACAAATTCTATCAAAAAAACAAAAGCAAAAATGATTTCATGATACATTGTGAAAAAAGTTCAAAACAATTATAATTATTATTTCAATTTATTATGATATGATTTCAAGAATTTTTCGTGCAAAACGATCTCATATATTTCACATTTTGTTATTGTGTGACTATGACATTGCTTACATACAGTCGCTTTTATCTCCTTATAATGTTGCTAATTCCAGGCCTCAGTGACGGATATGGATATCCTTATATAGACCGGTTCCTATATTTTTCCAAAAGGACTTGAGATAACTGGTGACGAAATTCTAAGCCATCTAGTGTGCACCCATAGGTTTTCGCAAATAGCTATGCATTGGTAACTGTGAAGTCGATCATCCATCCACAAAACGATTGGCATATACCATCTTTTCCCCGAATACTAACTTGGTAGTTAGATATATGCTTATCAAACTGGTCGACATCTCGCATATACATATTGTATATTGTACCGCTACATCTATCTTTTTTTGGTCTTTCTGAACATAGCTCTTCACGTGACCTATATGATTGACACCATATTAGAAAGCATAGTAACTACCTGAATGTCTTTCCATCTGATTATTATAAGAAATAACGCTGTCAACAAAGAATTCATGTTGTCCATTTTGTTGAATAATTTTTTATCGGTCATGTTGATGTTATTTTATTCACGCACGTTCAGATATAGATTATCTTCTTGTCCTTTTGTCAAGCTCTGATTTTTTACTACAAATTTCCTAATTGATAGCTGCTCTAACTGTCGAGTACAACTCAAAGTAAGAACGTCGAATACGACTTCAGCTTCCGCTTGAAATTAATGACGACTCATTCTATTTGGGTCATAATTCTTCTCAACAGCGGAGTATTCATCCGTACAGTAACTGACTACAGGAGATAAGAAAAAGGGTCATTTTCTGCTAAATTTTTAAGGACTTCCAAAATTTCTACAACGGAGAATCTTACTGTCTTTCAATGTTGATTATCAAAAGTAGAGACAAAATACCCAAAACGCACCTGTTTTCGCACCATCAATAGAAAACGGCTAAGAAAATCTAATCAACATCCAATAATGATCACGGCGTTGAAAATACAACTAAACTAAAGGATTTCGAATAAGAAGAATATACTGAAATTGTTTTACATAAAAAAAAAGTAAGACTAACTAGGCAGTGATTTCACGATGGTTGATGTTATCACGCCAGCGAAAAATTCATAACTGATTTCAGAGCAGAGTACACTTGCAGCTACGTTCTCTTTGTTACGGAAGCAATACTTACGGTACGAGGAGCCTTTAATCTACCTAATGACTGCAGAATCACATATCTGGTGCGTTTTTGAACCAGAGCGCATAAATAGGTTAAGAGTATTTTAGCTTATTAAAATATGTTTTTAAATTGTTATCTTACAGTTTGTTTCTGTTATTTATTTGTTTTTAAGTTCTTTACTAACATTTATGTTAATGTAGAATGTGAAATACATATACTTATTTGTATGTACTTTTTTTGTGGCCCTGAATTACCCCTAAGGTTACTAATTTTTAAGATACAGATCAAACTTAGTTTTTAAATTAGGTGGCCTTTTGCGTCACATTACTGGTAGAACAAACTAGGGTGACTCAAATATCCTCTTTGTCGAAATTCAATCACCCCCTATAACAAGTAACAAATTATGGAATTTTTTACGCTTTAGCGTTAAGAGAAGCAACAGCAGCCATAATTTTTTTCTTTTATTCCTCTTCACTTAAGTAATATCAATAGTTTAATGCTATGGCTTAGTCTTCTTCGGACGACTTGAATCACTGCTAAAAAAAAAAAAAAATGAATCCATATTTTTGGTATAAATAGTCATTACAAATCGAGTCCAGCTTTTTCAAACACATACATATCTGATATATAACTGAACTTTTCAAGAAATTTATATTCAAATTCAACTTAAAAATTGCAACTGTATTTCACTTACATAAACTTTGGAGTATTTTAAAACTCCCGGCAGTCATACCATTACCAAAATAACCTAGTTAAGAACAGAAAACTCATGCATACCGAAACAGAACTTCTGCAATAAGGACTAAATGTAAATTTTGCCATATGTATGCATGTATATATCCTTGACATGATTTTCGTTTTATTCTTAAACTGTGTATTTACTTTAATAGCCCAGCACAACATCTAAACTTAGCGCTCCTCCAACCAAAACTCAACTCTCTATATACTACTAAAGCTCAATTTCTCTTTCCTAACAAACAATCTCAAGTAATCTGGCCCATTAAACTTTCATAACATAAATTCCAATCTGATGTCATCACGACTTCAAGAGTCTGCTAAAAATCCCCTATCTTTTGGGAAAGTTCTAATAAAATCTGTGAGATGGCTCAGAAATAAAAAGGAACAGAACCGAGCAGAACAAGGGAACTCTTTACTTTATAAGAATATAAGGCAAGGCTTCCCGAATCACAATCACAGCACAGCTCACGCTTTTACTTCAATTTCTCTGGAAATGTTCAAAATTAATTTCTTGACTAATTCAATTGACTTACTTAAGAGGAAGGCGAAGAATATTTCCGCCAGTGCATTTTACGTTCCATCTACATCTTTCATGTCTAGACGAATGATTAAGGGTATTGTGTGCACTACATAAGAAGTTGAAAAGGAAACTAAAGAAGCAGAGCGAACTGACGAAGAAGTTGAGGCAAGCACAAACTCCTCTTTCCGGCCCTTTTTTCTTAATTCAAGAGGAGAACTATAATTAAACGTTGAGTCAAATATTTTTGATTGGTTTCCTCGTGAAATAAATTGCTACGTGCGTCTTATAAGAAAGCGGATTTTAATAGATGATCTATGGAGTAAGAAGTTTTATTTTTAATTGCGAATGGATGTTTTTTTTTTTTTTTCAATTGTTATAAAAGAACTCGGCCAATAACTCAAGTGTTTTCGGTTTAGTTTCAGTAGAGTTTACTTCATTCCGAGCTGTATCCAAATGAATGGAGGTCATCAATTTGAAAAGATTTTCATTACGTATTAATTAAAAGTAAACTTGTGTCCTTGAATTGTTTTTTAGGCAATTTTTGAAACACAAAAAAAAAGTCCTCATTTTCTAATATTTTCCTAAAAGCCCATAACAGATAGAATTGTTACTGCATGGGTACCTTACGGAACACAAGCCAAACACAAAAAAGAGGAACAAAATTCTGTTTTCACATTTCTTCCCTAATATTGCACAGCCGTGAGAAATCATATTTTCTGTCGTAAATACAATATAAGTGCACATTTATAATGCTATGCATATTTTATAATTTGAAATTTCATCTTCGCATGTATCTACTATCATAGATGGCACAAGAACTAGATGTCACATGGCATACTCGAGCAGAGTATACAGTTTACAGAAATGGGTATGGAATGGACCACAACATGTTTTAGAGCATGCCTAAAGCAAATGTTTTTATAATAGCAGTTTCGTATACATTTGATCGATTTCCTCAACACCTCAGATTCGGAAAAAATATGAATCACTCGCCGTATAGATCACTTCAAATGTTGTGGTCCATTCCGGAATGGACCACCCAGCCATATAAATTTTGTGTACTTTTTGGTACTGCATGCGACATCCAGTTCTTGTGCCATCTATGCTACTATATATGTACTTTTATCACAGCTTCGAACTTGGACCTCGGAAATTGGAGAATATTTTTTGTGCTGTATCCCAATCAACCCAGCCTTCTCGATTACTAGTCATAAACAAGTATCGGCTATATCAATGATGAGAAATTTCCAATTAATTTATTAAATGTTTATTTTACCTCCCAAAACTAATTAAAATATGAATTTTATTTTACCTTAATGCATTTTAGGCGTTAGGAGGTTAGAGTTAGTGTGTTGCCTAGACCTACGAGTTTATTACTGAAGATGAAAGAAATTTTGGTAACTCCACGAGGTAAAAGAATATGGACACAAGAAAGACAGTTACCCGGGGATTACCTACACGACAATATTTTTACCTGAACTAACTACTCAATAAACTGTCAAACGCAAAATTAAAATGGCCGAAACTCGAAAATAAAAGGTAGATGCTAGTGAAAAGTTGTGTTTATATATTTCTAATCTTCTCTCTTTTGAGTGAGGAATGACTGAAAATAGTTTAATATACATACATTGTAATTTTTATTTTTTTAAAGAGAAAAATAAATAATACGTAATAAAACGGAATAAGGAAGAATTCAGTAGCAATGAGGAATGTCTGCATTGCTTGACGACATTTTATAATGAACTGACTAGTCAGTTGATTAAACGAAAAGCGTTTTTAGACAGTAAAATTTACAGACAAAAGCAGTAATGTCCGTCAGCTTTACTGACTCATGTAATTGCCAGGTTACTCTGTTGTAACAGATAAAGTCTCTTATCGTCTTTCATTTGTCTCTTCTTAGTTTAAAACAATAGAATTTATTTTTCTTACTACATTTTATGACAAACTTTGCGTTATTTCGGCACAAAGAGATCGGATTTAGGGAATTTTTGAGAGCGGGGGCGGGGGGGGGGGGGTGTGGGTTGAAGTTAGCTGCCGCATCCTCTAACCACAATCTTTAATTGGGGCACTATATCTGTTATAGTATACTGCATACCCTGGAACTATAACTAGAATTGTTAAAAACAATTTGAATGTGAAACAATAACAATTGTGTAATAAAAAGAATTTGAAATTCAAACATAAATTGAAATCTATTATAGATCTTAATTGTCGTTTGAATCTCAAACTGTTTTAAAATAAAAGGAAAGTAAAAGATCATTACAAATGCACAAAGAATACAAATTAAAAATTTTATTATGTTAAAACTAAAACTAAAGCTAAACCAAAAACTGCTAAAATTTGAGACGATTTCAAAAAAACTCTGGGTAGGAGTTCTGGCGTACTGCCGTTCAGGTTGAAAGGATTTAGCCGATATTTAGCCTTAACTTTGGCTAAAATGGCTACATTTAGCTGACATAAACATATTTTTCTGGCAACTCTGGGTTTTTGCCTACTATCTTTCTGTCTACATACCAAATAGGATTGGTGTATGATGGGGAACAATAGGTTGCCAGCCACCTTAGTATATTTGTACAATTTTTGAATTTATTATATATATGATACAAAGACATGTTACAAAGGTAACAAGGTATGACCGATTCGAGAGGAACTTTTTACGTTACTACGTCATTTGGATACAAATGTCATTGCCAGTGACAAAAGTAATTTTTAAATTGTCAAATTTCCAAGCAAAGAACAGACTCATGTAATATTTTGTCGAAAATAGGTGTTTCTTTAATAGAAATATTGTGGACAGCATATAAAACTGAAGAAATACGAAAGGGAGTTTATAGGGGATATATTTAGACAATATTTCAGGAAATTTCCGCTTTGAGAATATTTTGAATTGAATTAGACAATATTTATTGGAACTAAACTTACTCCTTTCAGGGTAGCTATTTGCGGAGCATGTTCTGGAGGCATATCAGCTGAAATAATAACACATCTAGATGTCGTAAAGGCAAGAAGTATGTCAGCTGATGATGCAATAGGCAGCAAAATAAATATTTCTTATGAAGTTAAAACCATAATTCGAGAAAAAGGCGGGAGAGGATATGTTTTATTCATTTTAAATTGGAAACTTCATCATAAATAAGCTACAATTATTATATCTAAAATAATAAGTGTTGATATGCGATAGCAATTTCATTTTCTTTTCCAATACTGAAGGGTATTCAACGGTTGTCATGTATGTTTTCTTTCCATCTTTATCAATGAAGTGAACATTTATGCAATTTGGCAGCATAATTAATTTTGTAGTATCATTGAACATGGCAGCCATTCCTTCGTTACACAGTTGTTATCCAAAGCCGTACTTGTCGCTATAATCAATCCATTTGAATATCCAGAAAACAGGCTTCGCTGCTGTGTCGGTGTTCTTTCTCATCTCGTAGATTGCCGGCAAGTTGAACAGGATTAGTGTTTACAGTTTGATAGTTGCTCATATAAATTAATTACATTTTACCTGTACCCGTAATAGCATAATGCAAGTTACTCTTTAAGAACGTTGAGTGCAGTTTTGTATCGTTCACTCCCATTACACTTATTTCAATTAAAAGAGCTCTCTCCTGCTGCCTTTGCTCTCAAGATTCTCCATCAGATCAGGACATTATGCTATTGTCAAACATTGCAGTTATCATATCAACTTGACACAATAACAGATCTCACTGAATGGCAATAATCCCCACATGACGTAAACATGCAGTTGGCAGAAAAGTCGGCCATACCTTGTTAGACTTTGTATCATGATACAAAGGTACAATTTGAGAATTTATAGGAATTTTTAGTTTAATTTACTTATAGAGGCTTACAGCCTTAAATTTATTAGATACTAAGTTGATGGACTGAATGCGTATAAGCATAATCAATTCAATTAGTAAAGGAGCTCTTATAGATTCCGGCAAGAAGACTGAAGCGTGAAGTAAATTTTCCAATTCTTGTATTAGATTTTCTTTCGTTTAGTTCTGAGTTCAAAACTTCGTCGTATTGGCGACCATTTAAAACTAGCCAACTAGCGCCCGGGGCAAGTGCACCCCCCCCCCCCATTTATCCTGCCATGTGAGGCTTGAGTTGACACAGGTGTTGTACCTTTACATGTATTAGCAAAGACAAAGCAGAAGAATTTCTGAACTACCCATAGTTTTCTCAATACGCCTAAAAGTTGGTTTCCAGGCTTCCGAAAATCATTACCTACTTAACAGCTCTTTAGGTTTTCACAAATTTCTTTTTTCTTTTTAAATATATATTGAATAAATACGTTAATATCCATTTCTTTAATATCTAACTATATTACCTTATTTTAATTTAGATTTAGCTTTTAAGTAGTTCTCTTGCTATTTTATTGAATGCTTGTAAAAAGCTTTTAAATTTGTAGTAGCGGTTCCCAAGAAATAACCGAAATAAAATGAAGTTCAAAATCAAGGTTATACGCACAGACGTCATATAAAGTTAAAATATGCCGGTTTCAAACCCCGGACGAGGCGGTTGTTTTTTCCTCTTGTATTTATGAATTTTGATTTAGAATCGTTAAAAATAAAAGTTCTTAAAATGTCTTCTTTCTCCATGATTGACTGATTCTAACAAGTGTAGGTTCGATTCCCGACCGGGAAAAAATAAATTATACTACTGTCGTTGCCTCGTTATGCAGTTTTGCGGTGTTTATAAAAATCATTTAGAGTCAGTGAGTTCCATCAGATCTGAATGGATCTGTCCTCATTTCGCTCACCTTGCTAACCTTCATAGCAAAAGCTGTGCAAATGCATCAAAAGAGTATAAACTTTGAACATCAGATTACAAGCATTTGTTTTTATTTACCTTAATGCTTCCCTTTGCAAGTTACCTTATAACTACACTAACTAAAAACTACTGTCCTAGCCTAAGGAAGAATATTTAATCCGTCCCCATACTTCCTTAACGATGGATTTTATCTGGGATTTGATAGAACAAACTTTGATGAGGATACTCCAAAGAATCATACTCCAGCATACTAGCTTTCCGAACATCTTGTATACATATGAGAATTTAGAAGTTGGTCACTTCAAATTTTTTGGAATTGGTAAAAATAGCACTCATAAAATATTTTTATAGAAGATACCTATACTAAGCTTAATTCTAGCTAATTTTGGAATTCACCACTAATCCCATTCCAAATATAGCTACACATGTAGTGTAGGGTACGAAGTAGAAAAATTTCCGAATTGTACTGTTCTATCAGGAAAATGAGAACTCATTCTATAATCGCCTACACTACTCTCTCCGTTCCAGACATACATATTCACAATAACCTTAATTTATTTATAAATTTTATCCTTCCAATTTGACTCCTAGATGATCTCTGCGCACATAATGGCCTTAATCTTCGAGGCTATTAGGTCATAAATTAAGTTTTTCGGAAATCCAACAAAAGATTTTCGCAGCTGTATCAATGGAATCCAATCCAAGGAGTCTTCCATAGCTTAGATTGGATTGAAAAGAGGTATAGCTGCAGTGTGTCCGTTTACTCCCTATATAATTTGCTTTCTGTGCTACCAGTTAGTCCCATCGTATGTAGATAGAAGACTCCTTAAAATTAATGTAAGAACACCAGGATATTTAAGGGCAATTTGTTTAATTTAAAGACCTTCTGTTGAGTTTAAATTCCCCATAGTTTTTTTTTTTGTTTTTTTATTCAACTAATCTTCTAACATTTGGGGTATTGACAGTATCTTGATTTTCCGATCACATGGCTATTACCTTGTTTTCTGCACCGGAATTGAGCCCTATTGGCTAATTTGTTAAATGATCTTGGGAACTAAGTCGCCCAAGTATTCAGACCACAAATTAATATCCTTTCTGAATAAAAAATCAAGGTCATTCATAATAAGCACATTTAATAAATGTGGAATATCTCTAAGAACTTTTATTTCTTTGCGTTCTCCACTCAAATCAATTAAAATTATTCAAGTTTTGAGTATCTTGAAACTCAGCCCGTATGAACTTGGAGCACATTATATTTCATGAACATGCTCATTATTTTATTCAAAAGAATTGATGCCACCCTTTGAGATGAATACTGGATTGGCAGTCTTGAGATTGTATTCTAAGAAAATTAACAACGTTTTACTGAATATGCTCAGATTTTTGATCAGTTTTTTATTTGCTACGCAAATATTTTTCTGTAACTAAAACAGAGCGCCAAAGCGCATGCGAAAAATATCAGTACCACTAGAAATAGGTAAGTCTAAT
This sequence comes from Dioctria rufipes, assembly GCA_963924295.1. NCBI lineage: Eukaryota > Metazoa > Arthropoda > Insecta > Diptera > Asilidae > Dioctria > Dioctria rufipes. The sequence goes on from OZ002740.1 coordinate 240,493,597, forward strand.
CAAGTAAACGGTAGTATTAGAATCTCGTAGCCAGATTCTCGTCCTGAATTTTTTTTTTCTAAGAATAATTGGCAATGGTCAACTAAAACAGAGAAATAAAGCAAGAGTGGAGTAAGTTCTAGTCTTGATGCGGATGATCAAAATTTTGTTAATTTGTTAATACCCTATAACTCCTTGACGATGTATCTTATGATGTCTGATAGATGATTGTCAAAGTTTTCCAATGCTTAAAAATGCATCTTCTGCTCCTTCCATTTTTTTCGAAATTATGTTTTAACACAGTGTTGTTTTTTTTTCTTTATTTAACTACTATATTTTTTTTAATACGAAGTAGAGAAGTAATAAAATATAAGAAAATAGAAATCAACAAAACATCGTAACACATTCATTCTTCTATCCATGCCATAAAATGAAACACACATCATCTCCATAGTTGTGCGATTTTCAATTAATCGTAAAACTTCCTACGTAGCTAGATGTCTTGATAATTTGCCTGAGAACAACATTTTTCAGTTTGTATTCAGAAATTTTCATGGTTTTTATGACAAAATAACTCAAATTAAGGTCGTTTATTCGTTTATTCCAGCATTGTATGTGTATACTATTTTTTTAAATATGTTCGAGTACTTCCCAGTTCTGAAGGCAATATTTTTAAAATATAATACATCGCTTCCTTCCGCAGCACCTGTAGAAAGGCTCTTTTCGCAATCCACAATATAAATGTATTTCTTTATAACTCATAAGCATTAGCCTTTTGAAGAGCGGATTTTATTAAAAGCGAACGCATATTATTAGTACATATCAAAATTTAGTTAAAATGTATTGCAATCAAAAATATTATTATCGTCTGAAGATGTTTCTTTTTTAAAATTCCTAAATATGAAATTTATGTCTACTCAAGGGTCATAAGGATATAAACGAAAAATAACTGAAATTTAACCATATATCTACCTAAGTAGTGCGAATGTACTTAAAGTGTCTCATACTGTAAATTTTTAGTGTGAGAAATTCATGCTGGATTCTGTGATATTTTCGGGAAAATGAGAATTTTATTTGAGAGGAATTTTACATCTCCTTTCAGCATTTTGGCCAAAGCAAAATTTATTTTTATCTTAAAAAATTGAGGTAGTATGACCCGATGTACATTATTATGAATAGTTTGAAACAATTTTGGAGATGTTCAACAGGATTTTGTCGTTCGGGTAAACGATTTTTGTTTTAACTCTTTGTCTCGATCGTACTACAATAATGGATAGCCAAGTTCTTTTCCCCCATTCATGTAAAAGACGAAAGTATATAATATTACTTTTTTCATTCTAAAAAACACGAAATATTTCCAATTTTGTTCGGCTGTGTCCTATATTCTTATTAGGTTATCTTTCCACTCTAGTTGTATTAGTAATTCACAGGATGTGAAATATGTTTGATTTTTGATGCAAATTCCTCTCCAAAGTGCAGAACAATTTTAGAGATGTCTCTTTGCTTCTTTTACATCTTTCTTAAAAAATCGGTTTGCAAATCAGTTTTTTTTTTTTTAATAAATATTGTTTCGATGGACTCTTCTGTTCCCCAACAGGTTTCGATTCTCGAATGACAATGACAGATAATATACAGCGAATGCAGGGAAAAATAAATTGATCTTCACAGATGGCTTGAAGTCACGGTACAGAGAATACAAGTTATTTTCTCTACGAACCCACGTTCCATCATTAGTCGACGAAGTGACGTATAATGTACAGAAAAGTACGGTACAGAGAATACTCTCTGTATTTTCTACACATTAAATTCACGTATTTCCCAGCTGCAATGTGTCAAAATTTATTGATAATACTTTGTATTCTATGTACCGTGGCTTGAAGTCACGTTATATAGACACAAGGTATGACGAGTATCAACCACGGTCTGCCATCTTGGGCGTAACGTCATCAGACGAATGCTCTAAAGATATTTTATATTAATTTTCCGAAGTCATAATCAAAATATTAACACTTCAACACACGAATAAAATTTTTTGTAATTTCTTACCTGATTGCTTGCAAAAACTATTACTTTTCTTACATTTAGCTGTCAGAATATCATAAATTTTCAAAAATATTGATATTTTTTTACTATACTTTTTACTATTTTTTTATCTACTGTAATTTGCCAAAACTTTTACGAAATAATTTTTCTGAATTCTTCATATGAATTGTGATGTCGTGACGTCACAACTCAAGTATTAATTAGTAGGCATATTTTCTTACTCTATCTGCCATGGCTTGAAGTAATGTTTTCACTTCGATCGTACGATGTTAAGATGAAACTCACTTTTGTTTTTTATTTAATTGTTTCTAATGTTAGTAATTTAATTAATTTATTTCTTTTTAATTATTAATTTATTTCAAAAGCTTCACAAATATATGAACAAAATTATAAAATTCCTCTTAAATTTTAAATGTAAGTAACGAGACAGCTTGCGAAGAGAAATGCTTGAACCAAAAATTAATTATTTGAAATTGGTACTAATGGACACCAGAAAACATATATTCATAATCGAATGACAAATAATTGTTTGAAATTCAAATAGTCATCATCACAATAATGCGAAATCAAAAATAATTCATCAAATAACGAATAATATTTGTAATCAAATAAATTTTTATTCGATTTTTCATTTTATTCGGTTTTTTATCTTTTATTTTTATTCGAATAAAAAATGCCCATCTTTATAAATAGGCTGCTTTTATTCATGCCAGGAAGAGGTATACAAGTTTACTGATTAGTAAGTCCTAGACCAGTTCTGAAGGATTGAGACAAGTAATATTACATTAGTATATCAATTTGGGATGTACAGTTTTCCATATATGGGAAAGTTCATAGTATTTTTTCATATTTACACAATTTTAAGAAATCTTAATTTTAGATTTCCTTTAAATGCCCCTGTTACATTATTTAAGCTAATAAAGTATACAAGTTCTCTATTCAGTCTGTGTATTATGAAAAACAATATTTCGAAAATTATTTTGTTCAAATGACATGACATTCCAGAGGTATTATTTCATTTAAGACCATATAGATCATGATCATTACGATCAAACGATCGATTAAACAAATGAATCTAAATTAGTTAAATTAATATACAGTGTAAGGCCTTGTTATTATTTTATCACATAGGGCATTCACTTGTATATGTATATACACAAAACTGGTTATAGCTCACGATTTTACGACAAATGTATTTCTTAATATTTAAACAGTTTTATTTAATAAAAGATGTTTACTCAATATATGTACATATGTATGTACAAAGGGCACAAGGTTTAAAAACCTTAAATTAGTGACCTTTAAATAAAGATACAAATGTAAGATTTGCATAATATTCTCATTGACGTTTTGATTAGATACGTATATAATGTAGTAGGCAAGCTAGAGTAATTTTCTACCGATTGTTACTTCCTGTACACAAAAAAATTTGTTTTAAAGAGAAAACATTTTTCCACCAGACAGACAGGAAGTTACCTGGGAATTTTCACTTCAAAATGATTGTCTGATGAGTGAGGTATTAAAGAAACGTGAGAACGAGTACAAAAATAATTGTGGCCTTGTCCATATCCATTCACGTATATTTCTCCTATTAACCTAATTTTAGTATCTAAACAAAAAGAAGAAGAAAAAAAAAATCATCTCCATTGAACTGCATAATGCTTAAATGTCACTTACATACATATTACATATACATATCTACTTATAAATTATCTACAACCTGACTCAATACAAAACATCAATTAAGTGATTCAGAAGTGCACAAGATTCATTGAGTTAGAGAAGAAGAAAAAGAAAACAAGCACATCCAACTAGCCAACCACTCCAAGATACCATCACCATACCGTTTGTGATCTATGTCATTATCATCATTTCGATTGCACAACATTTTCTTGAAACTAGCGAATTGCTCAGATGATACGATCAAAATATCTTCCTTGCGCAACATTTATAACTACACAAAACGTGCGCACTGCACTTCACCTCAATATTGTGAATCACGCGACAATTATATTCTCGTCGAGAGAATTGCGCGCCTTGTGCTTGTACATGCATCAGATTTGCGTGAAAAATTCAAGATAAATGCAAATATACAGTAAGTATAGATATGTGAGAAATAGCAATTATTTACGTTATCTACAGGCTCCCCCGCTGACTATTTCGATTTTCATCACGATCGCACATATTCGCTATATTTGCGAATTAAGTAAACGTTCGCCCCCGGTTCGTGCCAATGATCCCATTTCTTGAGCCGTTTGCTTTTCCATGTCTATAATAACAATTATTCAAAGTTTACAAAAATGGGAGCGCAACTATGATTCGATCCAAGTCCGACCAGAGTTAAATATTTTTACGAGCGGCATACTGCACGCTATTATATTCAGGAATTGTAGGGAAAAAAACCGTTTTCAACATTGGCGCCAATTTGATGTATACGATGGCAGTGATAATGGAACTGGAACGCCATGAGTTGAGCGTTCTATTTTTGCAACATTAGCGATGTAAAATTATGTTTAATGGATGTTTGCACAGACTCGGTTTTAAGATGATTGTACAAATTGGCTTTTAAGATTATATTTACATACATGTGGTTCGAAAATAGAATTTTGGAAGCTTTTTGTGGATGATACGTTTTCTTCTTCAACTTTTTAAAATTATTGCATTTTTATTTATATCCTAGAAAGTTAATTATAATAATGATGAAATTACAAGATATGTCTTGCCTCTCGTGTCATGATAACCGGCAATTTAGGAGTTTTATGATATAAATATCAACTTACGAAGTCCAGTCGGATAGAAGGTCTTTAATAAATTTCGTTGGTGCCACTTTAGTTACATTCTTGGTAGATAAAAACACCCTTAATATTTTAATCATAAACAGCCAAGGGCATTGAAAGAGAACTTCCTGTTTCATCGTCTTTTAGAAATACAAATTGCAAGTTTCGTCGTCAATTTTGCCTATCTTTTTATCTTATTAGGACAGTGCAACAAGAATATGCTCGTTATATGCTCTGTTTATGTTTTGTTGATTAAAACATATACATTACGCTTTTGTCCTCTGTTGCGATTTAGTGGTAAATTTACTTATCTAAAGTTGTAATTTTCTTGCAGAAAAGTTTCTTGAACTCATTTTTCTTGTAGAACTGCAATAACAAAGTTACACTCTTTACCTCTGGTGTCTCAGTCAAAGTGTACCAATAACGCATGCCTACAGGTAAATCTCAAAACGGAATGTGAGATGTCACTTTGAAAAAGAAAAATATCATGATATTTTCTAAGAATACTTCAGATAGTGAGGGAAATGGGACGATGCTTATTGCTTTCAGCAAATTATAACACTATATAAAATATATTTATAAAAACTTTTAAAATAAATAACTTTCGTAAATAAATTGCAGTTTCGTTGCAAAACAAGAAATGCTAAAAAATTTAGTATCCATAACTATAATCACAATTGTCTCACTGCAACTCATACCCAAACTTTTTAAAATCTAATCTGAGTGGTAGCATTTCTTATTTTGTAACTAAACTATTTTCTTGTGTACATATATTTCTGAGAAAGAAAAAAATATTTTTTATTTTTTACTCCCCAAAACGTAAGAAAGTTTTACCGCATCGGAAAGCTCCCCATTCACTCATTCTAAATAAATGTTCACTACTATAAAACTCTTTCGTCACAACGGCACTCTTAGGCACTCAAGCACAAAGTTTTTTAGTCAGGGGTTAGTGAGTAGATAAAACTTATTTAAAGAAACAAAAACGAAAAATGAAAAACAATGAGACAAGCAGCTTTGTAAAAATTATAAACAACGGAATGACATCTCCAATATTTCTGAGCAACTGTCACCCAACTCTACCCAGGATCGACGAAAAAATTCTAACTACCAGGTAATGAAAAACTTCTGTTGACCTTGAAATTGGCACCATTACTAATGTTAATGTTAAGATTAGGGGCGACTAGACCTCCAGGACCTTGCGGGCACCGAGATCATAATTGATCTATTATGCTTTCCCCTAAGGTGATTAGGCAAAATCTAGTCTTTTCACGACCTCGATTATTGCTCTTCGGGTTAGATTGCAAACTTCATTTAGAGAAATAAGTGTTCCTCCAGTGATTTTCAGCCTTAGACCTGCAAGTGCTGGGCACTCACATATAACATGCATCGAGGTTTCATCTTCCTCTTCGAATAGTCGACAAAGTCGGATTTGCCTATCTTCTTCAAGAAATGACTGGCACCATTACTAGTAGTTGTCCTATAAGAATTCTGGTACACTTTTTGTGTCGTCTCAAATTTTGTCTTTTCTTTATACTAGAATTTGTACTAGCAAAGTGATCTCGTATCTGCATCAGCGGTTGATACACAGTGGGGGAAGCTTTAGTGGTGGCGGCTGCGAATTGGTTAAGTTTGGTCTGGTCTTGGGGCTACAATTTGACCCTGTGGCGTCTAGTTGTCTGAGGCTCCCCTCTCCCCCTTATGTGTCTGATCCTGAAGGTATGCACTTCCCAGCTTGGAGCTTGGTGCTACTTGTTTACTTTGCTTTGCGGTGTCCGCAAAATCCTGTAGGCCTAGTCGCGCCTACTCATAACATTAACATTAATAATGGTGCCAATTTCAAGCACAACAAAAGTTTTTTATTACCTGGTAGTTAGAGAGTTTTCTCCTAGACGTTTTTATTGTACTGAAGTTCTTTAGAATATGGAATCCTATGAAATTGGTTATAATAATTTTTGCTGTCCGACGAACCGTTCTAGAAATATATGCGAAAAACCACTTCGAAAATCAAATTTACACTGGTGGGTGGGTGACAATACGAAATTACATTACGGGTATTCATCTAGGGTATCATAAAAATTCTTAGTCTTACCGATTTTTTCAAAATTCACAGTATAAGTAGGGCTTGACTAGAAATGACAGTGACGCAAGTGGGAACTCCAGATGACCAAACGAAACTGAAATAATGCCTAATGTAGGGAATCCCTGGGGTTTTGTAGGCTCAAGTATTCAAATTTGCAAATTTTTGCTGGAGTTGTCGCGGTTAAACTGCAGAAGAATTTAAACGAAAGCGCCAAATTAATTCGGGTAAAGTGTAAACTGGAGAGGAGGTATGTAGATTAGCGATTCTGTAAGTTGCATTTCCGTTCGTTTTCAAAGATCGCCGGTAGATGGCGAAAGTGGGCATGCATATTTTTATAGATTTAATTTTTTTTAAATAGGTAAATGACATCCGATCTTCCTGAAATTTTGTACAGATAATCTGTTAATAAAAGCGCAAGCATAAAAAAAAAACAAAAATTGGATTAATCTATAAGTTGTAGAAAAACATTTGAAATGCATTTTTCAGACAGAATTTTGGCAGTCGAAAATTAAATTTCGCAACTTAATCAGAAGGGGGGGGGAACTATGTTCAAAAAATCACAAAAAACTAGCAAACGGAATCTTACAAATCAGATATTATTTACCCCACCGCCCTCAGAACACCCGAATCGTGGAAGTGAGAAACATTCTCCCATTGGTGTATATGAATGACCTTTTGACATTGAATTTTTCATCCGATTTTGATGAGATTGTGTACGACTATTCTACACAGATTTTAGAATATAATATAAATACCTCCACTCCTGTAAAATATATATTTTTTATTAGAATAATATATAAGTAACCCACCACGGGTTAGCATTCAGAAATCCGCTGCCGTACGAATGTCGTAATAGTTTCAAAAAATCATAAAAAACTCACAATGAACTTAGCAAAAAGGAGTTTTAAAATTCGGTTGGAATTTAGCAAACCTTGCAATCTTATTTTGAAAAATGCTCCTAAACTAATTGGGGTAATGACTTCTGGTTTTCTTCTCTATATGAAAGATAACAGATCATAGATAGATAATTGTAACGAAAAGAAAGTAGCTTAAATGTTGCGAATATACCCGCAAGATGGTAGGTAATTATCAAAGTTTTCTGAAAAAAGTTAACTTTAACCCCGGGTTCACCTACATTATGCATTATTTCGGTTTCGCTTGGCCATCTGGAGTTCCCACTTGTGTCACTTTCATTTCTAATCCAGCCAAACATATACTTTGAATTTGGACGAAATCGGTGATGACGAGTAGGGACCCTTTCCTTGTTAGACGTACGTTAAGTACGAAATATTACCTACAGTTCTTCAAGAGATGAGGTCTTGCCTATCGTAAATTAGGCCTTCAGATTTGGGGATATATAACTCTACGTATACGTATAAAAAAAATTGGCTAACGTTTATACCCACGGTCCATGTACCTAATTTCTTGTGTAAGTCAGAACCTCCTTTATTGTGAAAATAACAGGAGAAATGATTGAAAGAAAATTATGCAGATAACAGAAAAGTTCCTTCTTGAACAATAAAACGCTTTTGATAACACTTACTGGAAGAAGATAAAGCCTGCGCTAAATAATATGGAACCTATATTACAGCCGGGCAACCAAATTGCAGGCTTGAGGTATTTGAACGACATCAGACCAGCCGATTTTGGGAATACTTTCTGAAATAGATTTTGCACTTCTTTAGAAGGACTGGATTGTTAGAGGAATGATAAGATGTGTGGCGCACAGTAAGCGAACTATTGACTGTAGTACCTTGTCAGTTCTGACCTTTATAAATAATGTCATTTAGTCTAATGGCACTTAACATACCATCCTGGACGGCGAGCGTATACTAATAAGAGAAATGTCTTGAATAGCTCTTCAATAGATTCAAAGATTACTTACCAGAGTAGGACATCATTTGAAAAATAAAATAAAAAATAAATGCCAATTTTGAATGAAAGAATCGGTTGTAGATTTAGGGAATTTAAGCATGTGTGTGACAGAGAGAAATATACTTGTTGGGGTTTTCTTCTGAAAGGGAAATATTTACATTTTTCGATAACCATGAATGTTGTTTTTTACACACTGGCGAATAAGGGCGTAGTGGTTCATTTTAAAATGTGATTTTTGTACGTATTTTTAGCAAAAGCCTACTTTTGTTTTGAATGACCTTGTGTTACAAAACTAATTAAAGCTTCCGAAAAAACAAACTTTGAAAATAAACACAATTTTGCATTTCCATCCCATTATTAGAAAATTCCAGAGTGAAATGAAAGAAAGTGGGGAGTAACTAGAATTCATTTCACTCTTTAACATTGTTTAAATTTTGCTATCTTCGTGTCGTAAATTTATTCAGAACACGATAAAAATGTGTGTCAGAATGTGTGTAATAAATAAATAAATTACATATTTACAAATTCAATTAAAATTTCGTTCATTAGCTATTTTTAGGTTTCATTTTTTGTTTTTATAACATATAGGCATGGAAAACTTCTTTTATGTAATAATCCCACGATATATAGTATGTAATAATCCCACGATATACAGTATACATTCCTTATTACAAATATTAATGTAAGAAAATATTGAATTTTTATATAGGTATATTATTTGTGATCCACCCTGTATTTAGGAATTTTTATAATTCTTATCTATTTCTTTTTTACGCACTAATGGCAGATAATCTACTTTCATTTTGTCAGACAGAATGATTTTTAAGTTTTCTGGTTTTGTCATTTTTATTAAAAGTAATGGTGCCAATTTCAAGGTAAATAGCAGTTTTTCATTGCCTGTTAGGAAGAGTTTTTTTTTTTATAATATACGCTCGCCGTTCAAAACATCCTAAGCTGGCTTCATAGCCGGTTATGGCTAGTACATACTTAAGAGTCCTATCCAGCGTAGCTACCTAACACAAACGCAATATACATTTAACATTTTTGTTAGTGTTATTTTTATATTACAAAAAATAAAATAAAAATGCAACGATTTCATGATAAACATGGAGAAGCGTTCATTAGATGAAGCAGATACTTATTGTTATAGGTTGCCTATACCTACTTCGTAAATGCTATCTTTCATTTACAGGAAATGTAACTCATTCTCAAATGATGACATTTCTGTACTTATGACAACGGATAAATACTTTCATAACGTAAGAAGCAGCTACACGCAGCTATGCCTGACTTCGGCTGAGGTTGCAGCTTACGTCATGAACGTGGTTCAGAAAGTTAAAAGTTAGTACATTTGGAGAAAATTTCGGAAAACTCTTTTAATTGACGAAACGTAAAAAATATAGGTATGTAAACATTTATATCGCGCAATATTTCAGTCTAACTTTAATGTAATTAGCTACTACCCTTAGTTTACCAAGAATATATTCCTGCGGTACCTTTATGTAAATGAGGAAGAAGGAAGTATTTGTTACCCATATCGCGCCGTCTACCGCAAAGAAAGACCCAGTTTCTATTGCCATAAAAGCTCTCAAATTCTATGTCTATCTATAATTAATTCACTTAACATTATATGCATACCTACATACATATAAAGAAAATATAGTAACGTTAATTTAATGAATATTTTGGATGGCAAAAGATGGTATCTACTATCTAGGCAACCCCCATGCTTTAATCGCCATATTGGTCAGATCATTTCTGTTTCGATGCTTTCCTTCCTGCAAAATAATTGTAAATAGTAATTTTCTATGAAATAGAAAATTTCATGGCAAATTTCATTATGGTGTGGCAATTTTAAAATGAAAATATGTTTTTTAGACTTTATGGGTTTTATGATATTGCTTTTGACACCAAATCAGCGCCCACTGCTCTGGAATTGTAATTGGCTTTCTCAAAAGCTTCAAGAATTGGTGCTTATTTCAGTGACATATGGTAGCAGCCAGAAAAAATAAATAAAAAATCTTAAGAAAAAAAAAGTAGTATTCCTATTCGGATATAATCTCTTATGATAACACCAACGCATGGACTCTAAATTAAGGTTAAGTAATCATTTCGTCATGAAAACGCTGTTTACTCTTCTACAGACGCACTATGTATGTGTGCATTCTCTCTACACCCCCATATACTTACATATAGTGTTGCGTATAATTTCTAAGTATATCTTCAGATAAATAGTGACTTTCTTGAACGCATAGCTCTTTGAATGACTTCAATGTATAAGCGAGCATTAAACGCCATGCAAAGACAAGGCAAGAAAAACCATTCAACGTGTCAACCCGATAAGATCATGACAAGATGTTTGATTAAATTTCGGGTCACCTACCTCTATACTACATCGTTAAAGATAAAGTGAAATTTCCTATGGAAAAGTTGTATAATCGTTGATAATATTAGTAGGTGGCATTTGACACAGCCGGCATGGTAGGTATTGTATGGCATAGAATTGCTTTGCTCGGCATGACACGGCAATGGAATATCATTGGGCTTAGTGTGCAAAAACTTTTTTTTCTTTCTCGGGAAAGAGATTGATTGCAATGACCAGACGGAATGTTAACGAGATTCTGTAGAGAGCTAAACTTCATTCTGGCTATTTAATTTCCTTCCAGTAGTACAACGTAAGTGGACCACTTGAGAAAGACATTTGAGACTAAAAAGGAAAATGTCAAAGCCAATTTAGTGTAGAGATGGAGTGCTGAGTTGGGCAATAAAAGAATCTGGGATTTTTCATAGCAATCATACTGAAATGTCAATTGATGTGTTCTCAATGGTTTTTCTGCAGTTCCATTCCGGTACATACCATATTTATGTTGCTGGCTAGATGCACATCGCGTACCTTAACGTGAACAATGGAAACCGGACGACACGTCATATCTTTTACTCCAGGAATATTAATGGAGCTGCATTCCATTTGTGAGACCTATCAAATTACGACATTTTTCAATGTTGTTGTCTTTTTTTTTTTTTTTTACGTCCTATTATAATTTCAAGTCAATTTACCTATAATGTTCACCGCAATTTTCCCAACGATGAATCATTGAATTTTTCAAAGTTTATTACAAGACAAGAGAACGTTCATTTGGGTGACGAGAATATCTAATGGCGTCGAAAATTCACAAGGGGAGGTGACGATAAAATAAAATCAATATTTCTTATGAAGTGTTATCATTTTACAAAATATGCCCTTAATGAATTTTGTTTTCATAAAAGGCATAAGAGGTGACTAAGCTTCAAGAGATCAGGAATTTTGAACGGTTTATCATCTTTATAACTAATACCCTTAGCTTTGTCCAACATTTTTATCAGACTTAAATGATGCTTAATTTTTTAATTTGTAATAGCGTGATGCTTTATCTGTGGGCTGTGTGTGTGTGTGTGTGTGTGTGTGTGTGAGCGTGTGTGAGCAAGGCTTTCTTCATGAATTAAAAATGATTTTAATACGACAATATATTTGTATAGGCTATTCATACGAGCAATTTTTTTAAAGTTCTATTGAATTTTGTTGAAAAAATTATAACAGAATTTACATTTTCACTCAAATATCATTGAAGTCAATTCTACTTGGGATTTATTATATTCTAATTGAAACTAGGTTTGATAAATGCGATACGATACCGTAGATTGCCATCCCTCTGTATTTTGAAAGCATGTTAGTTAGAACGATTCGTCGTACAGTGAAAGTCATGAAAACTAATTTTATAGGTTTTACATTCCAAATAATTCTTCGAATTTAAATTTGCAATTCTTAGAATTGAGAATGGAGCTGTATAGAAAATTACATCACAATTCGTCAATATGTGTCTTATAAATCATTGTTAAAATATAATAATATATAATATAAAATACGTATGTATGTATGTATAATGAAAAACGAAATTTTGTCAACTCTACGAAATAGTTACCCGATTTTACTATTCTAGAAACTTGATTCTGTATCACATTATTTCTAGGCTTTACAAAAGCATGAATATAAAAATATTTTGTTTCATTCAAATACTAAAACCTTAAAAATAAGAGACAAAAAAAAACAATGTCAAAATCTATCGAATTATGTGCATCCCACAAAGATCTAACATTCTGGCAAATTTCAAATTCCAATGTCACGTCGCTTTCGAGAAAAATGTCTGTGACAGACACAGCGACGGACGCAAAAGCCATATTATAATAAGGGTACGGAGCCCTAAAAATAATTTGTATGCCAGTTATTAAGGTATCCGTCATCATCATTACCTTTACTGCAAATTTATTACTCCAGTATATTTCCATGTAATGTAAAGATTTATTGAGGTTGAATTCGGACATACCTATTCCTCGTAAAGTCACATAAGATATCTTTAACGGTTCGACGTTGGTTAGACTATAATACTTGATATTTGTGATTCGTGTAGTTTTTGAAAATGACACTTATATCAGGTAGTACAATATAAAATAAGAATAGAAAAATAATAGAATAGATATTCAAAATAAAAAACAGACTGCCGAACATGCTACTTGTAACTTTTACGTTTTAATGTTCTCTGCTTGGATCATAGGACTTTAATGATTTGAATTCATGAGAAGACATCCCTTCGGCTATTTCGTAACGACTTGATAGTTTCGGAATTGAATCTTCGAGAGAATAGTTCTTAGAAAGGAATTTTCGGCTAAAATCATCACAACTGCTGAAAATACAAGGAACATACTTAAATCGTTCAGCCGGTCAACAGACTACAACTTTTTCTCAGTAAAAAAAAAAAAAATACATACACTGGTGGTTAAAATAATAAATACACCCCTAAGTTTCTTGTAAAACATCTATTTTTTCAGCTGGCAATGCTTTTCAAGTGACGCAATCAACTGCAATGAACCGTTAGATTGGGAAGACATTTATTTTCATTCGAGTAAGTTTAGTGATAACTTTCAAATAAGTTCAATTTATCTGATTTCGTCAATAATTCTCTAGTTCAAACATGGGCCGAAATAAGCACTGTTCCCCAGAAAAGAGGATCGAAATTCAATTCACAAATTTCTCACTGCTCTTTGGGAATGGTCCAGAATGCTATGAAGGAGAAAAATGATAAAGAAAATCGCGGCCGGCCACGGAAAACCACTCCATCATTTGATCGAAAAATTGTGCGCGTCTCTAAAAAGAACCGTTTCGCGTCTTCGGTCATGATTTTGCGGGAAACAAATGCTAGCGTGAGTGCTAGAACAATTCGTAGAAGATTATTGAACACAAGCTTACCAGCCCGATCACCAAGAAAAGTGCCTCTCCTAAGTAAAAAAAATATACGGAACCGACTAAATTTTGCAAGGGCCCATTTAGATTGGAGCGGAGAAGAAGGCACCAAAAAATGGCGAAATATTCTCTGGAGTGACGAGTGCAAATTCAACATCTTCGGATCGGACGGAAAAGAATATGTTAGGCGTCCTCTCAACAAACCATTTGATCCACAATATACCAAAAAGACCGTTAAGCATGAGGAGGTAACATAATGGTGTGGGCAGCATTTTCTTGGTACGGTGTACGCCCAATTCAGTTGATTGACGGGATTATGACCAAAGAAAGTTATTTAGACATACTAAAGGACATAATGCTACCATTTGCAGAGGAAGACATGTCGCTTCGATGGACATTTCAACACGATAATGATCCGAAGCACTCTGCAAAAATAGTGAAAGGTTGGTTGCGGCGCAAAAAAATTTCGGTTCTCGATTGGCCGGCGCAGTCACCGGACTGCAATCCTATTGAGAACTTGTGGAAGCAAGTCAAGGATAAGGTTTATGTACATAGGCCCAAAAATAAGTTCGAATTGTGGACTGCAGTAAAAAGAGAGTGGCACCTGATTTCAAAAGAAAGCTGTGAACGTTTAGTGGATTCGATGCCGGCTCGTTGCAAACAAATTCTTACAAATAAAGGTCACGCACTAAATTACTAAGTTGAAATTATAAAAAATAAATAAAACTTAAAACTTCTCTTGAAAAGAATTTAATTTTTCTATAAAAGTTCTCATACTGTATTTATTTTTTTGTCCACCCTATAATTAGGATAATGAATCCAAATCGGAATATATTAAAAGCCCTTAACAGGTAAGACGCTTGTTTTGCTACTAATATGTTCTACACATTCCAACGTATCGTATGAATAGATTGGCTTAACTTGCAAGGTATTGAAAGCTGAAAAAACAGATGTTTTCCAAAAAACGCAGAGGTGTGTTTATTATTTTGACCACCACTGTATATTTTAGGAAAAGTCGTGAAGTTTAAGGGTGATGCAATTATGTTGTATACTATAGGAAATTGCAATCGAAATTTTAAAAACGGTCATTTGACCGGTCTTGGTAGAAATAGTGTTAAAGGAAAGAACTCTTAGAAATTATTTAATACAGCCGCAGATTTTACCAATCTCAATTTTTCCTAAGTACTCACCCTCTATATATTTATGTTAATTAAGTTTTATTTCTAAAAATCTCTCTGTCAATACTTCGTGAAGAAAGCTATCATTCTAAGCATCTGCGGCCGAAAATACTAATTAATAGTCAATCGATGTTCACTAACAATAGGCATCCTAAAATTTTATTTCGTATCTTACAAAGAATACAAAAAACACTTTTCACATATTTTCACGTTTGTACACAAAAGATGTGTGCTGAGCATATAACTTGGCCCAAGTGAAGTATGAAGAAAGAATTCATTTATTTCAATTTGAGGGTCCATGAAACTCTATTTAGCTGAGACCTGAGAGTAATATTATTTAAGTTACGCAGAAAAGAAAACTTTTTACATTTACATATTAAAATCAATTGAGATATTGAAATGCAATAAAAATAGTAATAGCAAATTTTCATACTTAGTAAATATAATGTCGAAGGCAAATGAGTGCAATAATTCTACTACTGTGGGGCGTGAATTAAACTATCCAGGTCTTGACAGCTTTGTTTGTTTCGTTTCGTAAAATGCACGACGAGAAGGAAGAAAAACACTGGAAATTAATTCAAATTTAGAAGAAGAAGAGAAAAATTAATAAAACTGAATGGGGAGCTCTTTCGGAATAAGTCAATGGAAGAAAAACTACTTGAAAAGTTGTAGAGGAAATTGTTATTAAGCCTAGGATGCATCTATACGACCTCGTAAGAGTTAGATATCGTATCCATCGTTCCCAATGACTTTATTTTTACTACTACAGACTCTGCTTGCTCTTGCTACCCTAGTCGAGATTTGAATCGCGTGAATACAAATCGGTTTTAATGAATTCCTTTCAAGTCTTTCGTGCTTCTAGAGTTGTATGTATATTTGCTTGTTATGTGATGTTATGCTGTCGTTACTATAGTAATTTTGGACCATTTCGATTTTGTTTGAGGTTTATGTATTTAACTTTAAAATTCCTTCCTTATGATTCTTTCTCTAGACAAGTAAAACCATTTAGATTTAAATTATAACACTGTGCGTGATTTATATTCGAAACTTTATTGAATTTATTATGCTTCGGCTTGATGTTTTACTTTATAGAAGTGAATTTATTCTTGTGTTAATGTTAATTGGTATTATACCTATAGACAGTATTAAGAAAAACGGATATATAACATAATATTCAAGAGAATAATTACGATATTCATTATATTTCTTAGTACGTTTGATTGATGTAATTGATGTAATTGTAAATAAATTAAGTTAATATCTCTGTTGATGGTAAAACGTCCCCATGTTTACATAAAAGACAACCAACAGTCGATAACTTGATTGATTGAAAACTGAGGGTGAGACCCCTTGCGGGGGCTCTGGAACGTATGCTATAACAGGCCCATTGTTTATCTTCCGGACTTATGAACAAAGGCTCATAGGTCCTAGCCGGATGATCTTACGAAGTTAGATATTAGCAATCCATGCCGGCTTCATTTAGCTCGTCCAGAAGATGTGAGCCAAGGAATCTGTAATGCTTTCCTGAGAGAGCCGGACATTGACAAAGAAACTGAGTAACCATCTTGGGTTCCCCCTCCGCATCCCCTACATATATGTAGGATCATTAACAAGTCCTAACCTGTGTAGGTGACCCCTGAAAAGAGAGTGCTCGGAGAGAATTCAAACCAGGGTAAAAATTGGCTTAATGACTTATTATGTTATCTTTGCCAGGGTTCTCAGGGTGGATTCGATGACATACTGCACAGCTTTACCAAAAAAGTAAGTCTAAGATAGTTGCATTCAGAAATCGGGGATCATCGAAGTATGGCCTGGTATACATTTTATTAAAAGTTCAAATGCCTGCATGTGGAAGGAAAACCATATTATTGTAAATTGTTCCACAACCATACGCTATAAAAAATTATGAAATTTCACTTTACATATCCAATCTGTGGCATTCAAATAGTTCCCTGTTTATGGATATTCATTTCAGTGTTCTGAACACCGAGTTTGAGTCTTTGCTGTCTTGTTCTTGACTGTTCTAGCTTATGGTTTGTTTCTAGAAGTTAGCTTGGTCAGGTATTGAGACAGTTTCTAGCTCCTTCCTACTGGAGGGGAGTAGCTAAAACTGTAGAAATATTTTGTTGCAGCTGGCTGATTCCTGTCAAAAGGAGCTTCAATGTTTCTTTTCAGGGTCACCAGTTTTAGCGGTATATACACCTAGGTGAATTGTAAGCCCAGTCCGCATCATTGAATTTGAAAGCTGGGAGTCGGTGAACGAATACAGCTAATAGTTTCTACACCAGAGCGCAGTAAGTCCTTAGCTCCTCAGTAATCTGGCGTCGCCCTGAGACAACTTGTCGTGAAGGGCTAAGGGCATGGCCACAACAGCCAGCGCACTGCACCAAGCATCGCACATCGCATCGCCCTGAGCTTGGTGTGCGATGATAAAATTTATCCTTTATCTCAAATTGAAATGGTCACAGTGGCGCACTGCACCTTGCATCGTCCCCTGCACCAACCATTGCAGGGAACCTAGCACTGCACGCAGGAAATGAGTTGTTATTGCTTTTGTGCGGTGCGTTGGTAACAAATATCCCGACTGGGGTGAATTTAATAGATTTAACGGTTTTTTAGTAAATTTTCTTCTGTGGAGTACCTTGATAACATTTATATCGAGTAAATTCAGTAGATTTATATATGACAATAAATTATGAATCCTCATTGTCCTGCTTTCTTGGATGAGGAAAGAGAAAAACTGCAACACGTTACGTGCAAGGAAACACTCTCAAGATGCGGATGGAGAAAGATATAGATGACAACATCACAATTTTTAATAGTCTGCTAACATGTTAGATCATTAGCTTCTTGGCAAAAGATAAGACTTCGAAATAAGGTTATCCAACTTCTCGTGGAAGAATTTCATGATCACGATATGGAGCCTAGTAAGTGTAACCACCCCTGGATCTTGTCTTTCAGCCAAATGCCAAAAGGGCCGTGTACAGATTTCGCTCATGGGGATGATGGGAGGACTGCTGGACTGGCTTTTCTCATTACTCTCTGACGTATGGGCTAGACTTGGAAAACCCTCTGGCCAGTGTACCACTTTATGCGATGGTACCTGAGCTTCATTTTGGGCGTCGCTTATTTGTGAACTTTTCTGCAAGGGAATCGTGGACTGAGGGAAGTGCCTTATCGAGCCTTCCTAGATCCGCCCCAAACATTTTCACCGACGACTCTCTTACTAATGAGGGATCTGGGGCAGGTGTCTACTTTCCTGAACCTGACATTGGAATGGAGTACTCACTTGGTAACACACCACTGTCTTCCAGGCTTACTTCCCTTACAGTTAATTTTAAGAATTCCACTTACTAATTTCACACAAAATATCGTCCTCTTCAGAGTAACTGGATCTAGAGTATTGAATTCTGTCTATACTCGTTAACGAAAACTGGACTGCGCTTTCGCAATATCTTAACTTACTTCAGAACTCAAATATTCGAGGTTGCTTTAGGCAATGTGCAGTGCTTCACTGTGGCCTTTCATTCCGCGATGTGCAAGGAGCGATGTGCTAGGGAATGATTGGTCTTGTGCTGTGCTATGTGCAGTGGTAGGTGCGGTGCAGCGTTGTGGCCATACACTAAGAAATCAAGAGCCTTTCCATTGCTGGGTATTCCACTAGAGTTTTGTTTTTTATTGGTTTATCAGCAAATAAGAAAAATGTTATAATACTTCCGAAAAACAATCTTGTGCTTACTAAATCTGACATAACAATGATTTTTTATTTTCTATTTTTCTATCTTCAAATCGAAGCCTACTATCTCACGTCCTTTTTAGCTCGTAAACTGGGTTTTCGCTGTACATAGCGCAAACCCTATAAATCTGGTGTGGTCGCCCAAGTTAGTTGGTAACACATCGCCAAGTTACCACAACTCTATCCAGCTAGATTTCCAGCAAAGACATGCCTCCGTGAGAACTCAAAACGAAAATATTTTCATGAGGCCACCTGCCATTTGCATGGCTGAAGGTCAGCGGGGAAGATCAAAATGCAAAAAATGAAAAAAAAAACTCGATATATTTCAGGATAGTTTGGCAGTTGGTGTTTTCTTCGCCTGTCTGTTCGGATTTTTCTATCCTAAGTTCAGTGGCTGTCGCCACAATTGGAGATTTGTGTACTGGCGGTACTACTAATGAGTTGGTAATATGGCAACAAATTTGGTCTCCCACCAACTTTGGCAAACTCCTACGCGGCTCTTTAGCATTCACAATTTCTTGTACCACTGGCATTATGTAAAGTCTAAATCTGGTCAAAATTGAAAGTTTTCATATGGCCAATGCCTATGAATAGCCTGTAGAATCCAGAGATGCCAATGATAGTATTAATCGTCGATTTATTGCAGCTGAAAATCTGTGTACTCGCGGTACTATTAGTAAGATGGCAATATGGAAACGCCTTTGGGCTCCCGCCAACTTTGACAAAGGCCTACACGGCCTTTTAGCACTCACAATTCCTTGTACCTCAGGGATTCCATAGAGTCTAAATCTGGTCGAAATTTAAAAATTTCATATGGCGAATGCCGATGAATTGCCTGGAGACTGGAAATAATTGCAATGGCTTAGAAATTTTTGCACCTAATGTCAAATGCAGTGGCGATGAACTCATCTAACCTGGGGAATCCAGAGATGAAAATGGTAGTAATTATTATCGTGACATCAGACTTGCTTTAGCTGATGATACTTTTCACTAATTATAGTTTCAGGTTAGCAAGCTATTTTCCGATATCGCACCGTTTCTCTGTTTTTAGATCCGTATGTTTAAACAGTTCACTGACAGAATGTCTCGTTTTCCTGGCTCTCGTATTCTGCTTCTTAATTTTCAGAACTTTTTTCCCGTCTGCCAGGTACTGCTCACTCGACATGTTATCATTATCGCAGTGTGGCACAAACTCTTAAACTAGGGAATTTTTATCCTGATTGTAACGCCTATATTTTTGGGAACCCCACACTAACCATTATTTAAATGACAAACTGTCGAAACCAGAAGTATCTATACTTTATTTATTAGCGAACAGACGCTTCTCCGCTGACATTATGTACACATAGTATACTCCTCCGGAGGTTTAAAGAAATATTCCTAAAAAAGCAAAATTGTTATTTATTTAACCTAATTTTCTCCTTAAATGACCTCTCCTGACTATTCATAAGAACCATCAAACTTACCCAATTACTGAGCTTATAATAATTTGCCATCTATAAGTACAGACAAGATATACACTTTACATTAACTTTTCAGTTCAATTAAGGCCTCCCCGTCCCTCCCTTTACATTTATAATTAAATTCAAATTGCATTCTGTTCTTAATGAAGCCTACAAAATTTGTAGACCTGTTTCATATACAAAAAAAAAAAAAAAAAAAACAATATTGTGTCCATCTTCTATAGAGCAAGAAGTAGAAAATGCATTGAAAGAAAGATTGTGGAGTTTTATTCCTAGCTACGTTCTATATACAGCTTCACAAAGACCAGCCGCAAGGTATCAGATTCCCTTTGCGCGATTCTGGGGCTTTTTTATCACTTGTTAGCAGCCCTACTTGGGGACTGCTACAGACCATAACGAATACGGAAAGAACGACTGCATATTACTTTTCTTCAGCATTTTTATCCTTTCTTGACTGCTCATATATCTCTTTATGTTCCTTTGTGTCGAGAAAAGTTATAAAAGGAATCCGCAGTCTTTTCCTCATCTTTCTATGCGGGTCGTTTTATCCCAAACATAGTAGTTACTAAAGGTTGGGTGAAAGATATGAAAAGTCAAAAAATATGTTCACTTTGCGTGCATTGAGTGGTACACCTAGAATAACATTCTTCAAGCACACTTACCACCAAAATGATTCGGTGATTGTTGGTGTGTGTTCAACCCGTAAACAAAAGGACTACCAACAGCATGAAAATACACCTAAAATAAGGGGGGATTCATAAAGAATGAAAACCGCACATATCTCCTGAATGGGTTAGCTCCCTGAAGAGTGTAAAAGAAGAAAAATATGAAAGCGAGAACAAGTACAATGAGATCCAGGATATCTCTGGACGAGATATACAAGTTCCCAGATATATGTAGGTAGGTAGTAGGTAACTATATATTATTGCATCAGCTTACCCATTTCATCATCTATGTGCTATTATTACATTCTACTTGATATGTACAGTGTGAAGCAAATGTTTTCTAGCATCAACGGAAATGCACTTTGTGGAAAGAGTACCTACTGGAGTAAAATGTTAAAGAAGCCCTTGAGGCGTTATCTACTTGATTTGTTTTGCCATTCTACGAAAACAATTAACCGGTGAAAAAGGAGAGCGAAGTACTTGTTATTCTGTTGATTTTTTGAGAGCAAGTGTTGATTCTTATTGCATGAGTTCTAAGCTTTCGCGTTATGATATTTTTCGTTTCAATCATACTTTTTGTAAATAATTACATTGTAAATTGTAAGTTGAAATTAATTCTTGTTAATTTAGTAAGAAAAATGTTTAGTACTAGCCTTGCTGTAATAGTCAGTCCACTACAAAATGGACGATATTCTTCAAGGTTTAGTTTTATCACCGATTCATGTTCTGATGTTGTAACAATTTCTCTCTATTCTTAGCAAATTAAACTTTACTATCCAAGGTCCTCAAGAATGAAAAATTATACACTCCATTTTCCACTCAACTCCAATTTTTATCGTTGCTAAGAATGTTATTAATATTACGGATCCATTCAACAGTAATCAGCTCTAGCATAAATGGATTTTGGCAGATTGTTGAACTTAACTGAATTATACTCGTAATATACGATGTCTGTCCAAAAGATTTGTAGACACCATTTCTTTCTCAAAAGATAAAATTTCTAAGAATCGGCATTAAAAATGCTTTCGATTGGAGTAAGTTGCACCCACATACACACAGACGGTACAGATATAGAATTTCGTATTTCTGGCGTCCGTATGCAAATTGTCCAGATATTTTAAGGGTATTATCCTCTTCTACGTAGTACAAGGGTAATCAATTGAACGGTGACGTTTTGGTTTCTGTAAATGACAGATGATTCAGATATTGCACTATATCAGGGTTGTTAGTTGCTAGTTGTCTATTTCGATTTATGATAGTAGATGTGGTGTGTTCTTAATTTGGGATACGACCAATACAGCGAACACGTAAGATCGAGGCAAAAAAATATCAATTGACAAATATTTGCAGTAGTTGGGTAATAGCTGTTGCCAACTTCAATGTCTGGAAGCCATATAGCTACACCACTCTTTGATGAACTGTAGTTTATGTATATGTATCATTCCATTTCATTCATGTAATATCAGTAATACTTCTCTCATCAGTGTTTTCACATAAGATCGTTTCAATATTTATATGAACAAATAAATTCTGCATCGATCTGAAGTGATTATAATCGATCTGTAGTATCAATTCAGGCACTTTTTGTAGAGTTTTTCATGCGTGACTTATCCATTTTAAATTATGATAGGTTTGTTTTCATGCAATATACCTTCCTAGTTCATTTACTCCAGTCTACTACAACAGACCTAAAATCTAGTTAAATTAGCTATTTACAAACTTGCTAGAGTTCAGTTATGGCTTACCAAAGGTTTCCTATGGACTAGGTATTTCTTTACATAACGCTCAAGGACTGAAAAGCAGTATTATCATCCTACAAAAGAAATTTCCTGGTGAATTCGGTAACACTGCCAATATTGATAAAAGGCTTACTCAGTTGCCAGTGGGAATCAAACCAGTCAAGAGATGACATCAGTACTGCTATGCCTTATAAACTCCCTTGTTATTTCTTTTGAATAGATGAGATGCATGGATTAGAAATTCGATGCTCCTCCAGTCTACATTACTCTCCAGATGCACGTTCGAGAGTATGACAATCTTAACGGTGAACAGAAATAGCCCACACATTGACTTTATATCCGAGCTTTTATCTAGGAAAATAACTAGCAGTGTAACATGATCTTCAAGTTTACCACAGAATATGCAAGAAACTTAATTCCTAAATGGCTGTATGATAAAAAAACAGATGCTTTCATATTCTTTTTTTATTAAATCTTGTAGGCATAGCTTAGTATGTCTGAATGTTTGACCTGGAAGATTGTTACAGACCTTACCGTGCTTAGTGCGTGCACATACGCCCAATTCGTTGTACTACACTAGCACTCCAGTTGGCATATTAGGGAAATTTCAAGGTTCTCAGTCCTCCAATAGATTTTAGGCAGTTAAAATGACTGGACTTTTGCCGGCCTTTGATATGATACCATTGCTGGCCTATGATCTGGTACCATTGCTAGTTCAGAAATCTTCGTGTGGATCGCTCCCTTTTTAGTAAGACTTTTCTCAATGTTCTTCCCTAGCAGACCTTCTACATTGATCGTGCTCCTATCCGTGCTAGTTAAGAAGAAGCTCCTCTGAAAATTATTGTACGGTAACCGACATTATTCTTTTGCATCACCAGTGTCGGTAATTACTCTATCGAAGTAGCTGCAACCTTTGTCTTTCATTGTTGATATATATAACTTTGACCATTAGGAGGGCCCACTAAATATATCTAGGTAAATATGATCAAATCTTCTATAGGTGGAAACTTAAATTCACCATTGGGAGCAAACATGTACTTATAAATTTTCGCCACTTGGCAGGGAATGCATGTTTTTTTTTCACATGTTTGAACCGTTCTCAGAAGAGAAACTTAAGGGACCATCTCAGTGTAACCAGCCAAAAAAAAGTGAAGAAGGGGGGGGGGGGTCAGGATGATTTTTTTTAACGAATAAGACCATTCTTTAGCAATACCAAAATATTTTTTTCATTAGTTTTTATTTATTTCTACTTGTTGTTAATAATTATTTTAGAAAGTGAGTTGAAAAAAATGGGGCAATCGGTGTCCAAGGTTGTGGTGCAGTTTGCATTTGAAAGAAAAAAATCAAACTGATTGTTAATGTGTAGGGAAGCCGCTATGTCCCTATGGAGGTTTTATTTTGAAATTTGACAAAAAGGACGACGGCTTGAGGAAAAAGTATGAAATTTAGCTCTGGTTTTCAACATTCGTGTGAAAAAATAGGAAGATTTCAAAAAAAAAAAAAAAACTTCCATAGGGACATAAAGAATGAAGTAAATAAAATTCCGTAAAAATTTCAAGTCGATAGCTTGAAAACTCTCCCTCTTCTGATAGTTGACACCGTTTGTAAAAAGGGCATTTCAAGAAAAACACGTTTAAAGAATGCGTACTTCTCGAGCCTTTTCGGTCTTAAATCACAGATTCTTCAGACGTACGTCTATTCATTTTGAATAACCACACGAAACTGACGAATTTGACCACCTAGGTAGGGATGTGCGGTTAGGGACGCAACAAAAGGAATTACGGTTGAACGGTAGGCCCGCCCATCCGCGCGTCGTCTTACGCTCCAATCTCTTTTTCTAAGAAAGGTTGTAGCGACCGTAATAATGCGAATTTTAATTTGAAAATTTGACAGAACACGCACAACTATATGTATACTTCAAGATGAGACAAAAAATAAAAACGATTTTTCAAAAATTTTACACTGAGATGGTACCTTAATGTTTTCCAATTATCACAATTGTAAACAGCGTCTAATATAATTACTAAATACGCCAACTGATTGACTGCCTTCGTACAGTGGTGCACCTCTTTTAGAAATGTTTGAAAGTAAATGGTCTGGAAAATTAACCATTCCTTAAAACCGTTCCAGTTTTTTTTTTTTTGTATATTGAAGTGGTTTGGAAATCTTTTACATTTTGCACTCTTGTCACAGAAGAGGACTTTTTTTCCTATACTGATTTCATGCTCCAGAAAATTAAGCTTTTTAACACCGAAAATGAATTAATGAGAATTCACATTAAAGATGAAACTACAAAGCAAGTGTCTTTGTCTTCCAGAGAAGCAAAAAATCTCTAAAGAGAACCAATCTCTAGAGACTTTTTTGGTCACCGATCTCCCGTCGGTTATTTCAAAACAAGCGGGTGTTGGGAGGTGGCTGTGATGAAAATTCCCCCCAGAATGGGAATTTCTGGGCATTTTTACTACAGATTATATTGTAAATACGCAGAGGATTACGTTTTCTATAGTAAATTTTTCAAAAAATATTTTTTAATGTTTGAAATTTAAATAAACCGAGAATTGATGCAATTTCCCCCAACTAAGTAATATTTAAAAAAAAAAAACAAAAAAAAAGTCATTTTTACTGATACCTAACAGTTTCAAATAAACTACATATCTAACAGTTAAGCAAAAAGCTCACTCATGAGAAAACCTTCTTCCTCTAAATCTGGAGGGTCCCTTTGGGAAAAAGAGCGACCTAAAAAAATTCCTGAAACTCTTTCCTAGAAGCTCGCGGCGCTTCCCTTCTCTATCCCAGTTCATGACTGTTTTACTACTCAGAGGCAAGCATTTATTGATCTTAAGGTATGCTAACATATTGCAACTTTTACTGTAACGCAGCACAAAAAGCTACACTATAAACGCATCTCTGACACAGCTCGATTGCTTGCAGCTTTTTCAAGTTGCTGCAGTCTCGGAAGTTGCAATGAGTAAACATCTAAATAGAAGGTTACAAACGCATTATATAAATACTAGTTTGGTTGAAACTTTTTCTGCGGTTGCAGTTGCATGCAGTTAGATGTTGATTAAATTTGTGCGGTAAATAATAATTTCAAATTTCTCAAAATTCATATTCAATTGATCCAGAGCGATGGATACTGTGAAGTTGTTAAACATGCATTAAATGCATGCAGCAAGACTGGCGAAATAAATGGCACATTAGTTCTAATAAACCTAGGCGGGATATCATCAGGTCGTACAGCAGACGATTTAACACCATTTATAGCAATGAAAACCTCGGACAAATCAACGCATCTAAACGAAAAGGTCTCCTCGAAGTTTGTCCGAACTCCACGATCAGAATATAATTGTTGTTGCTGGGCGATGTATGTAGGCAATTAATTAGACGTAAAAAATATATTTAAGTCATTTGGATCGAAAGCAAAACGAAGAGACTCACTGCCATACACACCCATTTTTTGCAAGTTACTCCACAATTTTCTAGGAGGAATGCCAGGACCAAGCTTCGTATCGAAATACACTTTTTTAGCTGCACGAATGGTACCATTTACCCTATTCCAAAAGCCCTTAAAACGGTTTTTATCAGCAGTAAACCCAGAAATTTTATAACGACGATACAAAACATTGCTTACCGCGATTAGCCTGCGTATATCTGTAGGCTGTTAAACACTTAATTTGTTCAAACAAATCATCTAATTCAATTTTATGCACATATTCGTCCTTCTGAATCTCTAGACCCGGTTTACTAAAATAGATTTCAAATTTTCTAATTTATTTTGTTGGGTTGGTGTATGTATCACGTCGGTTATAATTTTTATAGCATAGGTGTGAATCACTGACGTGCATAATTTGGACATTCGGGTCAACTTTTTTCAGCAGGGTTGTCACAGTTATCCTAATTTAAAGTTTAATTTTCGCTTTGATGTTCATATTCCAAGTTCAACAGATTCTAAAATACATTCGAAATTATTACTTTCATTAGAATCTTTCTTAAATTTGATTTTTCAGGATATAAAACTAGGTAATTTAGTAGATATGGGGTATAGAAAAAAAATAAAAGATTACAAATATTATATTGCTATCAATTTCTATTCTACATATTCGTTTGGAGAATCCACTGGACTGAAACTGAGCTATGGCGGATTTTGTATAGAAGTTATTATTTGAAGTTCAGCGGAATAAACTAGTTAAACCAAAAAAGATAACTATAGAAGAGTGATCCCATGATAATGTAAGCAATTTCAGTAGTGTCAGCCTTCCAATGTAATACATACCAGTAGTGTGAATAAAAAGAAACTAAATACTCGTACTTGCCTGTGTACAACATTTAAGAAAATTCATCAATTTGTTTTGAATTTCAATATAAATGTTTACAAAATATTTCTCAATTTTGCTCAAGTTTCTAATTCAACTTATCTAAATATCAGATTCTACTTACCTACATACATATATGTTAATGTAACATTCCTAAGTCACAAATCTCACATTACAATTATCTCGCGAATATATAACTGTAATTCGATTTTAAATTAAAATTTGAGGCAACATTTTCAACAACTTCAAAATAACAATTGAATCGCTCTCAAATTAAATTGCCTACAGCTACTGCAATCCTGAATTTTACAGGCAACAACATTATAATCTCTATCAGAGATGTAAGGACTACACCAGATTTGGCTCATGGGCGTTCTCTGAAAGTCATTAGACATAATGAATTGTCACCCCAAATGACTATTACACTCAATTTCGTTCTATCAAGAAAAATAAACATTTTCAGAATTAATGAACTGCTTTTCAAGTTATTTTCTTGTTTGAGTGCTCCATCGAATAACACAACACCACCATAATCATCCCTAACCGGCATCAGTCCAGATATAAGTATTATATATAGAATGGGGATTTAGAGTATATATGTGTTGATGTAAACATATACATACATATATTTTAACTTTATCTATACATGTACGTAGCTTACATATTCCATGTCATTTGATCTTCATTTGCCAAAAATATTTGTATACACCCTCGTCGCGTGTACTCAAAAAAGAAACAAAAAAAGTTGTTTTTGTATCCAACATTTCCCTTCCCTTGATTTCCAGGCACAAAAACAATGAAAAATTAGAAGCGGGTCATACTTCTACTAACTAGAAAGTTTGTTTAGGGAGCTAACGATTTTGCATAATATTTAGGAACTCACAACTTTCATTTGAATATAGAGCAACAGGATATTTGGATTACAATGGAGTGTTGCTCGTTTTCTTTACGTTTGTTTAGATGTATTTGTTGTTTACATTGAAATTTTTAATGTTGGCCTGAACTTTTATATACTCAGATTAGAGGAATATACTTTTTTTTTTTTTTCATAATTGATGTATCAAACTGAAATTTTGAACACCCTTTCCTCTATGTCAACTATGCAAATGGTGGGTGGTCTACTGCAAACAATGCTGTGGTCAAAAATTGTACTCTGTTTTTTTTTTTTAATTTTTTATACTAAATTTAATATATACATTTAAAATATGCAATGCCTGCCTTTATGGAAATTTTGGATGATAAATAGAATACCTTCTACATATCCTACGATAAAGATTGTCATCATGAATGTAATCATTTGTTATCCCATAGCACACTCCTAATTGATTGATTAAAACTTAATGCTAAGACTCCGAATCGAATTGAGAAAAGACGAAAACTTTAAGCTTTGAGAAAATCGTTCTTATGTGTAAAACTGAGAGCTTAACAGACTCAACTTCTACCTAGCTACATAACAATCATATAAAAAAAATACAAAAAAAAAAAAAACACTTACACCACAATTGCTAGTAAATTTTTGTTTTTGTTGCTTGCTGGGGAAAAAATGATATTGAATCCCTTAGAAAAGCAACAAACAAAAGTGGTATCGACCCCCCAAATATTTATGAGACTTAAATCTTTAATCTTAAGTCACAGCATGCACTGTGGTTTTATCACTTGCTCTTGGTCGCACTTGCAATAGATGATAAAACAGTTCCCTCAGGTTTCGTACGGATTAAGTATCGGTGATATATCTGACTGTACTCAGTAAATTTAGTCGAACTGAGAACACAAATCAGCTAGATGGATTACGTAATATACAATTGTTTTGGAATAAGACCAAATTTCTTACCGACAACGAAAAATATGAATAGAGGTCGTCAATATCGACAAAGTCTATTCAATAGCGAAGCTTTGGTTGTCGAAAATTAAGATTTTTTCTCTATGGAACACAGAAGTTATCAATTTCAGATTAAATTTCAATGAACCAGAACTTAAGATGCGCCAAAGGAGACATTCATAGAATAGGAAAGGTTTTTTCTTCAATATCCATAATTCGGCACAATAACTGAGTTAGTCAGACTTAATTCAATAGTCTATATTTCAAACATACCACCACTATCGTAATCATCCCTTGAAGTACTACATGGAGCTCTCTGACTCTGCTTTGCGTTTCAAGTTCTCGCAGCTTATCCGATCTCTGCTTCTGCGGTTATCCTCCCTGTAGCTCTTGGTCTCCCGATACGTTGGCTTCCTTGATGATTTAAATCGACGCACTGCTTGGAAGTATCGTAGGTGTCGCAAATCCAATTCCATTTCTCTTTATTTTTGGTTTCTGTTATCCCGAGCTTACCCGATTCCGATTGACACTCCTGACCGGATAGATTCTTTCGAATTTTTTAATATTCGACATAGACATCTATTTATAAAAGCGTGTAAGCGGCAGGTTATAGATTACATGACTTCCTACACTTCAAAAGCATATATGAAGAGTGTCTTTACTTTGATATTAAACAACCGTAGTTTTGTTTTCGGGATAGATGAGAAAAGGCACCTATCGATTTGTTTATACGGTAACCGACATATTCTTTTGCAACACAAGTTTCGGCAACTTTCCTTTTGAGTTAATTACAACTTTTAAAAACATGACCAAAACGATGGTGGTCAGAGATGAGCTCGTAATGTTATATCGTATATCCTTTGTCGGATTTTGTCTTAGGTCCACTGAACTACTTTTTGCTACCAGAATTTTAATCAGCATGTCGAGGTCCTGGTTCTAACGGACCAGCAAGAGGATATCCTGAGCATAATCAACATCAACATCTTGTCGAGGAGTAACACACACATGTCCATGGTATGTTAATGGGATGTCCCTGGGAGAATCCATTCCCTTCCCACTGAATTTCCTGTGGTTGTACATACGCACAGTTAACGCATTCAATAATGTTAAATTCCCGCTGCAAACATACCTAGGAAGTCTTACCGATCTCCTTTGTTTTCAGGACTTGCGGGGGAATATCTCCGGAGATGGTTTGAGATTTTCTGGGATTGTAGAATGTCTTTATATGACCAGGTATTACAAAAAATATATATAATAATGGCTGTACCGTATATGCCAGAGGTGCGTACAAAACATAAACATCAAATTTTTAACATTTACAAACAGACTTCCTACGACAAAATCACTAAAAAATGATGTCCTAAAATAAACCAAACTCTGCAATAAAACGTATTTAGCTGGCTTAAGCCACGCAGGTTTCTCATATGGCTTCTATCAACTTATATTTTGTTGTTCTGTTTTTGGTCTGAAACAACGACACACGGAAACATACCAAGCGACAAATTAGTGCTTTCATGGCACGGGAACCAAGAGAATCAGGGAACATACCGAAATAAATTCATATTTTAATAAGTTTCTGGAAGAGGGAAAAACGACTTTCCCCTATTTGTCCCAAAACTGTGCTGCACATCCTGTATGTATTTGTCTCTTAAATAGAATGGTCTCACATAGAGTAGTTTTGGGATATTCCAGGGAATAAATTATGGGAAATTTCTAATAACTCCTAGAAATAAAGTCCTAAGTACATACTGAACATTTCCTGATCATCCCGGGATAGTTATGGGATCTATACGAAAAGAATGGGATGTAGATAATTGGGTAATTTGGTGCTGTATTGGGAACATTCTGCATTTGATTTTTTGCCAGGTTGTATTCCTCACCAATTCCTGTCGTTGTCAAATCCTTTTAAATACAACTAATATTTTCTTCCGCTGCTCTTATGAAGGCATATTTTGGCTATGAGAATCGTCAGATTAATGTTAACTGTGTTGTTTGTAGTAAGCTTTCGGGATTTATTAAATAAACCAAGTCGTCTCTTGATTACCCATAAATGAGATGATCTGGTTTATTTAGTAAATCTTATACGAATGTCATCTCTATGTTCTTCTTTTGAATCTATACCAGAGTTCATGATGGATTCTACACCTGGGAAAATATATTCTCCTGCATCATGCTATTTGGTTTTCCTGAATTCCCTAATTGTGCTGTTTTATCGGTTCAATTCTCTTAGGACTACTTCCATTTTATTGCTTCTTTGTAGTCTTCTAAGATTTCAAAATTTAGCTCGTGTTCGTGATCGAAAAGCTAGAATTGATTATTCAGTTAGTCCTCTTCCAATGCTCCGCTTTTCAGTTTATAACAGTTGTACACTTTATGGCAGATGGATACTACCACTCGGCTCAAACTCGCCTAAGAGGGCCACAAGCACTCAATATTGAGCCAAACATTAGATGATAATCGGAATCCACCAGAAGGAAATATATGATGCACTTAGTGATGTTGATCAATAGTTGCAACACTAGGATACATGTGTTTGGAATTGCATCTTATCAGTCTCCAACCTGTTACTGCCACCCTGACCTCTAATGCCATACATGAGCATCATACTATACCATTAGATATACAAAAAAATGTCAATTAACAGTTTCGTTATCGCTCTGTCAAAACTTTGATTGTAATGCCAGTTTTTAA
Source organism: Dioctria rufipes (assembly GCA_963924295.1). Lineage (NCBI taxonomy): Eukaryota > Metazoa > Arthropoda > Insecta > Diptera > Asilidae > Dioctria > Dioctria rufipes. The sequence continues at coordinate 240,525,230 of OZ002740.1, forward strand.
GAAATGTGCAATTTCGATGTTATGTTTTTTCTTCAGTTCTCGAAACGCCTACTTTAATAAATTAAGTAGAAATAATAATGTCAATCTAGAACTCGCTTACAGATGTGGGTAAGAGAAATAAAAAATTGTGTAAGATCCCGTCCAATAGTAGAAACATGATGTCACTAGATGTCAGCGAGAAAAGAAGTGTTCCAAATATACCCCCGAAGGACTCTTCTAGTTACTGGAGAAATACTGCAGAGCATGCATAAAATGAGAGCTTAGTAAGGAGCCTTTTGTGATTTAAATTTAGCACTATCTAATTCCTAGATGCGCTGTTCTTTATTTTTCATATCGAATGTGATCTCTGATGGCTCTCAGCATTACCAACTAGCAGTAGTTTCACGAGTGGAGTAGAACTTGCTTAGAATCTCCAAGCTAAGGACACAACTATATGCTAATCTTTCCGTAGCATTTAATTTGTTTCAGTGAGTTTGCGATGGGAGATTAATAATGAGTGATTAATATAGCCCCTCTGAGTGGATCAGTTTACGGACAGCGATAAAATTAGCCTTTTCATTGTCCGTTCTTAACTGTCTGATTATTTTGGAAAAATTGAACTGTCTTTCGGCAAAAAAAGATTCAGTTTCCTTAGTGAACTAAAGAGTCCTTAAATAATAATAAGCACATTTTAGAAATAACAATCTCGTTTACATGCGCTTATATCTACTATACATGAAAAAAAAAATTAGGAAGACATGCATCTAGTTTGTACAAAATAGAACACTCATACCAAGATAAAAAATAATTGATAGACGTTGTCCTGATATTGTTTATGCATCTGGTTTTTCAAACGTCGGGGCAGATTATTCCATAAGCGAATACCATAATAAAGAATGCAAACTGAATAATGCTCTGAATCTTGGTATACGAAATAATTGAGTTTGCGATGACATTGATTGCCCAAAACATTCCCTGAGTCATGGGTCCACACTGATTTTATTTATATTACATTGATATCCATTTTTTGATATTCATCGAGAAGGTAAACCAATATGTTTGAAAAAAATAAAGTAAAATGTGATTAAACCTGAGTATCCCAAAAATATACTTAATTCCTGGAGCTACATGTTTTAATCAATCTCACTCTCAATGATCGATCGCTAGGTATAGTCTGCATGAGGCCAAAGACTTCGTAAGATACTATACACTTTAAAAACTGTGAAATCAACATGTTGACGCCACGATAGGGAAGAATTAAAAGCCATACCAAGATTCTAAATAGTTAATGCTAGACTTATTAAGGGTCAAGGTTGAAACGGAGGAAATATTACACCTTTCAAACAAATAAAATATCACTACGGCTTGGTGGATTTAAAAACCAATTTGTTACTCAGGACCAGTTTATAAATTTATTTTAGTGTTGAATTTGTCAAGATTTTCTGGTAAGGCTGTTCTTGGTGCCCCTAAAAATAAGCTGGACATAATCAGTATAAACTAAAACCCGGAATCTTGGCAAGATCATTAATGTAAAATGTAAATAATAAGGACCCTAAGAGAGACCCTTGAAGTAGACCCGAAGGAATTGGTTTAACTTTAGAAGACTACAGTTATAGTCCGGGAGGTAGCGTTTCAAATGGAAAAGTCATAGTATGCCGGCTGATTTTGATATCGATAATTGATCTCGTACAGCTAATCACTGAACCGAGCGTCAGCTGCTCAAGTACCGGTGGGTGTGGAAGGCTACTAAATTGATTTTTTTTTGTTAAGTAATGGTATGCCGGCTGAAACGCTGAAATTTGGTACTTCATAGCATTAGTAAATGAAATTTTGAAAATGGACTAAATTGGGCAACCCCTCTTAGTGTTTCCATATAATTTTTTTGGTTTTTTACGTATACCCTAGTTAGATGAATGCCCGTATGTAATTTCGTACTGTGCAAGTTTGAATGTTGAAGTGGTTTTTCGGATACATTTCTAGAATGGTTCGTCGGATAGGAAAAGTAATTATGAGCAATTTCATGGAACTTCATAGTACAGTACAGTGAAAACGTCTAGGACTGATTGTTTTCACAGTATACGTAAAAAACCAATATTTTTTATATGGAAATACCAAGAAGGGGTTGCCCGATTTAGTCCATTTTCGAAATTTCATTTACAAATGCTATGAAAACATCATGTACCAAATTTCAGCTCTCTGCGTCAGTTGACGCTTGGTTCACTTATTAGTCATCCCAGATCTATCAAAAAAGATAATCGATTGGCGTAAAAACACTACCTAAAATGCGGTTTGACATATAGTGTTTGATCAAGGTATATACAATACAAGTATTCCCATTACGAAAGACGTCCCGCCATTAATGACGAATCATCGTGAAATTGTATTGGAAAGCACGGTACAGAGAACAATACTCTCTGTGCTCTCTCTGTCTTTCCTATAGAAATGTATATATAAGTACATTAGTCATGAAATTACGTCACAGAACATGTGCCAACATTTTAATAGGAATTCTTTGTATTCTATATATACCTTGGGATTTGATCAGTTTCTGTCAATAAGAAAGAAAATTCACCGCTTTAATTGCACGGCTTCTATTGATTTTATTGAAGAAAATGCGAGATTAAACAGTTTTGTTGTTTTTCTTTTTTTAAGAACAATTTACAATAAAACTTTAACTGTGACGTAAATACCTTGGGATATGTGAATCAAGGAAAAAAACTTGGTAAGGTTTCTAAAATTGTGCCGAGGAATTTTGTAACCTGGTGGGCAATTGATAAGAAAAAATTGGGCGGCAACAACCAGAGCAGTTCAATGATAAAAATATAGCAGCTGTATTTCATATTATAATTTCACATCCTTTATCCGTTCTATGCATTTGTTACATAATTTTGACGACTTTTTCCAGAATTTATGACTTCTTCTCAAATATCCTTCGGGGCACGAATCGCGCACACGTTAGGAGGAGTACAATCAAATTTCGACGTAAGCCATGAAAGATTTCGCCTGGAGAATTCAACACTTCGTAAAAATTGCGATTTAATTTTAACCTTCATGGCAGGGTATCAAAGCAAGGCTTTCAAGCAAATCCAACGGGCAAATTCCTACATAATTCACACCAGTGAACATATGAAGGGAAGTTCTTTTAAATTCTTATTTTCTGCCGTCTTTCAAGAGCGTCTATTTCTGCTTTGCGTTCTCATTATATTTGTTTTTGCATCATAAAGGACATTTCAGAAATGTGATGATGCTGTGCCGGGAGTAGAAGGAAAGGAAAAACTGTCACTTTCCCTAGGGTGAGTGGAGCAAAAGCAACCAAAAAATTTTTTTTCTTCTTCTTCTACAAATTCAATTTACGCCATTCAAAAACACAAGTCTTAGATGCTGAAATGAGGATAATTTCTTAAAAATTGTGGCACTTTAAGAAAAGCTATGAAAGTAGAAACAAGCTGAATCAGGAGGGGGTTTGAGAGCTTTTATCGCTTGTTCGTTCGCCTCTCCCTCCAACACTGTGTAAGAATTTAGTAGTAGCAGTAGCAGCAGCAGCAGCAGCAGCAACAAAAACAACAACAAAAACAACAATACAAACAACAACAAGTACTTGCTTTTTTAGTCTGCGTGGTATAGTATGACTTTAATGAGTTCAGCATGTTCATAGAAGAAACCAGAGAGGGATTAAGCAAATAAACCAAATTTACTTCTTATTTTGTTGTGTAGAGGAAACAACAAAAACTCTGTGAATAATAACACTAATGGTGTGGGGCTGCTTGATGGTGAAGATGTGTTCTCTAAAATATATTTGATCTTACAATGCTATAGAGTACTGCTTTAAACCTGGAGTGGGTATGTTTTACGAGCACTAAATCCTTGGAAATATCTGGTCTCTGTCGCGTATTCAAGACTGCGACACCGCATTAAGTCCCTTTAAATAAAGAGATATACACGCTTACAGCTATGGAAGACACCGTCTTCGTCAGCTTTTTCAAATAAGTGTACTAATACCTTGGCATAAATTATGTAAAAATTTATAGCACCTCTAAATAACTCTCTTCTTTCTATGTTTGCTTACATTTTGAGGAGTTAAAAAGAAGTGTGAATAATGGTCGTGATGATCAAAGGATTCCTTACTTCAGACAGCTATCATTGCGGTGTAATAAGATAGATTTCGTAGTTTTCATCACTTTTGTGTAGGTAATAAAGTATACAGGGTATCTATTGTTACGATTTCTTGTAGCAGAAAGTATCTAAGAGTCGAGTTTCATTGGAAAGAAATATTCTGATAATTTTTTTTTTTTTTTTTGTTAAAGAACTTCACAATTCGACTGCTCATTTGGGTAAGCTTTTGAATTAAATCAGAGTTTTGTGACTCAACTTTTTCCTAAACTCATCTAAAATTGGAGCTTTCATCCAAATTGAACTCTATGTGGAAACACTTTCTATGCAGGTTGTTTTCTTTAACCTTATTTTGAAAGAAATTATAGGGCAATTTGGACAAGATTAACAAAATTTTATTCCGAATAAGGATTTTCAAGAAACCGAGATAAACTTGAACTTATCTGTATGTGTCCAGCTTACTAGAATTTGTTAAAAAATAATAACGTTGACAAGTTTACTATTAGCACCTTGAATAAGATCGACATGAAATTGACGCATAAAGGTATAGCTTATGATTATACCGATGAACCATAGTCATAAAGCGATAATATTGTGGCAAGTCGGTTGTAAAATGGATAACTCATTTGCTCATGTACATATATATATTTGTACATTTCTATGATTTTCTCTAAAAATTCACAGATGGAATCTGATTAGCACCAGTTGCACATGTCAAAGGTATGCGAAAGCGAACGACTTTTATCTTCGCTAGCTATAAATTGTTCTCTCTCGTGATTCTCTTATTCTATTTATCTGCCTGTCAGCTGAAGTCATATTTTGCTTTAAAGTGTATTCTCTCCTAAGAAATATGAGGATAGGATTTTGTGTATCCTGTAGTTGAGCATCTATAGTATATCTTTTGGTGTTATAACCTCTGTGGTACCCATAAAAAATTTTTTGAAGACGTTAAAGTTTTTCGCCCGGCAGAAGAGTTTTACTCTAAATAACTAAACATTCGTGTAATAATAGTAGACTACCGACTCCTGCGAGTACTTGCGAATTCGAGGTGTTCCCATGTCATTCACGCCACTTCACTCACGATACCATCATATTTAGCAAAGCGATAAATGCGATACTGTAATAGTTGCAGAACTTGTATTTTCTGTCCATATAAAAAACGCAGGATGACAAAATTCTTATGCAAGTACTGCAAAAGAGCTATTTGTGGAAAGCTTATTTATGATATCTGCCAAGATTGCAAACGCTATTTTTTTTGTCAACTATATTATGATGTAGAGGAAAACGGTGGTATAAAAAGGGGAGTGGGGCTGTAGAACACTGTGATCTACTAGATCTTCTGTGCTATGCCCTCGCCGCTTTAGGTCCATTCCACGATCACCCTTTGTAGAGAGGTTATAACTTCATTAGAATTAGTTTTATGGACGTCAGATGGGGTTACAAAAGTCTTGCCCAGACATTGAAGTTTTTGGTGAGCAAGTACTGTCGTCTGTTATCTTGCCCATACTCTGAAGCATGTGCTCAATGATCAGTCATTATGCCAGTAAATAGTCTGCTCTGGTGCTTACCACAATTGATGACTTTATGGGAAGATAATAAACTTCTTCGCGCGCCTTAGTCCAGGAAGATTTCGCCATTGTAGTTGGTGAGCCTTTTCTCTTTTGGAAATTATTTCTCCTCCGACGTTTCTTTTTGTAAGGCCGCAGAAAGGTTCGGGTCCAATAAATGAAGATTCCGCTCCTTTTCTGGATAAGTAGTTACCAGTATCATTATCTTCATACCCTCGGGTCTTAATACCCTTCTTATCCTTTTATATTAAATCTATGAGATACCTATAGTCCCAAACCAGCTTTAAAGTTAAGGCATTTGAGTTTAATGCCTTTACCGCGGCTTGGGTGTCGTTTTGGGTATATGTGTTTGCTTGCCGACATGATATCTTGCATTCGATATGTTTTCTCTCATCTGTCATCATTTACCACAAAAGCTCCGATAGAACTCCTCCATATAGCAGCACCTGTGCGCACTAATTGTGGTAGATGTACGTACTACCAAAGAAAATCTAACAGAAAGAATACGCATCTCGTATATTGAAAGTTTTTATATAGAGGGTCATTCCATTACGACCCACTCTCACAAATTGTATGAAAAATCTCTGCTTGTTAGCGATCTGCCACTCACCGGTGGTGATATTATGACCCGCTTTCAAAAATTTTACGAAAACTCTACTTTGAATGACTGCCCGCCGCCAGTCACTAGTGGTAAGTAGCTGGTGGCGGGTCGTCATCGCCAAAGTACCAGCACAGCACCAGAGCCAGAGACTAGAGCGTGCACTCCGCATCATTCCCATGCATTGCATTGCTTGTTCTCTTTGCTTTTTATACCTCTTCTCTAAGAAACCTTGTGTGAGAGAATGTTCATTTACATTGCATTGCAGCAGAACAAAGGGAGAATAGTAAGATGAGCAGATGGGATAGGAATTGGTTGACGACAAGCAGTGTACTCACTCACAATCATTGTAAGTTGCATTGATTTGTGTTTTCATAAATGTAGGTTGCGAAAATATGCTGTGCAAAAGTTCTTATGAAAATTTTACGAGTACCTAAATTAATAGAAAAACCGGCTCCCCTCTTCAGCTACACTGTAAAAAATATTAGGACTATTCTCTATTCTAGGGAATATTCCTTACATTTTAGGAAATATTCCCTAATCTTATCGAAAAATACCTAAGCTTTGTGGCAACAATTTATGCAAATTTTTTACTGTGTAGGCAGCATAGTGAAACATGAAATTGTGCATGGTTGTTGGCGTCGGTCGGCGTGTGTATAGCTGTGGGGTGGTGGAGAACAGAGAGAACTGAGCAATATTCTCTCAATCTCAAATCATTGCTTCTTCTCGTCTGTTACCTCCCGACCGGATCTTCAAATAACCGTACAAATTATGCATTTTTAGAGGCCAGATGAAGCTTCTTGTTAAGTTAGATGTTCTTTGGTACTACCTACGGAAGCCGTAATCTTCCGATTTTTGATCAATTTGCTTACTTATGCGAGTTTTGATGATTTGCAGCCTTTCCTCCTCTTTCTATTGAGGCAAACATTGTATTGTCGAAGGCATCTTCGACATCGAGAAAAGCATAGAATGCTATTAAAGTTTTCGAAATTTTCAATATTGGTGACGACATTCTAAGTATACTAATCACTGTGCATTGGTGTACGCTCAGGATGCTACTTCTAATATGCTCTGTACTAGTTCCATATATTTCAGAGATTTATATCGGGCGGTAAGATTTCGGTTCTGCACTGTTACCGCTTACTGCCCTTTGGAATGAAAATGATTTTGGCATCTTTCCATGTTTGAGTAATATATACCAGCTCATAGTGGATCTATTCTAGACAATAAATTAAGCGAATTTCCAATAATTCATTCGATGGCTAGCAATAAATTTTTCTCTAGAAATCGTATTAATTAATTTTGAATTTATTCTTCTCCTTCAGTCTTCTATGAATCATTTCACAATTCTTCCTATACCTTTTATTTGAACACGTATGCTTTCAGGATGACTTAATTTCTTTTGGTAACTTTTCTGAATACAATCGTAACTGTAAGTATACACCTGCATGTGTGGACTCAATGTTGATAAAATCTTAGGTAAAATGTATGCATTTGCTACAAATGTCATCATAAATTTCCCCAGTGTTGCAAATAGAGATGAATTAAAGTACATAGCACGTTTTCTAAATCATCTGAGAGTGCCAGGTAACGACTACTATTAGAAAGATTTGTTTCACGTTCGATAAGTCGTGTTCCTGTTCCCTTATAGCCCAAACTTTATTCCACATTAAATCATATCTCCGAGGTTGTGTTGCCTCCCCCTTAATTTTAGAAACTTTTGGTACTTTTCCCAAAAATTCCAATTTCATAGTCTAATGTCATACATCAACCTTAAGAATTTTGGGATGGGATGTACACTGTTCAACTTCAACCCTTATCTAGACTAGGTATACGATGTTCTTCTTTCTCTGCGTTTCAAGTTTAAAAGAACCAAGGGTTTGGTGGTACCCCCAAAATTTGAAGCATAAATCAAGTTTGTATGTCTGTATGTCCCTATGTTACGAGGGTACATGATAATAAATCGTTCACAGCAAGCTAGACATTAAGACGACATCAGAATACTTTTAGAAGAATCATCTAACAATTTTGTGCATTTTTCCTACCCTATCACCCGGCGGCCGTTTACCTTGTCCTATTATGTATATATGTAATATTATATAAAGAAAAGCAGAAGAAGAGATGTTGTTTGCCAGTTGAAGTTTAGTTGGAAAGTTTAAATCTGACCGATTTGTAAAAGTGCCAGCAAATGCGATTAGCGAACGTGTAGAGTTGCATCTAAAACAACAAGGGTAACCCTGCAACCCCGCAACCTATTCTCGGTACCCAAAGACAGTTCTTATATGTATATAGGGTAGCACTGGAGAAAAGTTTTTTTTTTGTTTTTTGTTGGCAAAATACAACGATAAATAAAATTTTCTCGAAATTCAGAGATCTGGGGATTGAGAGTGCACAAAAAACGTCATGAACTGTGGAAGGGATTCATCCTAATGATCGTTGCCCGAGATTGTATAAACTTTTAAATACTAAGCCCCATCACAGATGCAAATCCCTTAGAACTCGTGCTACAGTTATTGATCTATGGGGGGGTTTTAAGTTGAACGGTTCTGCCAGTGACTTGGGGAGTGCAGCATTTGACCGGGTATATCTGTTGGGAATCAAGAAAAACTCTTTCCAGGGGTAGTTTTTCCAGTTTTAAAACGTGCGAAGGTATGTGAAAACCATTTTGACTCTACATGTGACAAGCGCGTTTATTTGTTTTGGTTCTCTATCTCGTTTTGTAAACGTATATCAGAGCCCGGAATACGGAAATGTAGAAACCAAACCAACGTAAGTGCAGACACACTGCCAGACGATAAATAAATAGATGGGGCCTAGAGCTATTTTACAAACATATAACACTGTTTGATATTTTTTCCATTTGGTTTTTTGCTCCATATATTCATCCACTCGCTCCTTTGTTGTTTTTGGTTTTTATTCTTTTCTTTCTGGCATAGATACAACCGACTGATCCTGTATTCTATTTATATGCTCTTGTATGTTGACATACAAACTGTGTATGTTTATGCGTGTGGTATGTCCAACACAAGATACTTCGTAAATTATCAACTGACAGTTTTGTAATTTGCTAGAAAAATGGCAAAAAAATATGCTCCAGAAGGAAACAAAGTGGAATCGGATATGCTTCCAGATTTTACAGGTTTTTAAAGTGACGTACATTTAGTTTTTGAGAAAATTGCATGTCCCGCTGCTTTTACATTGCTAAAAGCAACCATGTATGTAAATTATATACTCTTTGAGTCTGTAGTATTTATTGTAGGTATTGCACAATGTATAATTGCAAAAATGTATAAAAAGGACACGTACTGGAAAGTATTTGAGATGCTGGTAAATATTCGAATCGAAGATACATCCAATGAAATAGTTTCGAACGAAAATTCGTTTGCCACTAACAAGGCATTCTATACGACTTTAATCGTTTGAAGATCTGTTGAAACATGGAATTTTAGATTGTTTAAGATAATTTTTAACCGAAAATGACATTTGGACTGTTTGAATACAAGTTCTTTGTAATGGAGAGGCATCCATAATTTTCCAAACTACGGCGATCTGTAAAAAATTAAGACTTAAATGCATGTCACGTTATAATATTCATCATATTATTATCCATATGGGGCGAAATAGCATCTAGTGATAGCCCCAATTACTTTAGTCGCATTAAAGACATCTAAAATTGAATTCATCACAGGATGTATGAAAGAGCTGAAAGCCTTCTCAGGCGGCAGTTTCTAAATATAGAGTGAAAACCCGAAATTTTGTATGGCAACATTAAAAGGGGTTGAAACAAATTAATGGTGTGATAATAGCGGGACCCGATATGCTATTATTGGCAGATGTAATGAAGCTATTCATAGAGTTAGTATCCATATTAAATTTACGAGTCTCCCAGGATTTTAGCAATAGTTTTGTTTTGTATGTGCTAATAAACAACAACAACAATAACAACAGAACGTCTGTCCCGGAGGAACGTCTCATAATATATGTAGCAAACCATGTTCCGGAATGATGCTTCTGACTTCTGCCGTAGACCTTGCTCAACCATTCTACGCACTCAGTAAAAAACGAAGCGATCTTCAGTGCTATTAGAGCGAAAAAGGAGAATTAGTCAAAGTTAGGGTATCTGGTTGGCCAGTATCTTAATACAGATATGTTTCGAGCAAATGACGATAATATCTGATATAATCACACCCAAGGTGGATTTTGTAAGACTATTCCACGTAATTGTAGGAGACCGAGACCGACAACAAGGCGTTCCACTAAACTGTCTTTCCAACAAGGATCGATGGTGTGGTACACAGATGGTCCCAAAACAAGAAGCGGAGTCGGGTTAGGTGTACACAGGCCCAGATCCCGTACATCAAATGCCCTGGACTCTCTCCTACCATATTCCAAGCCAAAGGTATTGCCCACAAAAGACTGCGCCGATACCTGAATTAAAGGAGCCATAAATGGCTCAACCATTAATATCCTATCGAACGGTCAAATCGATATTAAAACCTTAAAGTCCTACAATATCAAGTTAGGGATAGTCTGGGAATGTCTACAAACCCTCAAAAATTCATCAAGGAGAAACGAAGCTATCCTCTTGTGGGGGTACCTAGACTTGAGGGCCATTAAGGCAAAGAAATTGCTAATAGCCTAGCCAAAAGAGGAGCGGAAACTCCCTTTGTCAGACCAGATCCATTTTGTGGCACTTCAAAGTGTTACCTCAGAGCTATGCCAAATATCTGGGAGAATAAACAAAAACCGGTGTACTGGGAAAGGCTACAAGGACTTCATGAGACAAAAAAAAAAAAAATTTCGACACCTTTGGCGGAAAAACAAAATGACTTTTACTCCTTGGAAAAACAGAGTTCAATATGATTACAGAGCTCTCCTCAGGCGATTTCCCCTTAAGGTATCATTTAAACAAGATGGGCTTTGCTGAGACTTCATCCTGCTGCTTTTGACGGGATGCTCCTGAATTCTCGAAACACCTGCTTTGCAACTGAGAAGAATTTGCCAGGCAGGAATTCCTTCACCTCGAGGCTCGAGGTGGCGCGAGCTTGCCTGTGCTGGCGCATTCGATCCATTTCGAGTTGGTAACTTCAAAGATGCGACGCGAGCATGCGCTAGGTGGCTTCACACTCACTTGGCTCGTGAAACCATGCGCCGGCCGTAGGAAGCAAGCTTAAGTATATCTAAGTATAACTGCATATATCAATTCATCACGAGGCCAAACAACTTTATTTTAATAGAACAAAATTTGCTGTTCTTTGAGGAACTAAATCCCATCAAGTTGTACACGTTGTGTAATTTTGATATTTTGAGAACAAAAATTGTAATTCATGAAGAATATTGTTCTGAGAAGAATTCTAGTTAAAACCAAACAAAACTTCTAATATTTTTCATTTTGGCTTCAACCCAAAACATTTAGTTGCAAACCAAGACAGAGCCTCCGGTGGTGCAGGACAGATAAAAAATATTCGTCCAGTTTAAAAATGCATGAATTTTGACTAGATAAGCAGTCTATGTACGTACATCTACATACATACGTTAATGATGAAGTTTTATTTTCACGAAGACAGACCAAAGACAAGCCCTTGGCTTTCTCAAATATAGACTGTCAATACTCAAATGAAATTTTTGCGAGGTACAAACATGTACATGAAGGTAAATTAATTGATTAAAACTAAACAAATCTCAACTCTAAACAATCTCTGACACAATTCGCGAGATTATTATTCGCGTAATACATAGCCACAACTTTAACTCCCCTAGTCCATTTCTATTAATATTTTCAACAAAAACATTGTATCTACATGCAGTGTTATGTCTCCGTATACCACGGACTTGTTTGGATTTTTTTTATTTCACTGATACCGCACCACTGCCTGAAAAGTTTCACTTATCTTCCAAGAGTACTCGTTCCAGAACTGTCTCCAGTGATCGACATTTTTATTAAATTCTGATAATTAACTTCCTCTCGGCAAAACTGTCTGTTAATATCCGGCACTGGTAGAGGAGACGTGGCTTAGTTTATAGTTGTTATCATTCCCTCCATTCATGGTGCTGCTGTTTCTGGTGAAGTTTCTTCTTCGGATTTCTCCCAGTGCATCGTGAAGTGAATGGATAATGCTATCTGTGCACCATGCACTCTTTTTTTTTTAACAGAAAACATTATTCAAATTATGAGTCAGATGCAATTTTTTGAGATTTTCATTTTTTTGAGATTTTGCTGTGGAACGTTATCGAGTTCAGGCGCAGCATTTTTTTTATTTTTTTTCCACTTCATATGTTGTGGCTGTAGTTTTCAAGGGCAAAGTATCTTGCCACCGATAAGAGAAGCATTTTGTTTTACACTGCACCATTCATGTTGTCTCTTTAATAAAAAAAAACCCAAGATATTTTTAGTTTATACCCGAAGAGAGAACAAAAACAGCAGATGAACTGAAAAAAAAACCAACAACACATTCGCTTTGTGGATTTCCGTTTAGGGCAGCATTGCGTCGCGTGCCCTACCTAAAAGCGTTGTTAAATTTTTTTAAATGCAGAGATCTTAATTTGGTATGTATAAAACTCGACGGGAATGGAATGTATGACGAACTTTATTTTGGAAAATTATTATTATTATAGGGACACAATTTATCAGCAGACAAAAATGATTTTTTTTTTCTTAATCCCTGTGTAGCTTGCAGGAAGATAAAATATTATCTGGTTTTATGTATAGACCCAAGAAGGCTATTTCTGTATAAATAAAGTATTACAAAAATATGTATTAATGCTAGCTACAAGCCTTGAATGGAGCGATGATTTATTGGATTTCAAAAGGCTATTCCGCAAGGATAGAAAAGTTGGTTTGGAAGAGAACAGGTTATTGTATTAGACTACGTGAACAACGAGGGTAGGCCAGGCGAGGCGAGGCGAGGCGAGGCTGTATGAAGAGTTTAAGAAATAAAATGATTGCAGGCTATGCTATGAGAGTGTTCACAACTATGGTGTGGCAGCGCGCATGTGGCAAGACACCTCGACGTATCTCACTCTAGAATGAAATTTTTCATTTTTTTCACGAGATGTTGCGCGCTAATTTTGATAGCAGGTGTATTCTTATAGGTTTTTTTTTCTTTGATATAGAAAAGTTCTTTATTCATTCTCATATACTTGAAGAATCTATATGTCGTAGACACTTGATGTAACTCAGCACTTCACGGAAAGTCTAGGCATTTCATGAAATGTAGGCAGATAGTGTAATGGGCCATCCCACACGAGTATTCTTGATGCAGTATGCAAACCGGCTTTTTAAAGAAGAGGTGAAAAGTCGCAAAGAAATATCCCTGCAAACTGTTTTTTTTTAGGGAAGAGGTGAAAAGACACAAAGAGATCTCTTTTCGTCTTTTCACCTCTCCCCTAAAAAACCGGTTTGCATACTGCATCAAGAATAGTCGTGTGGGATGGCGCAATGATGTTTTACATGTTGTGTCTGAAATTTTTAGTCACGTCATGAGATGCTTTTAAGCTTTTACGCTGATAGTGTAATACAAACCGACACAACCGAATGCTAGGAGAGGTAGATGAGACGTGAAGGTGGAAGTCGCGCTCAGACTTACGAGACAGTCGACTTATATGTGTGCCTGTGTGTTCGAGTCGCGCACGAGTGTGTGCAGTTCTGGGCGCGAACTCCACCTTCATGCGTATCTACCTCTCCTAGCATTCGGTTATGTAGGTTGGTATTACACTATCGGCGTAACGGCTTTATTAAGCGCAAAGTATTTCACTATCTACCTACATTTCATGAAGTGCTGAGCTACATCAAGTGTCTACGACATATATATGTGCATGATGGAATTTCCGAAAGTTTAATCGCTTGTTATTTATGGGATCACAAGCAAAACTGCGGAAAAGGCTAGAAAAACAAAAAGTGATTAATTTTATATCGCAAATTTAAGGAATATTTGATGTTGTTATAGGAGATTAGCTTGACATACACAAATTTTTTTCTTCCGAATCTGATAACATAATTTACACTCTCACTTCGCGATTTATCAAAAAACTGAACGCTTTGTTGTGAACACTACATCCCGGGATATTTCTTCACCTCGCCTCGCTCAATTACCTACCCTCTCCACGCCTCGCCTCGCCACGCCACGTTGTGCTTGTACCCTTAGGATACGAGGCATAGAGAGACTACATGGGTTTGTTGAAAAATTTGAAAGACAGAAATAGTAATACTTTTTCAGTCACTGAATAGCAGGTTTGTTAAACTCAATCGACGGAAGAAGGTCTACACCAACGAGGTAAGGACTAAAGGAGATGCAAATGAGAAAATATCGCGTACCCAATTCTAACACAAAGCCACTGATATTGTTTGTACATAAGCGCCGTAAAATTTGTACACCTGTACATAATTGTACAACCTATGATGCGCAATTTTAATCGCTTTTTTTTCATATACTCAAAAGTCTTTACTGAATTTGCAAACGTGAACGTAAAAAAGTTAATAATTTTGAAGAAAAGTTCAGTGGTAAAAAGTTTGTGAGTAATATTTGCTTCGTGGCCCCTACAGTTATTTCACGGGTTTTCCTGCATCAATGCACCAAGCCCAAAACCATCCAAACCTAAGTATGGATTTCACAGCGGAGACCAAAAATGGCGGAGTGAAACATACACAAATGCAGGGCAATTTTGGGTACGCTCATGTACACGGATCGTACATATGATTGAATCTCCTTTAGTTATTACCTCGTTGGTCTACACATAGTTGAATGGCGAATCTGTCTAATCTTTCTGTAATGGAGGTGAGTCACTGACTCTTGTCAAGAATTTAAATTATTTGTGAGATTGAGCTATGAGTTAAAAGATTTATTACTGTTAATATTTTCCAGCTGTTTTAAAGGTTGAAACAATTTGTTGGCTACACATAGTATCAACGTTGAGTAGAGAGTATATTATATTCTATTTAGGAAATCAGTTTACATTCACGCTAGTTAACTACTATTCCGAAATATATAGTGTAACTCAGGAATACAAATATTTTTAGTATTGTAGTGTCAAATCGCCGAAGTATACTAAACTACAAACTTTGGATGCTTGGAAAATATGGGCAGTTTTGCAGTCATTTATATACCCAAATATCTCTTTTTTGTATATGACCTTAGAAAATTGAATAGTTATAAATTTTTGTAGTACATATGTTCATTCTTCGTATAATCTCGCGAATCCGTTTCCATGTAAGATGGTAATGTGCTAGATACATGTTTAGAGTTCCATATATTCCGCACATAAGTGTTAAGTTTAAAATGAAGTTTTTTGAGGTTTTGCTCTATCTAAAAAAAAAAAATCAATAAATTCCCAAGCATAGACATTGGAGGAGACCATTGTTGCCATTAGATATACGGAAGAAAGAGCAAGAAATTCAAAAATAGGTTCATTCTGGATATAGATTTATTTATTTATTATATTATATATTATTATTTATTTTTATTTAACCATCCTGATCTTTTCAAAGAAATGTTGCAATCGATTTTCATGAGGATACTGCGCCTTCAGCTGCAATCATAAATTGCTTAACTTAACACGAATGTCTGTCTCACAAGAACATTCACTAATCTCAACCATTGTTTTATTCTTTTTTTTACCACTGATTCTAAATCTTAAAAATCTATAAAAAAAAACGAAGATCTATGACATTAGTATGCAGCTAAAAAATTGTTTTAAAATGAATTGTTTTAAAATGATGCCGTAGATTACTGTTTCAAAAAACAAAAAAAATCGTTATGTTCCGGCAATTTAAACTACATACCATGGCGCGACAATTAAATATAGCTATAACTGCAATCCTCATTCGTATTCGTTTAAAATAGTTATGTATATGGGATATAACCTTACCACAATTTACATGCACCGTTAAGTAACAAGTCTTGATCATTATAAGATGGGGTACTTTCCTTTTGTTTTTTTTTTTTGACAAGAAAAGAAAAATCTATAGTAATATCATTACATAATTATAGGTATGTACATAAAATCATATGAAAAGGGCTTCTTCTGTTATTTATTATTATACATGTACTATTAGAACGTCTTCTTTTCAAAATGCATCAATCCTTTTTTAAAACTGCTATGAAAGGATGAACTTTATAAAAAGTTAATTAAGTTAACTTTGCAGAACTAAAAGCTCATATAGAATAGCTTCTGTTGTTTGCTTTTTCTGAAAGCACTTTAGCGTTTCGTTCTTTATTACCTCCGTTAAAAGTAATTTTTCATTGTCTACTCACACACAGGTGCAGGTGCACTATTATAAAAATAACCAATTTTTTAGATGCAAAGTATTTTAAGGTAAGCTAAAGTATTTATCTTTGCAGGAGGAATATGTACATATATAAATAATAAAAATATAACAAAAAATCTTACAGACTGATATCGCGATTATCGTTCAATGTGGACTTTTATAACAAAAAACTAAAAAGAGGGGCACTTTACTCAGATTTTATATAAAATCTAAAATGATATGTATCTAATAATTTGCTTTACTTTAATCGGCAGTTAGACTAAAATTGAAGTGCAACTATGAATGCAGTCCAATATACAGGGTGTTTCCCACTAGAAAGTCAATAGAGCAGGAGGTGATAGTACTCACGTAGGCGAACCAAAAATTGTATGGCTGGGTGGGTGGGGGAGGGGGCAATATCAACCGTTTAGAAGTTAAAGGGTGATTAAGAACAAATCTAATTTTTCACAAAACACCCTGTATCTTAAAAACTACAGAGCGTACGGTCATAGTTAAGAGTTCATTATATGCAGAACTGGTCAACCAGCCTAATACCCATTAAGAATTATAGTTGTCTAAACTAATAATTTCGGATTTTGTTACTTTTTTTTTTTAATTTAACCTTTATTATTTTGCAAAACGGTCAATAACATAAAGTTTTTTTATAAAAACTGTAAACTGTAGACTCTCCTCTCAGATAGCACATTGGGTGTAATAGATCACATTAAAGAGGAGAATCCACAGTTTACAGTTTTTATAAAAAAAAGTTATGTTAAAGAGCTTTTCGCAAAAATAATAAAGGTTAAATTAAAAAAAAGGTAAGAAAATTGCGAAATTTTTAGTTTAGACAGCCATAATTCTTGATTGGGGAGGGGTATGGGGTTGGTTGAGCAGTCGCTGGAAAGGCCATGAAATTCTCCATACAATGAGAACAAAAAAAAGCGTAAAAACAGGATTAGGATACTCAGTTTGTCATTCCGTTCGTAACGTATTGAAACAATGCTGGTAGGGAAAAATAGGTCCATCCGTCCTCACGATAACTCGAGAGACCGTCCGTTAGGGATCTGAAATTTTGCACGCAAGCCTTTTCAAAAATAAAGTAAATTTAAATTAGAAAATGGGACAAATTTGGTAACTCCTTCGTAGGATTGCCATACAAAAATTTCGTTCTTTACTATTTATTTGGACAATGACTGACAATGCGTCAACGTTGATAGCTGAACTTGTGTACACAGATTTTTTAAAAATAATGCAAATTTAAGTTCGAAAATGGGACGAATCTGGCAACTGCTTCGTACGGTTGAGATACAAAAAATTCGTTTTTCACTATATATTTGAACACTGCCTGAGAACGCGTCGACGTCGAGATCTGAAACTTTGTACACAGTGTTTTCATTACAATACTAAATATAGCTTTAAAACTGGACTAAATCGGGCAACCGCTTCTTGGTGTTGCCATATAAAAATTTTGGTTTTTTACGTATACTGTAAAAACGATCAGTTCTAGACTGTAAAAACGATCAGTCCTAGACGCTTTTATTGTACTGAAAAGTTCTTCAGAATATGAAATCCTGTAAAATTTCTTATTACGATTTTTGCTGTTCGACGAATCGTAAAACAATTTCAAAAGTCAAACTTGCACAGATGGGTGACCATTCGAAATTATGTACTGTACATATGGACATTCATCTACGGTATCATGCCTTAGACCAATTCTAGTTTTTTTACTTGTTTGAAAAGAAGATTATATTTCTTGTTTTTCTTTATTTATTTACATATATAATTAATCCATCTCTTGTGGTGTTTATCAAGAAACAATGAAAGTTTTCTCTGGTACGAAAAAATTAACAAGTGTGTTGTTGTGAATCGCAGGACCATGACCAGCTTTTTGAAATGTTGAAGATTGATTTTTCAAAATTATATGGCATATGGGTAACGCCTATATGAGGTCTTAGATGGCTTTCTAAAACAGAAATTGTATTTTAGTGCAGCTGAAATAGTTGGTAGAAATCATATATGTATAGGAGGCTCGAACCTCGCTGGTACCCAGTTTTTTTTCGATTTCCAATTTAGGTTAAGCAACCACGGTACTGTAAAGACCTCGCTTTATATTTAATTTGACAATAGCGGCAATAAAAGACTGTATGAATGAACATCTTAGATGTGGTTTCAGGAAACCCTAGTTGTGGGATCGAGACTTCTCAATGGAAAGTAAAATTAAGGCAAAGAGTTTCTACTTTCCCAAGAGACTATGTTTATTTTTTCTCATTCCTACCTTTATTGCTATAATTAAAAGTAAATCTTACAATACTCTGAAGCCCAATAGTTATTTATTGCCACAAATATGTAAACTATACTAGTATCAGCCAATTTTAGGTATAAGAATGATTCAAAACTAATATGCCTTCCCTGAGCACTTTTATTATCGCTATGACTCTGATATTCACCAAAAGACACACACAATGCAGTTTACTATTATTAACATAATGAGTTATACTAACCATAATATTCGGCTTTATTCCAGTTAATTAATGCGAATCATTAAATATTAAAAATAGTCACTCTAGACTAAGAAATTGGAACTCAGCTAGCAAAGTAGTCAAACAAGTTGTCATATAAAAACTGTTAAGTTAATGTCTCGTTCATTTAGACCAATCACAGTTCGAAAGATATACATTGAGAATATAAAAATTAACTTTTTTTAAATTGACAAAAAAAAAAAAAAAAGACAAAACGATGCTACTTATTAGCATCAGAAGATGGAAAGTATGAACTTAAAAATTAAAAAGTAACATTAAGTGCAGGGTGATGACTTTTCTCAGGAACGACAACTGTCAATTCCTAAAGTGGATATTTCGCACAGAATTCTAATTGAAAAAAATGAGAAAATTCTCATACTATACGTCTAGTTTTTGCACAATAGACTTTAAACGAAGTTTTCGGTTTTTAATAAGATATAATCGGATATGTACATATATCTTTGCAGTAAAAATGTGTTAATAATATTTTAGCAGAAGTCTGCACACATAATGCCATATCCTTCGGGTATTAATAAACAACACAACATTGCAACAAATTCTAAATTTATTTTATAGCAACAAACCACCAATTGCAAACGGTGGTACTTTAAATTTTGCAATTGATATATTACTGCAAATCACTAAAACAAGAACATGCGAGAAACATTGAAGTTCGTAGAAATCCACGTGAAAATTTAAAAGAAAGTCTCGGAAATAACTCCGAT
Source organism: Dioctria rufipes (assembly GCA_963924295.1). Lineage (NCBI taxonomy): Eukaryota > Metazoa > Arthropoda > Insecta > Diptera > Asilidae > Dioctria > Dioctria rufipes. The sequence goes on from OZ002740.1 coordinate 240,544,972, forward strand.
TTTCAAAGTAAGAATACGAATAAACTTTATCTTATAGAGTACGACTTTAGTAGTAGTGCTAGAATCACGTTCATCAAAATTCAAAGTAATAGGGAAATGCAACATTTAGGTAAAAATTACAACTCAGAAGAAAGAAAAATCAGCAAGAAACAAAAATATGAAAATAACTATATACTATAGAAAACAGCTGAGACAACTTACATCTAGATGTGCAAAACCTCACAAAAACGCGGTCCAACTAAAACAAGCTAATGGCCCTCTAATAGAAAGCTCTACACATTCTCTCTCTCTCTCTCGTGCTGTATTATGTCACATAAATTCTTCGCAATGATATCTTTCTTTGGTTAAATAAAAATTTAAAGAGCTTTCAAAAAGTGTTCCGGGTTTATATGGAGTCTTACACATCTAGTTGTAAGTTGCTTCAGGTGGAGAAAAAGAAAAAAAATGGATTATGTGCGTGTTAACGAGTTTTTTAAATGCATACATAGTACCAGGAGATCATTCCACAGACGGATGCTTTGAACAAGGTAAGAGCTTTCCATTACAGTCTTATGAAAACGAGGCAATTCCAGATTTTTATTACAATGGGAGGTAATGAAGTGCAAAAATTTTCTAAAGTACTCTGGCTTATTATTATTATTATTATTAGGGCAACTTCCATCATTCATGGTAGAGATACTGTCCAGTTTGGGAAAGTTCAAACATCCAAAAGTGAAATAAGGCAAGATTAGTGTTTTTACTAGCTTTAGACGAGTACGACTAGATAATATATTCGCCAAAATCCCCAGTCTGCGTAAGCAAGCATAGATTTTCCAAATCGTATTGTTAATGTTATCACAACACATCATATTTGGGTTTAAAACGATCCCAAGGCTCGTGACCTTATTTAACATGGGCAGTGTAACTTCGTTCAAAAGTATAGATGGGATATCAATTTCATTGGGTGTGGTATTATAGAATGTAGTGAAATTTGACTTCCCGCCTGGGGTTTAGCAGCAAGCGATTATAATTTGTCCAGGCACAGATTCGGTCCAAATCACGGTTAATTTGTGCAATGCAATCTTCGAGGAGATCAATAGGTCTACTTAGATACAGTTGTACATCGTCATCATATAGATGACTTTTCACATCACGCTCAGCTCTCCGTAGATCGTTGATGAATAAGCAAATGAGCAGGGGACCCAGAATTGATCCTTGAGGAACCCCTCGAAAAAAACGCCCGTTCAGGAGAGAGAGAGTCATTCACTTTGACTTGTAGATGACAGTGAGATAAAAAGCTCGTTATCAGGGAAACTGCTGGGATACTGAAATTAAAGGAGAAGAATGCGATGGTCTGAGCAAGCAAGGGCTTTCGAAAAATCCAACAGAACCAATGCTGTGAACTTGTCGTGGTCCAAAGCCAGTCTTATGTCTGAAGATACTTTAAAGACTGCAGTTTCACATCTATGGGAGAACGGAAGCCCGATTGCTAGCATGTTAATAGATTGCTGGATTCCACATAATGCTTTGCTTGTACATAAGCTTTTCTAATAATTTCGAAAAAAAAAACACAGCAAACTTATTGTCCTTTAATCAGATTATGATTGAGGAGAGGGTTTCTAGGGCACTGGCAGAACAGTTGCTACTTTCCACTCAGAAGGGAACGTAGATGACATTAAGCAAGTATTAATTATATGTGAGATGTACCTACCAATGCACGGGAAAAGCATTTTGATGAACCGGGGTGACATGCTGTCTGGACTGATTGCGGCAGACTTAATGGTACTGATAGATCCAATAATTTCATTTAAGTCTGTACCACGGAAAAAGAATATCTTAGAGGGATTAAGGTTAACATACTATATTCTTCTAATAAATCATCAAGAAATTTGGGTTGGCTAGTTATCGTAGGTATGTTACCAGTAGCAATGAAAAATTCATTTAATTCGTCGGAATTTAGACCACAGTCATCGCTCAAGTCTTTGCCATTTACATCCGCCAGTTTTAAATTATGTCATAATGTTCGGAAAGGAAGACTCGGATTGAACTTAGAAATATAACATTGACGTTTAGCACGTGTAATAGCCAAGTTAGTATGTATTATTCCAAGCAATCTTGTATAGCCGGTGTGCTTCAACGGTCTTAAGGCGACTATAACGATAATAATAATAATAAGAGATCTAATTCGTTCGACAAACCACGGGCAGCCATTCGCAGTTACGCATTTCGTTTTGACAGGAACAAACAAACAAATTAGAAACTAGTAAGTAAAATGTAGTACATGCTTGACACAATTCTCTTCGACCAAAGACACGGAATTCCGTCCTCCAAATATCGCACAGATTTTCAGCAAAGCTGATAATCAAAGATAGCATTGAAAACGAAAAGAATTCCATGCGAATTGCTTAATGGGCAGATGTGATGCGACTATAGCCAGAATTAGAATACCAAATCCAATGGTCGACTAGTTTCATTATTTACGCCGCCCAGTGCCGTCTTTAGCCTTTATCAGTCTAAAAGGCAAAATGCTGCCCAGGATAGATGAAACGGAAATATGGAAAAGGTTAACATAACCGCAGAAGGTACGAAGATAATCTCAAGGAAGTTAGAAGGCGGCATAAGGTGTGATAACTTTTTTTACGCAAAATTAGTACAGTACCACTCAAATTACCTCAAAATCTTTGGGACTTAAGGAAGTCGATGGTCTAACATGCGATACATATAAACGGTTTCAAAATTTATTGTTTTTCTTAAAAATGGTCTAAAAAATTCAAATTTAATTTAATTAGCAATTAAAAGTTTATGTTAAACTGAAATTAATTAAATTAAATCAATATATAAGTACAAACCTCAATTAAAATAACGTTGCTAGAGTGACATTGTATACTACTTAGAATAGGATCATCGTAAATTCGTCGAGCTGTACTACATATCTTCAAACATTTTGGATGCTCGGCATGGTTCAATAAATTTACCAGTCTCGTATTTTGAGAAATTGGATAGGTATTGTTCTCTCGATACAATCAAAGCTTTTGTCCGAAATTCAGAAATAAATTGCAACGGCAACGCCATGCGCCGTTTCAGTTCAATATCAAATGTATATCTATATACAAATACCAGGGAATGCTTTCTATTTCCAGAAGTGTTAAATTTCATGCTTTTGCACTTTTTATGGTGAGTAAACATCATTAGTATTGATTACAATGTCAATAGTCTTTAATTACATGAAGCAAATAGGTTTGCTACACTTTTTATTTATTTTTATTTTTTTTGTTCTTCAATTTTTTTCTCGGTCCCATACGGAAAACCTATTCAATTAGCTTAATTGAAAATAAATTTTAATGCATTTTCGGTAAAAGCCGTACATCAATAATACGAGAATATGTATTTCGATGGCTGTTCGACAATTAAAATGCTTACATTTACGTAAAATATTTTTGCCAAAATTATAGTATTTATTTAGTGATCTGTTTCATGGTTTTATTTCAAGTGAGATAATAAAGAGAGTATGGAGTCGAAATTAATTTTAGTGGTGTTATAGTATGAGTATTGACTTTGTCATGAACATATTATGCGTAATTAATTATAATTTTTAACAAAAAGAATACCGTTGGTCATATATACCTCAAATTTATTTTTATTTTTATTGTTCTTTTCGAAAAAGATTGCGGAGAGTACATTTTTTGATATAAAAGTGCATTAAATTAATTTTTAAAATTATATGGAATCATAAAATTGTTGTCTTTCATTATTTGTCTGAATGTTTGTTGTTTTATTTTTATATAATAAAATAAAGGAAAATAAATGAATAAAATAAATACATAAATTTGATGAATTATAGCTAGTGTAGCCCTACGGAAATGTACCGGAAATGTAGCTAGAAAATTTGCATGCTTTAAAGAGAATTTTAGTTGAACTGCATTAGCTTTGGCATTGGGCTTACAATCAGCCGTGCATAGCCCTCGACATTGGTATAGTAGTCAAGAGTCGTATGAAATAAGTATGCAACTAAAATAATAATTTCAAAAAATAATTAATAGAAAGTGAGTTATATTTGTCTATATAATGTTTTGAGATATCAATTAAGTATTATTCAAATAATTTCTTCTTTATAAATACTATTCAAAACTGTGTATTATCAATAATAGAAATATAAAATTCACATTGTCTACTTACGTCGACTGTGTAAAAAATCACGCTTAAAATCATGTAATTTCCTATAATGATTTCAATATTTTTTGATTTAATTTAATTCAATTTAATTTAATTTATTCATTTGAAGATATCTTTGTACATTTAAAAGACAGGGTCTTTTAGGAGTTCAAGCTTAAAAGGCAAATAGTTCTCTGTATATTACAAACAAAAGGTACAATTCCTGATTTAAATTAAATATTCAAATTATAACATTGAAACAAAATTGAAATAAACATTTAAATATTATTAATTATAACAAAAAAGACTGGTTAAGTAAATATACCAAAAATAGGAAAAAACAAGTAAAAAAGCTGGAATTGGTCTAAGACCAATTCTTATGATACCCTAGATCAAGGATCTCCGAACTACGGCCCGCGGGCCAAAACTGACCCGCGAGCACCAAGAATCCGGCCCGCGGTAGCGGGCCGTGCATGTCTGATATCCGGCCCGCCGTAATTTATTTTGATAAATTTTACAATGAAAGGAAAGAAAGTAAATCATACAAAATAAAAATCAGATTTTTTTTATTTAACGACCAACTCAGAACATATTAACTGACATATGTAATGAAAGCAGACACTTTCAACTGTAACTAATGATATGAGATTTATCCTAATAACTTACAATAATTCACATAATGCAATTAGACATTATAATTATGATTAATGAGATTTATGTAGCTGTAACTTTTCCCTGACAATTGTTTGCAGTTGTGGATCATGTTTACTAGCGGAAATTGTCAGCAGCAACTGTTGATCACTCAATTTGGATCTGTAAATATTTTTTGTATACTTACTTTTGGAGAATGTTTTTTCACACATATAAGTAGTGCCAAAGGCAGAAAAAAGCCACGAGCAAATTTGTGCAACTGATCAAACTGTGTGTGTGGAAGACTCTTTTATAAAATTCCAGCAATGATGACTTTGAATATTTCTCTTTAAAAATATCGCTACACTGCAAATGAATCATTTCCATTTGAATTCCTGGGGCAAGTGCTTCTATATCGACGTTAAAAGCATTTTGAAAAATCTTGATATCGTTTGCAATTGCATCAAAATCCGAAAAACGAGACTCGAAATTTATTTTCAAAGCAACCAAAGCTTCAATTGCGAAATCTACCGAAAATTGAGTCTCAGTTTGTTGACTAAATGTTTGGCATGTATTAAAATGCGTGAAACATTTTTTGTTCAATTGAGATTGAAACAATACAATTATTTGTCGAAAGGACTTAATATGGGTATATAAATCAGGCAAAAGCTGGTTTCTCCTTGTAATTTTAAATTAGGGTCATTCATATGTTTAGTTAAATCTGTATAAAATGATAACTTCCATAACCACTCATTGTTTTGTAACTCAGCCATAGGACGATTCTTTTCATTCAAGAAAATTTCAATTATTGTTCGGAGCTCAAAAAATCGCGTTAGAACTTTTCCACAGCTAAGCCAGCGTACTGCAGTATAATATGGCAGGTCATTTTCTCCAATCTCTTCAATAAACTCTCGGAATTGACGATGATTGAGCGCATATGATCTGATATAATTAACAGCTGACATGACTGGCTTTAAAACTTCTGACATATCCATGCATTTTCCGCACAAAGACTGTTGATGAATGTACGATACGAGAGCACCGACACCTTTATTTTTCCCACACATATTTTTGCCGCCTTCAGTAGTGATACACTTCAAGTTTTTCCATTGAAGATTGGTTTTTTGAACAGCATTTTCGACTCCTTTAAAAATATCTTCTCCAGTAGTCGTGCCGTGAATGCTATAAACGTCAAGAAGCTCTTCATGCACTTTATAATTTTTATCTCGAATAAAATGTAACACCTGAGCAGTATCTGAAATTTCTGTTGATTCATCCAAGACCAAGGAGAACCACTCTAAGTATCGAGCCACAGTGTTTGCTGACAAACTAATATTTTGAAACAAATTAGCTTTTTCTGGACATATTTCTTCTGCTGCTGCAATCATGCAATCCTTGATTAATTCGCGTCAGTAAATGGTTTTCCAGGGTTGAGAGATTGAGTTGAGAATGAGTCCATATATAGTTGAAGTGACAGTTCAACATAACATCTTATTTATGGTATTTTTGTGATGGAGCTATAAAAGCTACAAATTTTGTTTATAGATAAACAAATATACAAAACTTTCCAGTAAAGAGCAAACACCAAAAATCCCAACTGTTAGCTGCGAACTCGACTACACAATCCGCGTTTATAGGACATCATTTTGACTGAACTACGCCAGGCAAGCGCGGTCGAGTCGAGGAGTCGAGTCGACCCAATTTCAACTCGAGCTGCGTATACATGGAGTTGAACCCGAGTTGAACCATGGTTCAACCCTGCATGTAAACATGGTAATAGTCGGAAATCTCGTCTGATTCTTAACTTATTGTTAAGTTAACTTTGACCACGGTATACTGACAGTAATATGGTATGACTGCTATGAGACACGGCGGCCATCTTGAGCATCGCCGCATCACACGACTGTGCTAAAGCCATATACAAAAAAAAAAATAAAAATAAAAAATAAATCGGAAGTCTTTATATGAATTGATGCAGTGACGTCATTGCATTCATTATCTATCAAAAATCTAGTGGGCATATGTTGTTAATGTTTGTATACCGTGACTCCAATCTTCCTAACAAGCAATCACGCAGCGCAAGACTTCTCCATAACATGCTGTAGCTCTGGTGTTGTATACTCGCCAGTCGCCGGCAGGTCCCAAAACGAAAATTTACGTGTAATTAAAAACTACAATATATTGGTCTAATGAGCTAGCTGGGTTTTGGCCCCTGGAACTTAGTGGAGAAATCAGTGTGGCCCTCAGGCTAGAAAGTTTGGAGACCCCTGCCCTAGATGAATGCCCGTATTAAATTTCGTATGGTCACCGATCTATTCAAGTATTGATTTTGAAGCTGTTTTTCGCATATATTTCTAGAACGGCTTGTCGCACAGAAAAAATGATTATAACCAATTTTATAGGATTTTGTATTCTGCAGAAGTTCTTAGTACAAAAACAATGTCTTGGACTGATCGTTTTCAAAGTATACGTAAAAAACCGAAATTCTTATATGGCAACACCAAGAAGGAGTTGCCCGATTTAGTCCATTTTTGACATTTTATTTGCTAATGTAGTAAAAACAACATGTACGAAATTTCAGCTCTACATCTATGCGTTCTCAGGCAGTGTCCAAATATATAGCGGACAACGAAATTTTTATATGGCAACCCCACGAAGGAGTTGCCCGATTTGTTTCATTTTCGAACTTAATTTTACTTTTTTTTTAAAGTCCGTGTAGAAAATTTCAGCTCTTTAAGTATACGCGTTCTCGAGTTATCGTGCGCGCAGACGGACGGTCGGACAGACGGACGGACAGACGGACGGACGGACTGACGGACGGACGGACGGACGGACGGACGGACATGCAGAAATCGAAATAACTTTTAATATTATGAATGAGTGTCCAATCCATTTTGCTCTACCATTATTATTTCGAGGTGTTACAAACGGAATGACAAACTTAGTATACCCCTATGATTGCATCTAGGGTATAATAATGCATATAAAATAATATAAAATAATGAAAGACCAGAAAAAAAAGAACAAAAATAATAGAGACGATATCTGGCTATGCATTTCGTTCAACAACATCATGTTTCAGGGACTTAAATGATTAAATAATTTAGTAGCAAATTATTTGCAGACGTAATGCGACAAAGATCACTAGACAAGAAATTTCATAACTAAATAGCGTGAATGTAGAAGAAGTTCTGACTAAAAGAAATTGTGTGAGTAGGCGTAACCAAAGCAGTCGTCCGAGGGGATATACAGAAACGTAACTTTTCAAACAAATATTCAGGCTTTTGTGTATAAATCAGTGTGCGCACAAAAATTAAGATATTATATTTAATATATGTAGGTAAGAAGTAGCCAATCAATGTACAGGATGGGCCAAAAGTCACGTCTGCGTGTAAAAATTTAATAACTTTTTTGTTTATTATTATTTTTTATTTTTATTTATTTTAAAATATAATATGAACTTTGCATGATTTAAATTTTAATTATGAAAAATAATGTCAGATAGATGACCACCGTTTTCATCAATGCACAATTGGGCTCTTAAACGGGCGTTTTGCACACCACGCAAAGTATCAGGCTCTATTGCCCTGATCTCAGCTTCAATGTTGTGCCTTAGCTGCTCTATAGTTTGAGGCTTGTTCACATACATTCGTTCTTTGAGATAACCCCATAGGAAATAATCAGGCGCAATCCTGAATTTCACTTAATGTCACGGGCCGTGTGTGCTGTGGCTCCATCCTGCTGGAACCAATTGTTTGCTGCCACAGGACATACAAAATTATAATTCATAGTACGATAACTGTTCCCGTGCACCGTCACTGCATTACCAACTTTATTCTCAAAGAAGTAGGGCCCTATAACCTTTGTCACTACACACTGTACACTTGAGCGAGTGCAATTGGCACTGGTGAACAACTCTAGGGGTTTACAGTACCCCAAAATCGCATATTTTGCTTATTACCATATCCACAACTCCAGGAACCGTATTGCCCAAAATAGTCGTTGCTGGTAGTTAACTGGTAAAAGTTGTTGAGCCAATTGGACCTTGTATGGATGCATGTGTAAATGCCGAGATAAAATCCGCCGAAGTAATGTTCTAGACAAGCCCAGTTGTCGAAACCCTGTAATTAAATGATTGATTGTAATTGGGCTCGGTGTATTTCTGGTGTTGAAATAATTTCGATAGGCTCGTTGCTTCAGTAAAAGTGAATGCGCATTGGAAAAGTAAAATTATACCACTTGGGTCCGTTGCTCGTTCGTGTAATTTTGCATGTTGGTCTAACAAGGTTCAATGAATAAAATCTGAAAATAAAAATAAAAATAATAATCAACAAAAAAGTTATTCATTTTTTCCACACAGGCATGACTTTTTAGCCCACCCTGTATATGCTAATGGGCCGATATGTGATCATATCTTCTTAATCTAAAAATATATCTTATCGTGGAGTTGAAGTCTACATTTAGTTTGTTAAGCGTAGTAGAATCAAGACGATAATACACTGTAGCTCTATACAAGATAAGTGGAATTAAAAGAGTACTTACAAGCCTGAATCGAGCATCAGTGGAAGTGTTGCCAAAGGTTGCGCAGTCCTGTCATATTGACATACTTATTTCAAAAACAACTATGTCAGTATAAGAGCCCCAGGTGAGAGTTGTATTAAAAATTATCCTTAGATACAGTTTTCACATAACGAATCCTAGCTGCATTTATGGTTACTGGAAGAGAATAAGATGTATCAAGCTCTGATCTATACATAACGAACGATACTCTGCAATCTAAGACCATTAGATGCTGCACATCGACTGATTTAAAGCAGATCATCATTAATACTTTCAACTGCATCTTAAATTAAATCAAGATGTTCCGGAAGATACACCTGAACATCATCTGCATAAAGATGAATCTTTCAATTTTATAGGTGAGGAACTAAAATAAAAACAACAGCTCAGTTTCTGAAGTAATGCCGCTTACACATAGAAAAATGAAAACGAACGAATAAACAGTTCCACATCAAAATTTCGTCTATATTTACATATATCAAATGTAAATAAACGGTAATGACGTTATGTAACACTGAAGAGAGTTTTCCTTCATATGTAAAACATAGTATGGAAAGAAAATATAGTGTTACGAACGTGGTCTTGGTTCGTTATTTAAATCACAATATTTCAGATAAGTATAATTCAAAAGTTCTTTCTTTATATAGCTTTACTATTTACTCTCACAATTCACAAACAATAATCAAATCAACTCTTTAGTTATCGCTAGTACTGTGCTCCTAATTATCACAATCCAAATAGTTTACTCGTTCACTTCACTGTCTGAAATAAGACTCGCCTCCTGGAGTCAATCAGAGTACTTCGCACGCGATTTACGAAACGAAATGAATTTTGACTATTTTAAACCGAACCGATATCCCGGGATATTTGAAAAAGATTTTACGTACAGGCTTTTATTTTGGCCTAGGTTTCACTTGTTTTTTTAATGCACTTTACACTTTAATTGTTCGAATTACTGTTAACTTTATATTACGGGATGTCGGATAATTATTAATAGCTTGTTGCGCGACAGCAAGCTGGATGTGAGCAGGGCCGTATTTATACTCTACAAATTATACTAGAACCTTCCCAAATATTCCGTTCTCCTACCCCAAAGTTTACTAAGATGTTACTAACCTACAGTTCCTTCCATTTCCAACAGATGTCGCTTATGTCACTTTTTTGCGCGTAACAATACTTTACAGTTCGGAACGAAAATTTGTTTCTCGTACGAATAAACATAAGAATGTGAAATAAAGCTTTAAATACGGATATTTTTTTATTGAAATTGTAATTAGAATAAATATCCAATATTTTATTATATATATTGCAGGTAATTTCTGCTAGCTTAGGGCAAAATTTGTGTTCTTCGGATCAGTGTTTTCGTTTTTCGAAGTGCAAGGGGCCTAAAAGGTGATGATTGAGTACATCAAATGCCTTACTTAAATCAAGAAAAGAAAGTATGGTAAATTTATCTTGATCAATTCACGAAAGCTCTCGGATATTTTCAGTAAAGCTGCTATACAACTTTGATACTTTCTAAAATCAGATTGCAAGGGCGAAAGGAGACGATTAGCTGACAAAAATGAATTAATCTACTCGGCTATGACTTTCTCCAGAATTTTAGGCAAATTACGAATAAAATTACAGAAATGTTTGTCGCATCATGCCCTATAAGTATTCTTAGAGGATCCGATGGTCAGTACTTAGCAAAAGTTTCAATTTAGATACCAGCAAACCTGTAGATAATAAAATTTACTATACGTAGGTTTGTGTCCTGAAAGTGATAAAATTCATATAAAATTAGCCTAGACCTAGACCACAGCGCACATTAGAGACATCTACCGCAAAAGACAGAAACCTAACATCCGCCAAAACCATACACTTTAAGACGAAAAATGAAAATTTGCAGTTCACATAAATTGAAAATTTTTAATGAGAATTAACTGTCCTAAAATATTTTTGTCCAGAATTGTTAAATATGCTATTTTGCTTTGTATTAAAACAACTTTCAAATAAATATTGCAATTTCTCGTCGGGAGAAAAAGTACTATTAGAGCCAAATAATTATAAAAGCGCCAATAAAAAAGAAAAAAACTCGACGTTATTTGCTAGATCTAGGCCTTATCTTTCTAAAGCAGTCACAATTTAAAGAAATGAGAATATCTATATTATGACTATCAGAACCAGCTTAACACAAGCTCGCTGCATGGACACGTTTAATAAATAAACGTCTCAACAATACATGCGATTCATCACTTAGTCGGTGTTAGTATTAGTATGTACACAAAACATAAACCCAAACACCAGATGAAATTACATGCACAAAACATTAAACAGAATAGATTAAATATTATATAGACGTTTTTTTAAAACATGCTTAGAAACGTCGAGAACAAAATGCTCAGCCATATTATTAACAGTAATACACATGCGATTAATAGGTTCATACTTGGTAAAGTTAGACCTTGAGGAGTTAACATGCAACAGAGGTAGCCTTCTTAAATTGTGCCTACTATCACGGAAAGAGATTTTGTTAAGTAAAAATGGAGAATCAATATTCCCGTTTAAGAGTTGATGCACAAACGTTATATCGGCAACCATACGACGTTTCTCTAGCGAGTGCATATTTAAAAGCTTCAAGCGATCCTTATAGGGTGGAAGAATTAATGAATTATTCCAGGGTAGGTGCCTGAGAGCAAATCGTAGGAAGTTCCGCTGAACAGACTCGATACGGTCGATGTGTATACCGTAAAATGGAGACCAGACCTGGCTAGCGTATTCAAGAAGGGGTCTCACAAAGCAAGTGTACAAATGCAATGTAATGGTGGGATTCGAGAACTCTCGAGACCAACGTTTTATAAAGCCCAACATAGAACTACTCTTTGATACCATGAAGTTTATATGGGAGACGAAATTCAATCTTTGGTCACATTTGACACCTAAGTCACAAACAGAACTAACACGGCGAATCGAGGAATTCGAGAATTCATAATCATAAGTGATTGGTTTCAGATTCCTGTGGAAAGTCATAACCTCACATTTGTCGATATTGAGTACCAAATTATTGCTTTTGCACCAGTCGTAAAATTTGTGGAGATCACTCTGTACAAGTTCACAATCGTTAAAAGATTTAATCTGAGCGAAAAGTTTAATATCGTCAGCATAAATCAAGACTTTGCAGTGCTTCACAACAGATACAATGTCGTCAATAGATAGAATAAAGAGCAACGGGCCCAGGTGACTCCCTTGAGGTACGCCGGACGAAGCTTTCAAGACTCTAGAGAAGGAATGGCGGAAATTGATTTGGTATGTTCTGTTATCTAAATATGACTCCGTCCATTTTAGGAATGTTAGGGGAAACCCATACTTTTCCATTTTAAACAATATCACGGAGTGAGATAACTTGTCGAAAGCTTTACTAAAGTCAGTATAGATACAATCTGTCTGGAAGCCTTTTGCAAACCCTCCATTAGTATCCGAGATGAATTCTAATAAGTTGGTGGTTGTAGACCTGCCCGAAATAAACCCATGTTGGTTTGAAGAAAGCAAATTCTTACAGGAAAACGATAGCTGAGAGTAAATGATTGATTCAAATAATTTGGGCATGCATGATAATTTCGCAATAGGCCTATAGTTAGATATATCATTTTTACTACCTGTTTTGTGGATAGGTATGATGAAAGAATTTTTCCATAGCTGCGGAAAACAACCACTATCGAGCGATTTTTGGAAAATAATTCTCAGCGGGGCTACTAGGGAGAGGCAACATGACTTCAGAAAGGCTGGAGGGATCCCATCGGGACCCGTTGTGAAGTCATTTGGAAGCCCATTAATATGATCAAGTATATCCTCATGTGTAATTGTAGGGATAGTGAATGAAACTTTATGAGAGTCGTTCATATAATTAAAGTTACTATTACGAGGTTGGAAATTTGAAGAGGAAAATGCATTTTCAAAAAATGAAGCAAACATATTGCAAATTTCAGACGAATCATCACTAGTAGTATCTTTGTACTTCATGTTATTGGGGTAGTTGTCGGTTTTTTTTTTCATATTAATAAACCTAAAAAAGTTACGTGGATCACTAAATAATTTCACATGCATACTTTGAATATACTCATCATAGAGTGAAGAGGAAAGTTCATTGAACTCATTATAGGATGTGAGGAAGTTGCTGTGACTTATAATGTCCTTGTCCCGCAAATATCTTTTCCACAGTTTATTCTTTCTATTTTTAAGGCGTTTCAGTTCTTTATTGAACCATGGCGGTGATGTTTTAGAGATCCGCTGACGCTCACGGGGAACATGAGAAGCGAATAAATCGAAAAGAATTATGTAAAACTTAGAAACATCTTCATCAACACTATTGCAAGACAGCAATGTGCTGAAATCAATAGAGGTAAGTCTACTAGAAAGTTCTGAAAAGTCAGCTTTTCTAAAATTGAAAAAGTATTGTGTTTCGTCACAATTTGCGAGATTTTCGGTTTCATGGCAATATGTAATTAGTAGAGGGGGGTGATATTTGTCAAGAGTAGACATTATAACTGAGCTAGGTTCAACTAATAAGTTCCCAGCGTCAGTAGAAAATACCAGGTCTAGCTGCCTACCCATGTCATTCTTAACATTACTGATTTGGCTGAGACCAAGAGATGAAATAGTGTCAAGGAAACGTGATTCCCTTGTTGTCAAGTTATTAAGTGGAAGATAGTCATCGTCATCTTCATTAAGTACCCATTGTATATTGGGTAAGTTAAAATCACCAATAAGTAGTAATTCGTCAATAGGTTCCATCTTACCATGGATAAAATTAGATGTTAAAGTAAGTAGGTCGTAAATATTTTGACCTTTGTCATCAACTATATTTATGGAGTCTGGAGGAATGTAGCAACAAACTATGTATAAGTCATATTTTAGGAGAGATAGCTTAAGAGCTATGAGCTCAATATCGAGGGTGTTGGAGAAACAAGGAAGTTCAATTTTGCTGCAATTGAACTTATTTTTACACGCGAGAAGTACGCCACCGCCACGAGCCTCCGAAACAGTATGTCTATCTCTTCTAAAAGTTTGATAAGAATTATCAAGGATTTCAGCATCGCGAATACCATGATGCAGCCAAGTTTCAGTGAAAGCCACTATATCGAAGCAAGCCGCGACGGAGGATTTGAAGATATGTGCGGTTTTTGTCCGAATCCCCCTTACATTTTGATAGTAAAGGGAAAGCGACTTCAGTTTTTTGGAACAACGTTATTTATTTTAGCTTTATTTCTAGGTAGGCGCTCAGAAGGTACAAATAATTTAGTGAAAGTGCCAGGAGGCCAAAGTAAGGGGTCTAACAACTTGTCTTGCATATCTGCTGAGACAGTTAGGAGAAAGGATGCAACCGGTTTAGAGCTTTTACTGATTTTTCGACAAGAAATACCATCAGTCGCAATATTTTTGGACCTTAAATACTTCGATATGTCCTCGCACATCGTTTCTGGACAGAGACGGGTGACGAAAACATTCGAAGGTTTAGGTATCGTTCTCAAAGAGGCCCCAATACCATTTCCTAAAGAGGACTGAGGTGCAGTGCCATTCTCTACTGTGGAAGGCTCCCTCCTTTCAGTTGCAATTGCACGTTTCCGGGATCGGTTTTTACGGATGCTTTGTTTACGGGTTTGCTTGGAATGCTCCACAGGAATAAGAGCATTCCTATTAAAACCCAAGTCAAGGTCGGAAGATTTGGCCAACGGAAGCGGCACGTGCGAAGCCCGGACAGCATTCTTACCTACAGATAACTCCGTCTGACCACCTGCAGAGGACGTTGTCGGAAGGGATTTTTGGCTACTAAAATTAAAATTAGTGTCCGAGATGGCGATTGCATTTTGGGCTGCTATGAGTTCACTTCTTCTAGCCAAAGGAAGTTGATTTAAAAGACTTCAATGTTTACCATTTTCACAAGTTTCCGAGCTAATATCTCAATTCCAATACACTTTTTTTTAATTTTTGACGACGTCATTTATTACCTTTAATTTAAGATATAAATCGTTATTCTGCCACAAATAGTTTGCTAGAAATTTGCATTGAAAAATGTATGAAACGTTCAAATATTGGTACTGAGTCCTCTTAAATGGTACACAGATGCGTCCACCAAAATGGTAGGTAGAGCAGGCGTGTGCATATATGGGCCGAAGTGCCATCTCGCAAAGACACTGGGGGCCTCATCAACTATTTTCCAGGCAGAAATACACGCCATAGAGGTCTTTGCTCGCGAAGTAATTCACAAAAATATGTATAGAGTTAAAATATATATAATATCAGACAGCCAAGCAGCACTTACAACGTTAAACGCGTTTATCTTTGAGTCTAAACAGGTTTGGGATTGTCTTACTATCTTGAAGCAACTGTCTGAAGGAAACAAGGTGACGCTGATTTGGATGCCAGGACATGAAGGCATTAGGGAACGTTTGCGGAGTCACCAGATTGCATTGTCTCTTCTTGTCTCAAGCTTGCACTATAATATAAGTCCTTCGCGCTACCCACCAGAGTAGCGTCAGATTTGAAAAATTCCTAATCTCACGTTGGTGAGATAATGAGAGAAAATGTAATCTGGTGACTCCACTCTACTTCGCCATTGTAAACGCCCCTTTAAGGCCATGGATATTGCGGACGGCCTTACAAAGAAAGGAGCTAGATTTCTGTTTATTGGCCCTGAGTCCATCTTTGAACATTGGGAAGATATTCCGGGGCTAAAAGAAGCGAAGAAGTTTTTAAAGTATTCGCAACAGAGGGAACAAAAGCATTCCTCAACTTAGCAGAAAGAATTTAAGGCTCATTGCGGGCTTGTTTACTTGGCACTGCCCCCTTAGATAACATCTTAAAAAGATGTGAGACTTGTCGCTTCTGTGTGGAAGACGATGAAAACGCTGAACATGTTCTGTGTAACTTTGAAGATCTGTGCCGCATAAGGCTAAGATATCTAGGAAAAGCATACCCACTACCAGAATGCTAGAAGAAGTCGCAAAAATGGAGTGTCATAGGCTTTATAAAAGACTTTAAGTTCAAACCGCCCTGGGGCATTTGTTAGGGGTAATGTCACAAACGATCTCATAAATGCCGGTGAGATGAGAGGCGAGAACTCTATCTGCATACCCCACAAATAATAATAATAAAGAATAATCATACCCTATAAAAAAAAAAAATTATAATTAAAATCATTTTACAAAAATATATAAATTTGAGTGCTTTAAAAACATGAGCTGATGCGGGAAAACACAAAGCCTCATATATATATTTCATATCTATATTTTATTATTTCACTAATTATATTTGAGGACTTATTAAAAAACAAAATATGGTTTTGTCGTTTAATTTTGCTTTATAAAGATACTTCGCGTACAACAAGTACCTATACTAACCAAAATTTGAAACGTCAAATGAAATCATCTCAATTCATTGTGAAAGAGGCTCTACGTGATTTTAAAATCATTCTCCAAATTCACGTAATTTTGTCATCGTGCGCACATGTTATATACATAAGTATGCCTATATTAGGAAAGCGGGAAAGCCATTGATATCCCGCAGGATAATTACGGCCCATACACATATATCAGTGGAATTTCACAGTGATGAATTTACTAATTATTGAAAATATATATACAAAAAAATGTAATCCTTCTCACCTCCCAAAATCATCTGCCATATAATATTTTGCACCTAACCAATATAATATTTTGTCTCACCTAGCCTAATCAACCAGTTGTCAACTGAACACCCTGTATACCAACAGTAGTAGTAGTAGTAGTAGTAGTTGATAAAAAAATGTTTTTTCTTCTTCTTTTTTATTTGTTCATGTTTAGCATTTTCAATAGTAGGTACATATTCACTAGATGCATCCAGATGGACACAATTTATATTCTAATGCCGCATATAACTCTGAATAAGATTTTCATACATAATTTATAAAGGCTGAGTAATGGTCGTTGACTTTAATAGCATAAAAACGGAAATCAAAAGCAAATGAAATGAATAATAATCGAAAAATCAATTCCGAAAAAAGTGAAAATATAAATGCTAATGAGAGTCCGTTGAGTCACTTAATATTCTGGCGGTATCCATAACTCGTCAGATTAAAAAAAAAAAAAAAAAAAAAAAAAAAAAAAAAAAAAAATCATCTCGTTCTTCTTGAATATCATGAAATTATACTCCGTTACTATTATGGAGCTTAAAAACGAATAAAAGAACATTATATTGGTGACAGGTTCCTATTTGATATTATATAGTTCTCGAGTTAGTGAATCTGGCAAATTGGACTGGCTATGAATTTAATATTCATTCAGGGATATACGAACTTATATAACAATCTGCAACATCATAGCGGAAGTATACAAAACCAAATGTATTCCACAGGCTCGTTGTTGGTTGCAAAATATAATTGACGGAAATAATTCAATATTCACGGCAAAATTGCCTTTTCCTCTCTATATTACGTTTACATATACATATATACCATACTATAGCGCTGTATTTTTTTACACCTGTACAAAATTCAAACAAATTAAGTAAATCAATTTTACATACACGTCTGTAGCCGTAATCCATGCCTAATCCCCGATCAGGAATAGCTGGTTCAAGAAGAAAAATGTTTCGGTATCCTGTGTTTTCTCTCTGCATACATATATACATATATATATATATATATATATATATATATATACTTTGGATATATAGATCCACACCTTGAAAAATTCATCTCTATCACGAATCGTGGTACAAATAGCTGCGGTAAATCTTGTTCACTCCGACTAAAAAAAAACAAAAAAAAAAACAAAATCGGAAAAACCCTAAATAAAACGTTTAGGGATGGTTGGTGGTTACGTTGATATCCTTCAGCAATGGGTAGTCATCACTATTAATTAATGAAAATCACTTTGAATTACAGACAAGAATGTACGGAAAAGCTGTTGGTCCTAATTAATTTTTCTTACTTTCGTTGCAGGTAATTAATCTGATAGAGAGCTACTGTCATTTGGCAGGCAGATGATATCCTCCTCATCCAGCATCTCTCAATGCTGCCAGTATGGAAAGATTTTTTGCTGTTTACATGGACTAGCATGTGTCTTATTATATGTATATTGTATTAGCTATATATGCATATATATGTACATTTACAACATCAGGAAGGGTAAAGATATGTTTTATGTACTTTTGCACTTTTTGCCTAGCAATGGTAAAATATTATTACGTAAGTATTATATGAAACGCATGTCATGGTATTAGCAAAATCTTCGCTGCTCATGTAATATTAATAATTTAGTATACAATTAGCTGAAGGTCGACGAACGCTGTTAGTATATGACATTTTCTCTGTCCTATTTAATAAGAATAAAAAAAAAAGTTTTGTTCATATATCATAAACTAGAGTTTTGTTAACGAGTGTGTAATGGCTTTGCTCCTTTTATCAAGGAATGTTTTAAATCGAGATGGCAGTAGTAGATGCTCCTGTCAGCAGGATATAGTATGCAAACCTACAATTCTTTTGTGTAAAAATGAGTAATTGGACAGTTGAATCCCTAATATTTTCCATCTATTGTCCTTAAGTGCTTAATTACGTATTTCTAGATTTTCCGTAAACACCTTTATCTATCCTCAAACATATACCTGTTCTTAACCTACTTAATTGAGAACTTATAACCAGGGTTGTAAATGAGCCGACTCATTTGTCATATCAACTCATCGCTCAACTCAGGACATGAGTTCGCTCAATCATTGAATCCACTCAACAGTTGAGCCGCGGTTCATCGCTGGAAATTTGAGCGGACTCACTGGTTGACCGGACTCAATTTTGAGCGGACTCACTGTTTGAGTGAACTTGAGCGGATTCATTGCTTGGCCGGACTCATCATTTGAGTTGAGCGGACTCAAATCGTGTTTTAAATAACATTTAATTAAAATTGAAACTGAACTTTAAAACAAATAAGAAAAGCTAAAAAAAAAGCCATTCATTATATTTTAATAATTTAGCTTTTGCTAATTTTCGTAGCAAACATTTCCTCTTCCGCTCAATATAATGTACAACTGTACTTAATGTGTAAAGACCGTATGGTATTATCCCATACCATAAATGATACGATTCAATTTATGGCGATTCTACTTACAATTATCCATAGAAATACTTGTGAAATATAAAAGGAAAGTAATATGCACATGAGGAAACTCAGTTTTGTGAATTGTATTTAAATTTTATAGCCGAAAATAAGTGTTAACTTCAGACTTGAAAAATTCTTTTGGTCATAATTATTGGCATTACCTGTTTTTATACCCTAGATAAAATCTGTATAGAGTCTGTCTACTAAGCTTGTCATTCCGTTTGTGGTCCATAGAAAAAAATACTTGTAGAGTAAAATGGATTGAACATCCACGCATAATTGGGTGAGAAATTTATTATTTCCAGAATCAATGAAAGCCTGGAAGGTGTCGACATGAATACGCAATCTCAAAATAACAACCAAGCTACGCCATTTCGGGATTCAGATTATGAACATGACCAAAATTCAATGGAGGGTCGGAAATTGTTCTTGGAGTATAATATTTCCACAGACAAAACCTCGGGCGTATTTTAAAACAAACATTTTCCGGTTATAAAAGGCCTTTCTACCGAATTCCACACATCACTGCCTAGTAGTGCTTCGGTAGAAAGATTATTTAGCATAGGAAAACTAACGTTAACTCCTAATAGATGTCGTCTAAATGAGGAAAATTTTGAAATGCAATATCAATGGAAAAAATATAAAGTAAGGCGCTGATTCTTTGGAAAAATGTAAGTACAATTTCCTTGAATTGAATTACAACATTTTCAAGTATGGTATTTTCCTTACAGATTTTACAAATTGTTGAATTTGTACATTATATTGAGAGGAAGAGAAATGTTGAAAATTAGCAAAAGCTAAATAAATATAATGAATGCCTTTTTTGTAAGCTTTTCTTATTTGATTGAATTTTCAGTTTCAGTTTCAATTTTAATTAAATGTTATTTAAAACACGATTTGAGTCCGCTCAACTCAAATTATGAGTCCACTCAAGTCCAGTCAAGCAGTGATTCCGCTCAAGACTTGAGTCCACTCAAGTCCAGTCAAGTAGTGAGTCCGCTCAAGATTGAGTCCGCTCAAGGTTGAGTCCGTTCAACCAGTGAGTCAGTTCAAATTTCGAGCGATGAACCATCGCTTAACTGTTGAGGGGACTCAATGATTTAGTGGACTCAATGATTGAGTGGACTCAATGATTGAGTGGACTCACTGCTTGAGTTGAGCGTTAAGTTGAGTCAAAATTTGAGTCCTTTACATACCTGCTTATAACCTCTTTTATGTTGAAACAAATCATTTTCACAAAACACTATTGCTAGATAATTTTATTCTACGATATAATTCATAATTACTTTTTAAACCATCAGTACTGAAGATTTACCAGATCACATCAGGTATGCAAATCATCCTATCCTTGTCGCGGCAATGAAGCATCGTAAAAGCGCGGAACTTCAGAAAACCCTCCGTTTATTTACAAGTCAAATCAAAAATTTGTTGAAATTTCACCAGTTCCATACCAGCTGATATTATAAATGATTACTTAGATCGAAAAGTGCATTAGTTACAAAGACATATACTCAAATTAACCATTTCGCAGGTTCCACTTCTCTAAAAATTTTATGGAACTCATCTCTTTACTGGCGAAAATATACTGCAGAGTCCAGGATATGTCAAATGAAATTGATGTTACTTGGGACTTCGCTTATTAGAAAAAAAACAAGATTTAGGTACTATGGGGCCAACAATTAGAAGGAGTACACGAGACTAAAGTTGCTATAATTACTGGTTTTTTCAGTGTTTGAGTCGACCTAGTAAAGTTTAGGATGTATAAATATAATATATTAAAAAAAAACTTTTAAAATAAATTACTTAAATCGCACTAAAAAGTAAAAAATATTTTTTTTCTTTCTCAGTGACTGACAAACAAAAGTTTAGTTGCAAAATTAGAAATGCTACAACTCAGATTATATTTCAAAAGTTTGGACATTCAGAATTATAATCACAATTGTCTCACTGCAACTCATATCCAAAATTTTTTTTATTATTTAATCGGAGTTCTAACATTTCTTATTTTCCAATGAAACTTTTTTTGTGTATAAAAAAATTATTTTTTACATTTTAATGCAATTATTTAAGAAAGTTATTTATTTCAAAAGTTTTTTTAATATATGTATTTTATTTTCTACTTTTTAGTCATAAATTTTATAAACTCTCTCTCTCTCTCTCTCTCCACTCTGCACTCACCCTCTCTATCTCTATCATCATTCAAAACTATGTACAGTGAAACCTCTCTTAGTGGACACCTCTCACTAAAGGACACCCCTTCTAACGTTCGTGCAAAGTCTCTTCCGCTATCTGGAGCTCGTTCCCAACAGCGGTTCATAAATAGACTCAACATTTCTTTTCGATCAATTTCTGGTGAGGCTGCAGATATAAATCAGGAAACAGTCGAATGCTGGAAAGAGATTATTGAGGCATATTTGCCGCACTTTTGAAGAAAATGATGTTTACAACGCAGACGAAACTGGGTTGTTTTTTAGAGTTCCCCCGAACAAAACTTACTGCTACAAGCCTGAAACTTGTTGTGATGGAATAGCGTTAAAGGAACGCAAAACTATCTTACAGTGAGCCAGTATGACAGGAGAAAAAGAAAAATTGTTGGTAATAGGAAAAGCAGCTAATTTGATAGAATAACCTGTCGAATGGAAGTTTAATAAAAAAGCGTGGATGATTAAAAAAATAATGACAGAATGCAAGAAGATTTAAATAAGAGAATGAAGCAGGATAAAAGAAAAATCTTATTTTTTATAGACAATGCATAATCTCATATGCAGCTGAAACTGAGTAATATCCGCCTAGAATTTCTTCTCGCAAACTCAACTTCTGTTTGTCAAGCTCTCGACCAGGAGTCTATAGAAACGTTTAAAGTTTATTACAGGAAGCTGTTTTTGAAACACATGATATCTTCCATACCAGAATTGTGCAAGTCAGTTAGTGTTCTGGATGCCGTAATATGGGCAGAAGCAGTTTGGAATCAAGTTTCAAACGAAACAATCACAAACTGTTTGACGAAAGCTGGTTTCATTCCAAATGCTAGAGTTCCTGCAGAAGACTTTGGTTTCGACGTTGAGGATGACATACCTTTGTAAACTTTCATTATTAATTAAATCGTCTAGATGGGCTCAGGTAATTTTGTTAGAATCTATAAAAGAGTGGATTTTATTATATTAGAGAATAAGAATTATAAATGGTTATTTTTTCGTGTTATCAGGTTCTTGATCCTATTGCTTTTGCAAATAATGATGAAAATATTCTTACCGAAGATGACAACAATTTCCAAACTGAACAACAACATGCGATTTTCGAGGATGAACAAGACATCCATTCTAACGAGAAATCTTTCAGAAAATAATGAAGAGGGTATAGTCACGTTCAGAGAAGCCTACAATATGTGCCAGAAACTGCAGAATTTTTCTCTTAAAACTAGTGACATTAGAAGAGAATAAAATTACATTACGAAAATAATCCGGTAAGCCTATGCGAGAAAGTAATATAAATAATAATAATAAATAATAAAGTTTTGGGGTTCTCGTTTAAAGTGGCTTTTCTTACCATACCTCATATTAAAGGACATAAAGTATCATACAGAAGAAAAGAAAATATGCTATTTAATAGCACTCAGCAAGAGCTATAATTGGATATCACACACGCCCCAAATTGCATAGCCCCCAAGGGTGAGGGTGGCTGTAACCACCCCCCCCCCCCCGAACGTAGAACGGAAAGCTCCATATTCACATATTCACTTATTCTAAATCAAAAAACCCCATGTAAATCTATCCACGTTTACTACCCTAAAACTCTTCCGTCACCCTTAGGCGCTCAGGCACAAAGTTTTTTAGTCAGGGGTTAGTGAGTAGATAAAAGTTATCTAAAAATTAATAACATAAATTCTATATAAATGTATCTAATCTATTAAATTGAATATACGGAAGAAACTGTCTGTCAGAGGCTTATACAATATTTTAGCTTTTCTTCTGCCTTCATATAAATTAAAATTCATTGTAATAGACAATTTACAACATTAAAAAAAAGTAATAAATAAAATTAACAAAGTTCAGTAAACAGTCAATACGGGAAATTGAAATCTAAATTTGTTGCCTAAATGATTAGATTCGGAATTGCATTTCTCCATATTATTACAGTTAGTGTAGAATTTGAACGATCTGGTTCTTCTTCACAAATATAATCATATTCGAATTATACAAATAATTTCAAATCTCTAAATCATTAAAGCATTATACCGGATAATATATCCTTAATTATGTACATAATTACAACAATTTACCCATTTCATCTACATTTATCTGGATAATCAAGAGAATTATCAATTTATCGCGAAATTTTGAATTACGCGCAGTAATTATGTGACAAGTGCTGAAAATCTGAATAAATTTCAATCATTTCAGATGATTTGTTCTGAATAATTGAACAAAACTCGATTGCAAATTAAGTTAAAATGTACCCTTATATTGCACATAATATAGCGTTCTCAGCATGGATTGCAATTTCGTGGAGGCTCTGTTAATAGGCGAAATGTTTCAGATTAAGTGCACAAAGTGGATAAATATATCTGTAGGTATATGTACTTAAAACAAGTGAAATATTTTCATTTCAACCACAACACAAAATTCCTCAGCTATTTAAATTTGTTAATGAGATTTCCGTATTCGTTTATTCGATTTAAAATTAAATGATTGATGAAGTCATGTATTTTTTTTTAACCATTTGCAAATTTATTGAAAACAATTTGATTAAATACAATATTTTTTCATGTTAAATACGTACATGAAGAATACTTATGTTTATGTATATAGCCAGAATGCATACATATGTCAAGAGCCCTACAAATTATCATGTTGTAGAAATGTTTAAATCATATTTTATATGGCATTCCAAATCACTGTTATACCTTTACCCTTCTCAATCTACCACATATAAAACTAGCCAAAAAGTTGTAATTATGGTTAGTTTTGGTGTTACCGTGGCATAGATGAATGCTCGAAAATATATCCGGACCTCTCTTTTAAAAATGTGCCCGTTAGATTATTAAAGTTGTTTTTTTTTCACTTTATCTTACAATGGTTCGTCGGATGGCAGAACTTAAAAATGTAATAATTAATTTAATTAATTTTTATGTGCCAAACATCCGAGATTGACCAACTTCCTAGTATATGTACGAATTTTTCTATGGCACGAAGAAGTTATTCGAATTTACATTATGATAGCATGCATTTTATCCAGATATTGTGAGGGAGACAGCATAATGAAAATTAAATTCTGCCGAAGTAATCATTGCGATGTCTCACACGTATACAATCCCCCACTAGTTTTTATGGCAAAAATCGCAAACTGTCAAATAGTCAAATTTCTGCTCCCAAATTATCTCGAGTGACCCAGCAAACCTTTCGAAGCCATTGCGAATCGCAAAAATATCACAAAATGAAACATAAATTTCGCTACTGAATTCAAATGAGATATGAAAGCGATACCTCGAATGGGAGAAAATATTGACAGAACATTGTATCACATTGGCGGTATAACTTCGGATGCACTTTGCCTTTATTTTTCGACAAAATGTGATTAATTTAAATGTATCCAAAGTAAATATAAATCTACTGTGGTAACGATAATCAAATTATTAATCTATTAATCTAATCCAGTCTCCTATAAATGTAGCCTCTCATTTTACCTGTAATGTTATTTAAATGTAATTTTAATTGCTCACCTTTTACAATTCACTGATAGAAACACGAACACGCCAAATTTCTCTGTTCACGCTGAAATCCAAACTCAGAATGGAAAAATAGAACCGAAAATCTTGAAACTGTGAAATTCTCAGAGGTTCGAGCAGAAAATAGCGAACGTGTTTATGAAAGATAAATAAAAGAAAATAGAATTTATATTCGCTTTTGTTTCGCTTTTATATCGCTTCGATAACATAAATAATTTTTAGCTCTGTTGCATTTACTCTCATGTTTTGCATTGTGCAGCTGTATTGTCGCTTAAGTTTAGCTGTTGCGGACGTTCGCCAAATTGTTTGCTGGGGAATTCCATAAAATACTGCTACATCGAATCTGTAGATGCGCTACTTCATGTGTTTGGACGCGGGACTAGCTCTGAAATAATCTTTTCTATAAAATATTTAATTAAAAATTAAAACGTATTTTTATTTTCTTTCATTTTGACAGATAATAATTTAATTAATTAATTTAATTATTATTTGCTTTAAAATATTAGTAAGCGTGTTAATTGACAAATTAGGGTTGTCAGTAACAAGTTTTAGTTCCAACACCTATAAAGCTTACTATACTCCAGAGCTTTTGAGGGGAGTAAAATTTTTTCTGCAGACCTCGTTTTGTCAATGTGTGCGTGTCCAGAAAACCGATCTGTCACTTTTGACTACTGGCAACAAGTTTGACTATTATTTGATAGCAACAATAATTAAATTACCTATCTATCAAAATGAATGAAAATAAAAATACGTTTTTAATTTTTACTTAAATATTTCAAAAATTAAATATTTTAAATATTTGATTGTAGAAAAGATTAGTGTTATTTCGGAGGTAATCCCTCATCCAGAAACTGGAAGTAGTGCATCCACAAATTCGCTGTTGTGGTCCTTTTCGGAGCTCATTGTATACGTACATATCTTAGCTGAATTCTATACGCACCTGTTAGCTCAAAATTATTTCTGTGGTTGCTCATAATAGAAAATTATACCTTGAAGTCTATTTAACGAATGTTTTAGTTTTCCTTGTTTAACACAGTTTCTGTCCATTGGTAAAAATAAATCGCCCACAAATTTTTAAGGCTACCTGCTCATTTAAAAGCCTTCGAGATAATGTCATGTGCGAAAGGTATTTCACTTCATGTTTGGGTGTTTGGAGTCTACTTTATACTACATATATTTGAATATAGGTTCAATTACAGCATTAGCTAGAAAGGGATGGAGTTGACATAAGCAAAAAGTTGTTCAAGAAGATAGAGGTAAATTGCATCCTTTGGATGACAGGAGAGATTAAAAAATTTTCTCATATTTTATAAATCACTCTATAACCTGACAGGAACCCTATAAAGATGGTCCATAATATTTTAACTTTCTCTCCTCCTTTTGGAAGTTATGATTTAACAAACTTAAAATTACAAAATTTCAGTTGGTTTTATTTTTCATTTCTTTTATTCATTTCTCAGTTTTTCGAGGTTAAAACCGGAAGCTGAAGGCTGACACTGATAGTCCGTATACTACTGGTCAGCATCCAACATTTTGCCTATCAAGAAGCCACTTCGGGGGAACTGCAAAAATGGAAAAAAAAGTCCACTGAAGCTTTTTATGAATGCAGTCAGTGGACATATACCTTTCCGTTGTTTTTTGAAGAAGTTAAGCAAATCCAACTGTGCGAAGTCTTTATGGTTTTCCGCTGTGGATTCTATTCTAATACCTGACAAGTCATTGTTTTGTGTAAAATTACTTGTGTATGCCTTCTAGGCATGTGTCCTGTCAATTTCCAATTTTCTTCGCTTTATTTAGACCGGAGTTAAATTTTCTGAATTTGGTATCCCTCATAATGTGAAAGGATTTTCAAACTTGATTTTCTCCACTTTTCGTTTACGTTTTCTTCCATTTCTAGCAGTTATACCACCGGGGCAGTTGAATTCCCACACTTCCTCTATTACACTTTTATCTGGCTGGTATTTGTGGTGTTGATTTTCATGTACATATTTTGTTTTATCTGCATTTATTCTTAGGCAAACTTTGGTGCATGTACTTCTAGAATGTTTATTGCTAACATCGTTGAATGAGTGGGCTGCTAGTAGGACAATGTTATCTGCTTAGCCTAGGTCCTCTAAACAACTTGTTAGAGTCCATCTAATTTCTTTTAGTGTTGTGTTAACTATTTGCATTACTTCGTCAAGAGTGGCGATGAATAGTGGGGGATAAATTTGAGTGTTATTGAATCAATAAGGTATTATTCACAATTAACAAAAAAAATGTCGGTGCCCAACATATCCAGGAAAATATAATTGAAGAACAGTTATTTTCTTGATGAAATCATGTAATATGATTGCCTCGTCAACTTTTTACCAATTATACATAACCAAGGGGACGAAATTAGCTACTACAAAAAACAAAACAAAACATCATGGAAATCATACTGAGAAAAAAAGTTAGCAAAGACCAACAATCATACAAATTATTTACGTGGCGTGTAGAGGTATATAAAGTCCATTATAGTTGGGCCTTCAACAAAAATTTGTAAGCTGCGTTGTCAGTTCAGACGACATTTAAAAAAAGCAAAAACTCTGAATTGTTCTCATAATATACTTGATTTTCTTTTATCAATGCCACTCTCAATAGCAGCTTATTACAAGCTGGAATTTGTTACGGTATTCAAACACAAACCCTTCAATTGCAATTTCATTCATTGTCATGGATCGAAACAGAGTAACAAATGCTGAAATACGGGAAGAAATTTTTAAAGAATGCTACATCAGTCATATCAATTATTTTAACTGCTTGCGAGGTGAGATGTTAATGGCATGACCGTGAAATTTGCATGCAGTCAATTCGTAAGACAATGAAAATTCGACATTTTACGAGAGCTTTTATGTGGATGAGGTAAAGTGAATCGTGAAAATAACAAAAATAGTTAAAATACTTTCGCGTTTGTACTGTATTATAAAAAATATGTAAAAACTATAAAATTTGTAAAAAACGTACTAAAATACATAATAAATAATAAAAATTGATTTGGTCCTGTACATATCTAGATAACTAATAATACTAATATACTTCATCAAAATGAAAAATTGTCCATAATTGATAGGGGAACGTAGGGCAAATTACAGCTCTCTATTGGACCTAGTTTTGTGCGACAATCTTTAATTACTTCTGTAAAATTTGTTCTCCTTCACTGGGATTATGTATGAAGATTTTACTGACTGAAATCATTGTGATTTTAAGAGAAATTCTATTATATTACATGATTTTCTCCATCTTCGATCATAGCCTGGTGTGTACTATTTACAGAAAAATTGGGTATGGATATCGCGGATATTGCATTTACCAATTTATGTATATAAAAGTAATTAACTATGTAAAACAGAATAATAGTATATACCTAGTATTTCAAGAATAAATTTTTAATTTTGTATTTCAAGATGGATTCTATATTTTAGTTAATTTCACCACACAACACGGCTCTAGTAAATGAAATGTCTATTAGTTATATATTTGTATATGTGGACTGTAGTTGTGTTGAGGTTTTAAACTTATATTTAAGTGTTATAACTTCCACATTTATAAGCTTTTAATTATTTTATTGTTTAATTTCATATTATAAAACGACATAGAAATCGATTTTGATTTTTTAATTTTAAATATGGATTTAAGTGGTAGAAAATGTTGAATTTTTCCATATGACTTCCAGTTATATTTGTGGAGAATTTATTGCAAAAGTACTGTGCCAAATATTTCTAGACAATAATCAGTTTTCGTTTTAATGCTAGTGAAAATAGTAAAAGCTGGATATGTATTTTTTGTTGCTCGACTTGTTACGGAACTTTGATGCTATGATCAAAAAATGAACTTAGAATCATGTCATTTTCAGTATTTTAATTCCAATGATATGTCCCGAACTAATGAATCATATTTCTGATTACTACTTGTGTATTACAAAAGTAAAAGTATTCAATAAAGCTATGTTATCGAGGAAGCATTATAATATATTCTTACCGTGCCACTTTACCAAGACTATTTCTTCGAGATGAAAATGTACCAATATCTGCAATGCCTGAAGGCATATTTTGCTGTATAACTGAAATAAAAATCCTTCAATTCTTGTACCCAAATGTGTCAAAATAAATTAACATATATGTACAGCATAGCAAAAAATACTGCAACTGCTAAGGTACGAGGGCCATAATTGAAAAATTTGTCGAGATATGATGTTAATTTGAAAGTCTTATAATAAGAATGCAGTCAGGATATACCAAGTTTAATTGCTTTTATGTTTGTTAAATAGCAAAAATACCAAAAATCAATATGTGATTGAAAATTGACATTCTTGAGACAACTCTAATTGAAGAGAAGAAAAAAATAAATGAAGTGCATGCCACTGGTTAATGTCGAGAGCATTCTGCTTCTAGCGCTGCATATAAAATTGAATTTAATGAAGATTCTTGTCATGGCTTTCAATTAGAAAATAACGACAGTAACTGCTGGGAATTCTTCAAAATCTGTGATTCACAGCTCTCTTGGCAGCAACGAAGTCGAAACCTACCGAGAAATTATTGACAGTTTGCTTGGAAATTACAAAGAATTAAAAAAAAATTGTAGCACTGTGCACATATTGTGAGCTCTCTTTCACTATTACGAACTAATTTACTTGAAAGTTTGTGTTTATGTTATCTTGACTGACAATTTTTCTAACAAGTGAAAAATTTAATAAAAAAAAAAAACTACCAAAACAATTAACTGCAAATTTCTCACATGCAATTTTTAGATATTTGATTTTTGGTCACCCAAAAATCGTTTTGACCAACTGTGCGACGTCAACGATTGTCGAAGAATTCTACTGAAAGCAAGATACTTACATCTGGATCCATTGGGATACTGTAAAAAGCGAGCAATATTTCACTTTGTAGTTTGGAGCTCACCTAAAATATATTGTAGGTCCAGTCCAATTATAAATGAAATTCACCACCTGCTCCGCACTCTCTAAATTACTTCCTTGAAAATTCACCATTGAAAAGCATCAATTACACAATGAATTGAGTTAATAAGATAAAAACCTCCGTGTAGTCAGTCAGTTATTCAACCAGTAAGAATCAAAGTACAAATTTGGTATGGTATATGTAACTCTATAGCTTCTACATAAAAATTTAAGTTCTCAGTGAAAAATCCTAAAATTCGCCACATATCTATGTTATACATTCAGAGGAAAATAAGCAAAAACAATTTCAGGCCAGCGAAGAAACTTGGAAAAGTAATGAAAATTAAATTTTCTTCTAACAAAATCAAATTTGTACGGAAAATTGAATCTTTATCAAAAGTCTATCGTACTGTAGCTAAAATAAGCACTAATTCCTTCATTAGATCTTTCTTGGATAAGTTGGACCTATAAATTGGATTTATTGTCGTCTTATGTTACGTTCGAAAAATTTCCTTTTCAAATATTCTCATTGCCTCAAAAAATTGTATTTGTAGCCATGTACCTCCGTTCGTACATATATATATATCTATAAAATTTGTTGCTATTCGTATATTTATGTACGAATGTACCAGCATACATTTGTACATATGTACTATATACCTTAGAAGTACGGATGCTGTTTAGCTAAGTATGTATATATACATCGACCTCATACTAATGTCAAATAATATTCCCTTCATCAGCAAAGTTTTCATCGCATTCAATTGAAATGTGCGCATATGTTTACTCTCTTTATAACCACCCTGTTTGATGGAGTTACACACCCACTAACTATTTATACATGAATGTACTCGAAAATTTTCCCGAGACTAGACATCTTGCTATCGAGACCTACGTATAAGAAAAAGGAAAGTTTTCCATATATAGCCTCACATAAATACATTTATATATAGTACATACGTATATATACTTTAAAAGAAAAATACCTACATGAAAATATTGAAAACATGAAAATAAGGGAAAATTCAAAATGCATTAGCGATAAACATAGTCAAACAAACATACCCCGGGAACATAAATGATTTCGCAAAAACAAATAAAAGTTGAAAAGAAAAATACGGAAAAAAATGCGGAATGATTGGAAAATATGAGATTTTCCGTGCGAGTGCACTTGAACTTTCTGAATTCATGATATTGAATGTGCTGCTCCGATAATTGAAATCGGTTATATGGTTTGGAAATTCGCAGACCTATTTAAGTGATGCACACAGGGCATGGCATGGATGTGCCGATTTAAAATTTTTGGCTTTGTAGACATAAAAAATTGTTAATAATTTTCATATTTTTGTGGCTTTTCCTGTGGTTTTCCGCATGACAGGCAAGCAAAAAGTTTATGCGAGTTTTTGTCAGAATCAGTATTAATCTGTTTTATAAATATGACTATAAATCGGAAGCATATGAGGTCTATAAAAAAAAAACAAAAAATGGGCTGTACTTACTAAATTTATATCCCAGAGGCGTGTTATTGGATTATTAACCAATCTATGTAAAAAAAAAGTAAGAGTTATCAAAGGTGAGTTGGACGAATAAACTTTTCGTTTAGAAAATCGCTTAAATAATCATAATATTCATAGGCAGTAATTCTTTAAGCGAAATTTTACATGAACTGAAGTCTGCATATAGATAGTGGTTAGTCAAACTAAAATAGGAGCATTGTATCTATGAAAAAAAAAATTTGGTTTGCTCATGGCTGTCAACGAAGTATACATAATGAAAAAAAAAAAATCTTGAGCTATTAATAAGACTAAGTCATGATTCACGGACACGGATATACTTAAAATCAACTCAAATTTGCAAAAATATCTGTTTGAGCGCCTATGAAAATCAATTGCTTGGAGAGAGAATTCAGATCAGTCTGTATTATTTTAATTATTTGCTCTTTCTTGTGGTATTTAAGATATTCTTACGCCGCACGAGTATTTACCATGAAAATTTGGCTAAAATTATTTTTTAATCTTAATTGCCTGCTAGCAAGATTAATTAACAATTTATGCACTTTAAATAATATTTCTTGCGCAACTGTGATTAAAAACACTATTTATTTCAAAATAATATGATTTTTTGCCAAAAGTTTAGAATACCTAAAAAATTAAAAAATATAGAAAAGTTTTTAATGATATTATTAGTTATTATGGCAATGCTGTCCACTCTTCGTCTACTGAAGACTTTCCATCTGACTCCTCATTCATTTCTCCATCTAAGCATTCAAGATTATCTTCACTTAGAGTCGACTCCATGATAAGCATATCTAGGGCCGTGTTATTAAAGTTTTTGGTTGTTTTTTTGGTCTTTGTCTCATACCTGTAATAAGTGGATCGAAACTTAATAACAGTCTATTAAGTACATCCATATTGGAATCCTCTCTTGATAATTTTCTAGTATAATTCAGTCTATATATACGGAAATGATTTTCTTGATTCCGCTGCCTCTTAGGATAACTGACCTATCGATAATGACAGGCCCATGGATTAAAATTTTATGCAGGGTGGGAGTAATAGGATACCATCCATACAAATCTACATCTGTCCATAGTACATATATGTTGCGAATTTTTCAGTGTCAATTTCGAATCCACTCGATATAACTTCTAAAATTATTTGGACTCTGGTAATAATCTAAATATCTATTCCTGTTATTTCAGCAGCAAGCTTTGGATCATTAAACAATCTACGACTAGTATTACTGTCATTGGTATTTCCAAAGCCAGGTTTTGGAATATCTTCAATAAGAATGAGACCCATTTTATCTTTGAATTCTTTTTGAATTAATGCCTTCCTTTCCTTGACTATGTCTTTATCAGTCTGCGTTCTAAGTTGCCACTTTTTAATAAGGAGTTTATATGCTGAATGAAGTATGTTCAAAAACATAAAGTGGTCGGTAATTTGATAAATTGCTTCAAGTGGCACGACAAATAAAGATTTTCATGGTTGATTTTATATCAGTTGCAGCATTACATATTTTACCATCAACCATAGTCATAGTTAAAGTATGTATGTTTCACCTCCAAAGCTTGATATTTTACAAGATATGTATTATTTAGAGAAGCAATTTTTTTCTCGATATAATTTATCTTATCCTTTATTATATCCGTAGTTTCCTTAGTAAATATGATTATAACTGGGCGACAGTATTTTGGAAATGATGGTTTTTGTTTTGCCGAATTTTTTTTTTTATGTTTCGAGCCATAGATTAGTCGCAAAGGAACAAAATAGCCTTGAAAGACATTACTATATGAAGCAGCACTGTTAACAAACTTTTGGTTGTATTGAATCTGATCCAAAAAATTGCACTCGTCTTCACATAGGGTCTCAACTATTTCCTCCAAAGCAATAAATCTTGAAGATTTATTTCGTCATGATTTTCGGTCACCGTGACCTATTTCTGAGGCATTTACAGTGACCGAAAATCATGGCGAAATAAATTTTCAAGATTTATTGGACCATACAGTTTTTTTTGTTCTTTGTAATAAACTATAACAAGGATACGGTTTGTTATTAGTACTAATAATTTCATACTGCCTTCTAGATAAATTTGCCTAGACAAATATAGAAAGGGCTTTCAATATATACATGCGATTTTTTCCTTTTGTACACTGTATGAATTAGCCTTTCTATATTTCTGCGCTCTCGTTGGAGAACAAAAAATGTCTTCTAGGACTTTTGCCGCTTCACTATGTCTAAAAGCTCGTAGTTGCATTTAAGTGATATGTGTTAACCACTTTGTTCTCACTAAATTTCACGTGATTTTCTGAGACGTACCACGAACGATAGGAGAGGGATAGATATATGAGGTTTTGTACATTAATTTCATATGTCTTTAACTACAAAAACATATTTTATTTTTATTTTACGTTACGAAATGGCGCCATAGCAGTGCAAGCAAGAAACAAAAAACAAGAAAGTTTCTTAAAAACCAGAAAGTTTCTTAAAATATAGGCCAAAATCTAGTGAACGTCGTAGGACTTTTTTTTCGAAAAATTGATTTAAAATAAAATTGCATAAATTGGAATTTATTTTTTCGCGGTCGAAAATCACTTACAAAATGTATAAAAGTCAATTTATCAAAAAAACCCTGCGACGTTCACTAGAAAATATTGTTTTAAAGTTGCAGTTAAAAATTCAAGTCAACCAGATAAAAATTGAGGGAGCTACTGGTATGCCCAGTTTGAAAAACATAGTTTCGAGAAAAACGCGTTTAATGTTTCAAGTAGTATAATTTTAATTATAGAAGATCAACACTAATTATTTTCTACAAATAGCTGTTTGCTCAGCCTTAAAATTGGGCTATGAGAGACCTCTATTAGTTAAAATTGAAAGCTGGAATATGTGTCGAAATAATTTACACAAAGAATAATACCGTTAATTTTGCTTCACGGGTACTCTCGTAAAAACGATTTTCCCCTCTTTAAAAGTTTCTTACTCTCATAATCGACTTTTTTTTATCATTCTTGGATATACTTTAAGGACGTTAAGGAGAGCTTAAGCAAAAAAAAAAAAAGGAAAAAAAAAGGCACAAGGTTATATTACCCCTTAGTACTTACTTTAGTATCTAAATCTACTTACAACTTAATTAGTCGTCCAGGTCTCTTGGTTACAATCGGTGAGACAAGAGTTTTTTGAAGCGAACTGTCATTATTTATTTTCAGATTAAATTTTTTCTAGCCTTTTTTATGTTTGCTCCTTTCTGTATTTGCATGACATCATATAATTGCTTTCTTGTATACAATTTCATTCCAGACAAGAGAGCAAAACAATTGATATTTATTAATTTACTCATATTATAATATATTATTATGCACCAATTCCATAACAAAACCATCACCCCGACCCCTCTGATTTCGATGAAACTTTCAGATTTAGTTAAGTATTAAAAAATATTTGATTCGTAGTTTTTTGTTTAGCTTGCTAGCCCTGCAGACTTAGTTAGTCTAAAGAATTTCATTTCATAACATGTCCAGATTTTTACGTTTCACGATTTTCCAACAAATGAAAAGTAAAAAGTTGATATAATAAAAACAAGGAGAGATTTACCAAAAATGTTGGCCCAGTAACTGTCTACTATTTAAAAAAAAAAAAAAAAAAAGGAAATAGTATGAAGATTTTAATTTTTACTTCCTCTGCAGTATGTTTGAACTTTCTCCAATTATTTTCATACACGCAATTCTTGTTTTAAATATTGTCGGAATTGTCCACTATTTTTCCAATTCTTATCTCTCAGAATATTGTTATAGAATTTCGCTAAATTTTTCTTGGACGAGCAAATAGGTGGATAAAACATCGAAAAATGCTTGTTGGAATTTTTTTAAATATTTTTAAAATAATTGCGTCCAAAAGTTTGAAAAAATGTAATGTAAGGACATCAGAATTGTGGTTAGTAGGACAGTGTTTGTCATTTGTTTCTCTTATGCGTAAATTCTGATTAACAAATATGTTCCAAGGTGTACTTTATTTACTTAAAGCGGCCCACACATGACACAACTGTCGGTCCAACTGTTGTATCAATTTATGTTGGCGTACAATCATTGTATGGTGTGTGGGCCAATTGTACGAAGCATGCAACGATCGCCAGCTCGGTTTGATGATTGGATGTGCATACAGGTAAACTGTCGTTGTGTATGCGATGGAAGAAATCGGTCCAACAGTCGTATCGTCTGTGGATTACCATACAACTATTGGTCCAACGATTGTACAACAGCCATTGGACCTACAATTGTGTCATGTGTGGGCCGCTTAAGACTATATTTTATTTACACTGCAATTTTTCCCTAAGCTTCATCCTACATTGCTCCGAGAGATTTTGCTGCCGGACACCACTAAATTCCCTCAATTTATCAGGGTGTCACTTCCAGTTATGCACTTTCTATTTTCTAATATCTGTTCCAAGTCAGCTAGGGCTTCCATTTTGTTGATATAATCGATACATCTTTAACGAGTAAATATGATGGAACCATTTATGTTTCACCATCACACATGATATAAATTCACAGAATTACAGGACCATTATAGCTTTCATGAAATCTAGCTGAACGCAACAATGAAGCAAATAGCCACAATTGTTTGAGACATCCGTACATTTCTTGAAAAATGTGCAATGCAAATGGTTATCAGCACCCTAAGATTTCAGTAAAATTCGTTCGATGATTTCCGATGATGTCATATCTCACTAATTTCACTAAACAATCTCAATTTATCTAGTTGGCCTGCTAGGGTATATTTGCGTATTAGCGGCATGCAGATGGATTCCGACATCACTTATATCAGTTATGTATAAAATATGGAGCACTGCTCCTAAAATAGATCCTTAAAAACCTCCACAAAAAGAAACAAATTTTAGCTGTTAATTCTGGGCAATCACCAAGTTTTTACGGTCTTTAAAGTTGAAGCTGAGAGAAACATATTTCAATGAGATTAATTGAATTTGTGCGAATTTTCGACGCTTCGAGTCGTGTAAGTTTTATAAGTTAGATTTATCTCGAATCTTAAGTTTAAAGTGAAAATGTGTGTATAGTCTAAACCTTAAATCCATCAGAAATTTCACCACTGGTATTTTGAGTTATCGTACAACTTTTTGTTGTTTTTTTTTTTTGTATTTAACTACGTTGAAAACATTGAATCTATATCTACACGTTTCGTCGACAAATTGATACAGAACGACAGCTATGCCTCTAAAGATTTTAATTTCAAATTGAACGAAAATTTTCATAATTTCTGTAAAAATTCAATTTTCTATCAAATTCCTTCGTCAGAATGAAATTTATTTTCAAAAGAAAAAAAAAAAAAAAGGAAAAGGTAATGGCTCCGGTAAACCTACTCACAAAAAAAATAAGTAATGGCTTTCAAAACCCAATTTGAGATTGTAAACAATTTTCCCGTAATTCTTGTACCTCTAAATATTCATATTTACTTTTCAACCTTCAACGCAGCTCATAAGAATACTAAGTCATGTAAAATATTCTTTCTGCTACCACTTGTAGATTTATTCTGGGGGTAAAATTTGTAAATTGTAACACAATCATTACCTTGTATTCTGGCTACTAAAGGGACTTTATTTACCTTTGGACATCTGGTGAGAGCTTAAAAAAAATTGTCCATAGAAGAAAAAAAAATATAACATATAGCGTAGGATGGGCAAAAAAGGCTGGCAGAAAAAAAAAATAATGATAATAATAATAATTCCAACTCGAAGAATGCTTTTATAATTCCAACAACATGCCAGGGTTCAAAGTGCTTAAATAATTCATGAAATACTTTCACTTTGGTTAGGGACAAAGTTCTTCTGCCCTTTTCGAAAAGCATTCCGCAAATTACCTGCTCCTTTCTGTTAATATTTTTTCTCATAACGAGTACCTTAACTGAATACCATCAGAGAAAGGTGAGTTCTATTCAATTCTTCTGTGTTCAACTTCGCCACCAATCCTCCCACCAACCACCCAACCAACTTTACCCCTACTCTTAATTTAGGCATACTTTTTACCACGAAGATCCTGTTAATTTCATGAAACGAACCATTTAGGCTGTACAAATTTCCCACTTTTTCAACAGACATCAACATCCTTACTGCAAGAAAGCAGAAGAGAAAAGTGGTTTTTATTCAAATAGGGATGAGAAAATTTGCCACACCTCCAGTTTTGGACACCCTAAACCGGTAAGGGAAAATATTTTCCTGCGTTATCAATAAGACTGTAAGGACCTAGATGCGGAACAAAATTAATTCTTAATTTAAATTCAGAGGCGCGTACAGGGGCTTAATGCGCTTCTCTTTTTCTGTCCCGTATATCCTACCCTTAAAGAACACAGACAAAATCTTTACAGAGGGTGTCTCTACAAATACAAATAAACACAAAAGTAAGAAGTTTTTAGTTGGTTTTCTCTATGGGGATTGAATCTATGAAAGGCGAAAGCTTCCTTTATTTCAATCGGATATAGAGTCAGTGTCCAGAACGAATACGCTTACAATGGTAAAAAGAAGTATTGGAAAAGTGAAAGTTGAGTGAACTAGATAAAGAAAATGAGGAAAAAGTTGGATTAGTTTCTGACCGACACCCATTACTGTCCCAGTAGTATGCCCCGACGTAATGCTTTGCGGTCGATAAAAAACATTTATTCGAAATGCCCCTAGTAGTATCTGGAGTCGTCAGCTGTTGTCACCAAAATGGCCTTCCAGATAACATTTTAAGAGCCACAGAAGGCATTGTCTCATGTGGGCTTCAAGGATCGTATGAGGGTTACCGAGAGGTTCAGGCGGTGATACTCACAGATAAATATATGTACACATGTAGGTATACTCTTTTCTCTTTTAGAACTCACATTTATTGTTATACTCGAAAGATAATAGAAGGACACGCAAAGCTATTTCACACCCAAATAAAAGAGTCAGCCGTAAAACTGAGACCTTTAATGGGTTTGGGCTAAGCGCCTAATTTTCTAACTTGCCCAAGAGTTGAAACTAGGTTTGTTTTTGTGGCGGAGTATATATATGTATATATATATGTATATATTATCCGCTATAAAATAAGAATGTGAATGAAGGGGAGTGATGTCTTAACCAGATAGATTTGTTAATATTTATCTCTCCGACAATTCCGGATAAGCCCTTTATAGCATCCTTGATGGATATCCCAATTATTTGAATCGACCCCTTGACGGGTCGATAGCTTTGTTACAATTTCTAAATTGATACGCATCTCTATCATTTTATATGAGTGGATAGAAATGTTTCGCAAAATAACTTTCCCCTTCACTCTGCTGCGGCAATTGATATTTATTGTTATGTAATCTATAAAGCTAGAATTATGTACGGAAATTACAATTCTGAACAAACTCAAATGAACCAGTCATCTATCCGTCATTATTTAAGAACAATTTCAGCAATACGTCATTGTTTATGGGACTGAATTCCATGTCCGGAGCAATGCCCAATGACTATACCAAAGCCAAAATTGGTGGGTCATGTTGTGATGCTGATTTTCCTGTGCTCATTTAACCGCATGTTTTCCGCTAATTGAGATCAGAATTTATCGTTCCCATCAGGTTATCTATCTAGATGCCATCACTAGTTACCGCACTCATACGATCTGTCAAACCTATCTATGTGCACCATGATGCACCACACATTCTATCCTACATTCGTACATGCCTACATACATAACATATATGTATGGTTGGAATTTGAATATCATCAGTTAAATTCGGGCTGTTGTTTGACCATCCTCATGGCGAACCTTTTAGGTTCACCAATTTAGCAAAAGCTTCTTCACATTTCACAGTAATTTTAGGCTTAAATTTGTTCTGATTTAAGAGCCCTTTGTGTCGCCGTTGTTTGATAAAAGCAACTTTGAAATAACGTTCACTGCGTGTCATCTGGTAGCACAAATTAGAGAGGGTGTACGGATGGGTGTCCTTTTTGTTGCCTTGAGAAAAGTGTGATTATGTTTTTTTTTCTTTTCTGTTTACTGAAACCTTTAGATAGGATTGCAGGCTTACAACAAATAAAAGGGGGAGAAAGTGTTTCAAATTTTCTAAGTTCTTTTTAGAAAACAACTTATTGTTGTATGTAGTGTAAATTTCCTTTTTTAATTTTTTTTTTTTTTTTTTATAACCCATCGTGGCCTTTTAGTGAGCAAAGAGCATATACGTATAAGTACGATACGAGAATCCAGATCGAATAACAAAATAATTTTTTTTTTATCCTTCTACATATATGAACTAGTCTTCGTCTTTTTCGGCAAATGGTTTTTAAGTTTGGTTTAGTAGTATCACAAGTGGGATGAGTTAATCCATATTGGAATATTGCGAAATCTGAAAGATTTGTTGTTAACAATAAGGTACATAAAATTTGCTTGTGCAGAATAGCAAGTGATGGCAAATTGGTGAGGGTAATCGAAGCCGTCAATGATAGATAAGATTATGTGGTTCATCTCATATGAAACTATGTATAAGCAATTCAAAATTTGCTTTATACTATTATGAAAACGTATGCAGGTCTTGCCTTAAAAGGAGTCAGTACCAATATTTGCACATTTCATACATTTTTCAATGCAAATTTCTGGCAAACCATTTGTAGAAAAATGACGATTTATATCTTAAATTAAAGGTTTTTTTTTATATTATTAAGCCAAGCTCAGGGGATACCCTATGATGCAAAGCACAGCGTGGCAGGAAGGAGATAGGGAAAGGATTAAGGGATATGAGGAGAGCGGCGGAGGTGCCAATGTATGTCGCCCTTAAACTTTTGCAGGTTGTATGCCGAAGGAAAGACAGAAGATGGTAGACTGTTCCACTTTCGCACAGTTCGGGATAAGAAAGCATCATGGAATTTTAGTGTACGGCCGACGGTAATTTGAAGGTTAAAAGGATGAGCGCTGGATGCGTGCAGGAACTATTCTACAAGGGATCAGACTAGATATTTCATCAGAACATTGGCCATGCATATAGCGATAAAGGAGCGAAAGGCATCCAACATTGCGACGGTGCTCGAGCGAGTCGATATGACGAGTAATTGCCACATCGCCAATGAGCTTGCAGGCTCTCTTTTGGACAATATCCAATGAAGCGAAGGCTGTGCGACCAGCCCCGGCCCAGATATGGGAATTGTATTCCATTCTAGGTCTGATGTAGGACTTGTAGAGGAGCGCTATATTTGATGGGCTGAAATATTTCTTACACCTTTTCAAAAAACCAAGACATTTTGATGCTTCTTTGGCAACCGAGAAGATGTGATCTGTCCAGCTTAACTTACTGGAAATATTAATGCCAAGAATTCTTAGTGACGGTGATTCAGAAATTAATGCACCATCAAACGAAACGGGAGTGGTTAAGTGACGGTCTTGTTTTAATGAGATGAGACAGCTTTGGGTCTTAGATGCATTGAATTCGACGCGATTCACTTTGCCCCAAGCGAGAATATTGTCAAGATCGTTATTCAATGATCTAATCATGCAGCCTCGTTTAACACATGCGGCGTTCCCTCTGGAATCCGCAAGGGTGTCAAAGGAGTATGCGAAATCAAGGGTACAGTCATCAGCAAAGCTATGGATAGGATTGAAAGTAAGGGAAAGCAGATCATTAATGAAGATTAGAAATAGAGTCGGAGAAATAACAGAGCCCTGGGGGACACCGGCATTAATAGGATGAGGATCAGATATAACGCCATCTAATACAACACGTATTAGGCGACTAGATAAAAAAAAAGGTAATGAAGAAGTATAGTAAATAACGTCGGCAAAAATTAAAAAAAAAGTGTATTGGAGTGGAGATATTAGCTCGGAAACTTGTAAAAAATGGTAAACATTGAAGTCTTTTAAATCAAATTCTTGTGGGTCGGTATTCTCATTTCTTTAAATTGTGACTGTTTTAGAAATATAAGGTCTAGATCTAGCAAATAACGTCGAGTTTTTCATTTTTAGTGGCGCTTTTTATAATTATTTGACTCTAATAGTACTTGTTTCTTCTCCCAACATTTCACCGACGAGAAATAGCAATATTTATTTGAAAGTTGTTTACAAAGCTATATATAATGGGTTTTCCAATAAGGACTTGACAACTTTTTTTCAGAATAAAATGAAAACCATTTGAGATATTTCAAAAACTTTATTATCGGGTTGAAGTACATTCCAAACATTTATGAATGGAACTCGACTTCGCTCATATGGCCACCGCGGGCACGTTTGCAGCGGTCGATTAGTTGGACCCAATTTTCCATGACTCGGCCACTCATTTCGGCCGAAACGGCTGCTATTTCGCGTTCAATCTTGGCTTTGAGCTCTTCCAACGTCGTCGGCTTATTAACATAGCCCAATGACTTGACGTAGCCCCAAAAAAATCTAGAGGCGTTAAATCGTACGAACGAGGCGGCCAATCGACTGGTCCATTCCTTGAGATAACACGCTCATCAAACTTGTTCTTCAATAAATCGATTGTAACGTGTGCTGTGTGGCTTGTGGCGCCGTCCTGTTGAAACCACATGTTGTCCAAGTCCATATATTCCAATTCGGGCCAAAAATAATCGATAATCATGGCGCGATAACGATCACCATTCACAGTAACGTGGCGACCACTATCGTCGACGAAAAAATATGGCCCTATGACGCCGCCGGCATGCAAACCGCACCAAGCAGTTATCTTTTGTGGATGAAGTGGTTTTTCATCAAGCACATGTGGATTTTCACAAGCCCAATACTGCCTGATCTTGTATGGGTGTAAAGTAAGATCCTTACGCAAAATTCGCCATAAAGTGGTCTTGGCGATGCCCAACTCTTGATAACGCCGTGGAATTGACTGATTTGGATCATTTGCTATGGACGTTTCAACGGCAGCGATATTTTCGACACTTCGACCAACCCGTAGTCTCACTGGCACGGCAACATTACACAACGAATATGTAGACTCAAACTTTATCACTAAACTTGTTACTGCCTGTCTACTAGGGCGAGAATTACGACCGAAAATCGGAGTTAACGCTCTTAAAGTAGCGGCCACCGACTCC
This sequence comes from Dioctria rufipes, assembly GCA_963924295.1. Lineage (NCBI taxonomy): Eukaryota > Metazoa > Arthropoda > Insecta > Diptera > Asilidae > Dioctria > Dioctria rufipes. The sequence continues at coordinate 240,587,591 of OZ002740.1, forward strand.
GAATTTCTGTAGTAAATTTTTAAGATTTGCAGACGTTGTTCGTTCGTGTACTTCACCATGATGAAAAGGTTATGTCTACTGAATAAACTGACACTGACAGTTCGATGTTAAGTGAAAAGGTGCGTTCACAAACTAAATTCAAAATTGTCAAGTCCCTATTGGAAAACCCTTTATATATATATATATGCTATTTAACAATTATGGGAAAAAAAAAATTTATGAGAGTTAATTCTCGTTAAAAACTTTCAATTTATGTATGTGAACTGCAAATGTTTATTGTTCGTCTTAAATTGTATGGTTTTGTCGGATGTTAGGTTACTGTCTTTTGCGGTAGATGTCTCTAATGTGCTCTGTGGTCTAGGTCTAGGCTAATTTTATATGAATTTTATCACTTTCAGGACACAAACCTACATATAGTAAATTTTATTACCTACAGATTCACTGGTATCTAAATTGAAACTCTTGTTGAGTACTGACTCCTCTTAAGGCAAATGCCACACAAGCACCTTATGCCGCGCTCCCTTTTGATCGCGCGCTATGAGAGTATTAACATATAATGGAGCTATAAAACGAGCTCCCCGTGATCAAATGGCCGAGCTGTGGTGTTCTCCCCTCAAGACGCTTGAACTGTAGAGCGTCATGAGGACTACTACTAGGCATCTGCATTGCCACATAAACTATCAAATGGTCGCGCGTCATTTGAAATTAGAAGTGTAAAGTGCTTTTGATATTGGGTAAAACTTTTAAATTAAGAATAGTAAAATTGATGTTGATAGAGAGATACACAAGAGAACAGATCTTTTGGATACTAGGAACGAAGATACACCAATAGTCGATAATAGTAACTCTGAATGTTCCTTCAATTTAGGATGCTTCAAAGAGAAATGCCTGGTGAAAAATCATTCGGTGTTTAGTGGATACAAAAAGTTCTTTCGTTTGTTGATTTTTCAAATATAACAATAATATGTATATTATTTGAAGCATTCGTTTTGATCAAAATTTATAATCAAACTAAATAGCTAATAGAACAAGTAAAAAAGCTAGAATTGGTCTAAGACCAATTCTTATGATACCCTAGATGAATGCCCGTATTAAATTTCGTATGGTCACCGATCTATTCAAGTATTGATTTTGAAGTTGTTTTTCGCATATATTTCTAGAACAGTTTGTCGCACAGTAAAAATGGTAATAACCAATTTTATAGGATTTCGTATTCTGCAGAAGTTCTTAGTACAATAAAAATGTCTTGGACTGATCGTTTTCAAAGTATACGTAAAAAACCGAAATTTTTATATGGCAACACCAAGAAGGAGTTGCCCGATTTAGTCCATTTTTGACATTTTATTTGCTAATGTAGTAGAAACATCATGTGCGAAATTTCAGCTCTCTACGTCGACGCGTTCTCAGGCAGTGTCCAAATATATAGCGGAAAACGAAATTTTTATATGGCAACCCCACGAAGGAGTTGCCCGATTTGGCTCATTTTCGAACTTAATTTTACTTTTTTTTTTTAAAGTCTGTGTACAAAATTTCAGCTCTCTAAGTATACGCATTCTCGAGTTATCGTGCGCACAGACGGACGGACGGACGGACATGCAAAAATCGAAATAACTTTTAATATTATGAATGGGTGTCCAATCCATTTTGCTCTACCATCATTATTTCGAGGTGTTACAAACGGAATGACAAACTTAGTATACCTACCCTATAAATTTCATCTAGGGTATAAAAACGCAACATAATTTTCCGTTGTGCGAATAAAGTTACGGTCGTGTGATGATTTATTTTTTATTTATTTTTTATTTTTTTTATTGCTTAAAAAAAGAAATACAGATATAATATATAAAAAAAATATATCTTCTAAGCTATGCCTCTCACATAAACATATGCTCGTGTGTGAGGGCATACCTGCAGTGAATATTGTAGTTATCTATATTATTTTATTATAGAGTACTTATCTACATACATAATATCTACTTAACTTCAATGATTTTTTTTTTTTAACTTATGAGTACAATGTGCCAGGTACTATTTCAATAAAAGTATTTTGTTATTTAATGATCGTGTTTAGTTCGAAATCCTACTCAACAAATTAGAGTTTTCACGAACGAAGCGTTTTAGAGTTAGTTTATAATTCACAATGTTCAAATTCAACTTAACCTGTGTTGGTATATTATTAAATAATTTTGGCCCTAGTACACTTGCATGGCTTTGCGTTAGCGATTTGTTACACCTAGTTACATTTAAAGGGATGGTTAACTGGTTTCGAGTAATGTAATTAGAAATACGGACTGGGAAACTTTCAATATTCTTATATATGAATTTAAGTAACGTGACCATATGGATTTGTCGAATGTTCATTACATTGAAATCAGAAAAAGCTTTAGTTGTTGAGTAATATTTTGATTTTTTTAGGCATAGCTTGATTACTTTACTTTGCAAGTTGTTTAAAGGAGTTAAAGTACTTGTATATGTAGCTCCCCATGCTATTATACCATACTGGATGAGTGACTGGATAATAGCGTAATAAACTAATTTCAATGTATCCCTATCTAGAATGTTGCGCAACATAAGAAATTTATATGTGGTTTTCCGTATTCTATTGCATACGTGTAAAATGTGTTTTTTCCATTTTAGATCACTATCTATAATTACCCCCAAGTATTTAATCTCATTAGTGTGGTTTATCTGAAAGTTATTTAGTAGGACGCTATGTAGCCGTATGTTATAATTTCGTTTGTTACCGAAAGTCATATAATATGTCTTATTTAAGTTTAAGACCAGCTTACTATTACACAACCAATCATAAATCCTTTCAAGCCCCTTGTTTGCTAAAAACATTACTTCTGTCCAACTTTTTGCTTTGAAGAGCAGTACAGTATCATCGGCGAAAGCAACTAGATTACCATCAAATTCTCTATCTTTTAGCTTACACAAATCATTTACATAAATTAGGTATAGCAGTGGACCCAGTACAGTGCCTTGCGGTACACCGTATTTCACTATAATTGGTTCACTAATAGTATTGTCTATTTTAACACGCTGTGTTCTGTTCTCAAGATAAGAATTTAATAGATCCAGGGCTTTACTACGAATGCCAACTTTCCGTAACTTTTGAATCAGGAGTTTATGGTTTACGGTGTCAAACGCTTTCTTCAAATCTAAGAATATCGCAACAGCACATTCATTGTTATCAGTGGCATGGCTTATATATTTAGTGATTTCATAAAGAGCGTCTGAAGTGCTAGTGCTCGCTTTAAATCCGTATTGGTTTGGTGCTAGGATATTATTCGCGTTTAGATATTCTAATAATCTTTGCTTGATACATTTTTCGTAAATCTTACTAATATTAGATAACAGCGAAATAGGTCTGTAGTTATTTGGGTCAAGTTTTTCCTTATCCTTATATATGGGTGTAATTATCGCCTCTTTCAAACAACTCGGAAAAATACCTTGTGATAGCGATAAATTGAAAATGTAACAGAGGGGCTCAGTAATTTCACTGGCAACACCTCGAATTATATTTGTAGTATAATTATCACTACCGGCCGCCGTATTATTCTTTAGACCAGCTATGTGGAATAACAATTCATCTCGAGTAATAGTCCTGATTTCAGAGAGATGTGGACTTTCAGACTGGATCCAAAGATCATCTTGTCCGGAGCCCTGAACTGAGTTAGATATAGTTTCTCCAATGCTTGTAAAGTGTGTGTTGAATTCTGCAGCTATCTGTGCGGGGTTATTAATTAGAACACCTGAACTGTTGCGAATTTGTGAAAGAGGTGACTTATACGCTTGATTAAAGGTTATTTCATTAATTCTTTTCCACAGTCTTTTCGGGTCATTTTTAACCTCTAAAATTTTTGCTTTATAGTAAGATATTTTAGCCTGCTTTATAATAATATTTAACTTATTTCTATATGTTTTATATCTGTTTACTAGGTTTTCGGAAAATGGTTGCTGCTTAACTACATTTGCTAGTCTGTTTCGGTACCTAATCGAAGCGATTATACCTGGAGTAGCCCACTCTTTCACAGGTTTTAAATTTGATTTATAATTTGTATGTTTTTCCTTGGTACATTCAGATAAAGCTTTGTCAACAATGTTATAGAATAGCTCAAAACTGCTATTAACGTTATTGCAAGAGTAAATACTCTCCCAACTTTCATTCTGTAATTTACTGGCCAATCCACGTATATTAATATGCCTATAAGGTTGCTTCTCAGATCTGTAGTTTGTTTTACTTGTATTTATGAAAACCAATTTAGCCATAGTACAGTAATGGTCTGTTATGTAAGATTTGTAAATGGCAGGTGAAAAGTTTACTTCACCAGCCTGCTTTAAGAATACATGATCTATACATGACGGATTATGAGACCCTACCCTCGTTGTTCCGAGTAAGTATTCATTATAACCTAGATTCATTAGTGTATCTTTATATTCATGTGATATGGGCGAAGCTCTATTATCCAGGATATTTATATTTATATCGCCTATTATTAAGTGGTTTAATACATTTCTTTTACTTTTTAAATACTCTTCAAGCGACTTTGTATAATTAAAGGGATTTAAGCTAGGAGATCTATATATACAAGTAATATTAAGGTTTCTATCGCATGGTAAATAAACTTCCAATTCAAGTGCATTTGCCTCATTTAGATCACATTCTAATACCTTAGCTGAAAAAGTATCCCTTAAATATACCATAACGCCGTCACACTTGTTAAAGCAATTTGGCTTTTCATATTTTACGAAACCATCTAGTAAGTAACAATCAGTATCGCCAAGCCAGGTCTCGGTTAAAACTATGAGATCAAAATCCGTTTGCAGATTATTGAGTAAAATTGTTAGTTCATCAAAGTGTTTAGGTAGGCTTCTTATATTCATGCTAAATACCCTGAAGCAGAAATCATTATTTACCTGAAAGAACATTTTAACGTCATTATCATTACTTAAGTATTGTGTCCTATTATTTAGCTGTTGCTCTATAACCTCAATTAATTCAGTCATTATTAATATATATGTATATACAATTCGAAAAAAAAAGGGAACAAAGAAAAAGAATATCTTAGAAAAGAAAAATTTAGTTCAAACAATCTAAGTCGTTCATATGCCTGATGACAATTGCTCTGGTACCTTCAGATTTTCTCGCATAAACTTTGCCGTTTCTGGTCCATATATATTTGTATTGTTTTCCCCTTAAGATTTTTTTCGCTTCCATCAGAAGTGATGCAGTAGCTGGTGTTAAGTGGTCTCCAACAAATATGCGTCCTTCTCCAAGAACATTGTTTACCGTGTTAGCGATGATGCCTGGGCCATTACGAATAGATCGAACTGTTTTCTTATATGCATCCATAAAAGCATCTCTTTTCACTCGCCTACAAAAGCGGACAATGATTGCTGCTGGTGCATCAGCTTTGCTTGGTTGACGAAATGCGTAATTTATGTCAAGTTCATCGACCTGCTCGTTTACGTTTGATGCTAGTGCCTTTACAATGGACAGTATATTTTCATTTTTTGTCTGCTTAACACCAGTGATTTGTATGTTATCACGTCGTAATTCTTGTTGAGTCATATTGTTTTGTCGGACTAACCCATCCACTTCCCCTCTCAACTTTGTATTCTCTGATTTCAGTTCATGAAGTTCCGTTAAAATTTTGCTAATTTTGCTGCTGCATTCATCGAATTTTTCTGATAAAAACTCAACAGATTTTTTAATATCACACAATTCCATTAGAGGATTCTTAATTGAACTTTCTAGTTCTCTTTTAAACTTTTCGAATAATTTGTTGATCAGATCTTCAGTTTCATTAGTCAATTTGTTAGGTTTGCAAAATTCACACTTCCACTGTTCGCGCTTTTGCCCGAGTCTTCGAACATTTTCTGCGTTTTTTAAGTGTGTGCACTTAGCATGAAAATAATTTTTGCAATTCGAGCACATAATTACTTCTTTCGGTTCACTAAAGCTCTCCTGACATTTATGACACTCATTCACCATTTTATATCTATATTTACAGACTTTTCTTTCGGTTACACTAAAATACACTAAAATACGTCCGACTGCAATCACTGTTCACTGTTCACCCCCATATGTTACGGTCGTGTGAGAACAACAAGTGTTTCGTAATGGCGCACAGTAGTTTTGAAGCCCGTGAGATATTCGCCTAAGAGTACTTACGAGACCACATTTTTTAGCATTAAAACTAGCAAATTAATCAAATATAAACCCAGTCAGCATAGTGTAACCATTTTCTTCGTAGTTTGCTCTTAAATCGCCTTCAGGGTACAATAAAAAGTGCAAATTTACGAAATTACGTAGTTAATTATGATGGCACTTCAATGATGGTTTATACTTTGCATATCTATTTATCACTATATCTTATATACTTACATACAATTACATTTCCGACTTTTTATGGTAATAGTTTACAGTAAAAATAAGTTTTTCGTGAAACTGATAAGTAAAATGCTTTTAAACAGCACATGGCTGCTTGGTTTTGATATGAAGGAATACTTTTTTTTTTATTATTATTTTTTTCTTTTTACAAAAATTTGATTTATTTTTTCCCATAGCAAGATATCCTTTACCCACCGGTCCTCTAACTTCTTTAAGACTTTTAAAAATATGATTTCTCGACGTCTACTCGATTTGATTTATTTTCCATCAAAGCATTTATTCATGTCTGGTAAAAGAAAAACTCACAAGAAGTCAAATGTGGAGGGTAGGGTGGATTCCTGTCCGATAGCTTTCGTATGCTAAAATATTTATGTTTTATAAAATGAAAAACATGTTCTTCTGATATGTTTCCCATCCTAGCTATTTTGCTTAGCTCAAATCGATGGTCATCTAACACAATATCATAGAATTTATATATCATGTTAAAATGTTTCTATATGACAGATCTGTTTGAAATTTTGTGTGTATGTGTATCTAAATAAGCTGACAAAAATGTGGAAAATAAAATTGCTTTTGCGATTTGAGTGCAAACTGTTACTACAGTCACTACTCAACAAACAGCGTCCGTAGTTGATGGTAAAACACTTAAAAAATCAAAAATCAATCCAATCCGGATCTGTGTTGCAGTTGCAAGTTGGGCACAGTTTTATAGATTCAAGGATTTCATAAAAAATAAGCGGCAGCTTCTACGGCTATGAAAGTCAGAATTGAATCCTCATCTTTTATGTTCAATTCATATTCATAAATGGTGTTACAACCTGTACGGAACACCTTGTATTTCCAACAAATAATAATGTTTATCGTAACTTTAAAACTAAATAAGTAAATAGACTTTATGGCAGATTATAATTCGTTTGATTAAAAGTGAATTTTGGATTTTCTTCCAAGATATTTTCTTCTCTAACTTAAGCTTCGGTGCGCTTTATTACTGGGATAGCTTTGCGTCCTCTAATATTGCTGTAGTTCAGATTTGGCAGAATAGCTGCTGCAAAAATTATTTTCTTTAAATATTCACAAATAATCCTTGAGCACAAGCAAAGTGCTTGCGGCTTGTATGTGGTATGCATGCCCATCATAGATGATGCATATGAGCTAACTTACCACAATAAACATCCATATGCTACTTAGGACATCAGCCTCCAGGTTTTCTTTAATATGTACCAATGATAATTTCAGTATAGTTTGCCGTCTAGGGTTACCCCTGTTTATTATATTCTTCTTAAGAATTGTTTCCCTTTCAGGTTAATGTCTAACTCAACCTTATGCACCAGTTAGCCAACATGTTTATGGATTTCAATTTTCAAGATTGATATCATTGACGTACATGTAAAGTCTAAAAGAAAACTCGATAATTTAACAACGATAAACGTTGGCTTAAAATTTGCCAATATTGAACGTAATTAATTTATAGTCTTATGTGACATCGATATATTGGATTTAATACGTTTACAAATATTATTAACACTGCATTTATTATATTTTAGTAGATATGTACTGTAGATATAAGATATTATCATACATAGTACAAAGTACGTTGGAGTTGAGCACAAGGCGGTAAAGGAAACATCATTCTGTATATATAATGCGATCCCTCTATGTTGGGAAAAAAGTGACACCAACCTGTAATCACAGGGAGAAGATACTGACTAATATAAGCACCAGAAACGACCTTGGTTTCAATTACCGTAAGAACTGCCGGCTATTTTGTGGCATTTTAAAGGTAAAGCAGTACACCGAAAAACGATTAGCTCGTAATGTAAGAATGAAAACAGTGACACACAACAACAAAAATGGGTGTTCCGGTAAGAAGATTTTTAGTACTGTTTCCACTTTACATGGTGTAAATTTCTTGATATACATCCTATCAAGGCGAAATTCATCTCAAATATTAGCAAACAGTCTAAGCTTTGCAGCGAATGCACAACCAGCATTCCTGTCGTTTTCCATCGTCAGTTGTAGGACGTCAAAGTCAGAAAATTATAGAAAAAAGCCTAATTTTTTCAAATTTAGCGATTTTCCCGCTAAAATATATGATAACTGTACAGTTTATTTACAAGATTTAGAAACTCCGGAATGTTACCTTTAATTAGACTATGCACGTGCATCTACCTGAATACAAACTTTTTGAGATATTCCCGTTTCTATAATTCATAATTTTGTTAATTTTGCTACTAAAGATAGTAATCGCGCCTAATTTTATGCAATTCACGCATAATTAGCAAAATTCATGTAATTATGAATCATAGAAACGGGAATATCTCAAAAACGTTGCATTTAGGTAGGCACAAGTGTAACATTCCGGGGTCTCTAAATCTTGTAAATAAACTGTATAGTTATTATGTATTTTGGCGGGAAAATCGCTAAAATTTGAAAAAATTAGGATTTTTCTTTTCAAATTTTCTGCCTTTGATGTTCTACAACTGACGATGATGGAAAATGGACGGAAGGCTGGTTGTGCATTCGTTGCAAAGCTTAGACAGTTTACTGGTGCAAAGTGGAAATAGTACTAAAAGTCTTAAACTCCCTACCGCCGAAACGACGCGTCGTCTTATCTACCCCCCCCCCACCATTCACCGTACAGTTTTTCTTGGTGAGTACTATCACCTCCTTCTCTATGGATCACCTACACTGGAACGATTCATATTTGGTCCATCGATAGAGCGTTGCTTTCTAAGTAAAAAGTTCTTCTACACCTTATAAAAATACTCACTCCTTTAAGAGATATTCGAGCTTTAATGTTTGTTGCATTCTTCAGGTTAGACTTTCACAGAAGCTGTTGTAACTTTTGAAGTATTAATTCGATTGGATTTTTTTTTATTTTCAATAGGTATTTATTTAGCCTTCAAAATAAAATGAATACTTAGTGAGTTATGTTAATACGCAGAGAATTAAGAGCCTTCAAAATCAGAAATTTTGAATTGGAATTCAAAATTTCAAGTATTCACTCATTTTGTATCGAAACTAAGACTTTGATGGACCCTTTTTTTACATTATTGAGATGCCCTGTTGATTAACTTCATATTGATACCAAACAGGAATACGTTTGATTAAGAATACAAAAGTCCACTGAACAAATCACAATACGAGCCAACAACTGACCAAGGCAGTCAAGGCACATTATTCACAACAAATGGAAAGACATTTATGAAGATGCTGAAAAAAAGCGGGCCGAGGACCGATCCCTGAGGAACAATCACTTCTCTCCATTTCACTATCCAAAATACGATAGTGAAATAGTGAAAAGTATCGTACTACAAGTCATTCTCGGCCGACTCAGTGTACGTAGAAGATAGTAAAAGGAAGTATTTTTCTGTCATTTTTCGTGCACAGTGAACGCACCATAGCGTTTGGTAGTGGTGACTAATAGTCACTTATTGCACGCTTTTTTTCTCTGCGGAACGCACCCATGGGGATGATTATTCACTTGCGGAGGCCTGGGCCCACATACTCCCAAACTTCGGATATAATCCCGCAGTATTCATGCATGTAATATGATATTTACCTTAGCACCAAATATCGTTGATATTCCAAAACTATTATATTCAAACCCTCAAAAATTTCATATGCTTGTATACCTGAGTAAAAAGATCCTAAAGTACTTCCAGATTAGAGATATCCCTATCCCAATTACATTGTTTTATAAAAACATAGTGGAATTGAGAAGGTAATTAAAAGAACTCAGTTACCATAGGTAGGGTGTATAATATCAAAACCCCTTAAATTAAAGCATCGCATCAGTTTGAGAAATTTATTTTCACTAGTATTCTAATTGATTATAGAAATGAAAATGGTCGAAACAGAATTTCAATTGGTCTCACCATAACGGTACAGTAGATAATTGGTCCTACGAAGATCGACTTTCTAGAAGTCATAACCTTCTTATAGAAACTAAACTAGGTTTATTCTTAACAAATCAGGAGCTCAAAGTAAAATTTTCTATATGTGACCGTTCTTTCATGGCATGCCCTCAAAATATTAGTGAACATATTTGTCCGGTACGTTCAAAGAACCATTGTCCGGTTAACACGAAAGACGCACACTATGCTGTAATTTTCAGTTGTCATTTCCTAATTTGTGCTCAAAAACGAATAAGCACCTTTAGAGCCATTTCAATACTTTTTAAACCACCACCATATGTACATAAATTAGATCATTGAGATTAAATTAAATTCATCTGACAAATGCTATTTACTTATCAGTGCTAATTACTCAAAGGCTAACACACGATAATGTTCAAAAATTCCACATTTAACTATAGTAGTTATACTGTTTTGTGTATTCTTAATATTTCATATTCGATGTAACTTTTTTTTATCGGAAAATATCCCATTCTACAGGATCCACAGCAGCTTACAACAAAAACTCATGTTTGATGTCATGCAAAATACATTGCCCGAGGACAGCAATTAAAATCACAAAAGTAAAATTCGTTGTTGCGCACATGACTACTCGCAATTTTCATTTGTTTTGCCATTTGTTCTGTTTTATTTTTTTCAAACCTCACCTTGATAGCCAATAGGGTACGAAAAAGATCATACATGGACCATGTAAACACTGTTTTGCCCTGCAGGTTGCATATGTAGCTATACCTACTCTCTGCCCAAAAATGACCTGGCTTCAGAAGTTCAGCTGACGGAAAAGCCAGCTTTAGTCGAAATGGAAAATGTAAACAATGTTGACCGATGTGTATATGATATCATCTACGGGATAGTTCAGTGAGAACGCCACAACAGAAACCTAAACCCAATAGATAAAAGTAGACATAAAAATAAACGTCTAAACAGTTTCATTCAACTGGATATATAGGTGAGTTATATGGACGGACTTGTATGTATGTAATTGGATTATGGATTACTTTCATTCCCTCTGCTAGTTCCGAACATATCAAGTTAGCTATGGTAATACAGATTCAATTGTTACTAGTGATATAGGTAAATTGGAGGAAGGTATAGATTCAGGAGAATCATGTTATGTGTGGACATGCATCTCACTTAGAAGGCTTCCATGTGCTGTGTTAGTACAAGAAATGACGACAAGTGATGATAACTGACTGATTCTGGGTCAGTTCGTATAAGACCATATTTGAATTAAATCAATACCAGGATTTGTTGGTATAAAGATACATCATATATGTTCATGTGTAGCTATTTTATACCGATGGAGAAAATTTACGGTTGGAACTTGTTTTTTCTTTTTTCTTTTTGTATCAATTTTAATTCTGACGAGCTTTTAGTGTTGGTAAACAAAAGTCATGCCAAAATAGTTAGCATTTATGAGATAACAATAGAGTGTTACATTTCGTCTTTGGTTTAGACGTGCTAACTTAATTTACGTCGACTTTCAAAAAGCATCTGAACTCAATAGAGAACTCATATCTGCGATATGCTTAAAATGTTGCCACGATATTCTTGGAAAATATTGTTCAACGCTTTCAGAATTTAAATATTTATATTTTGTCTATATCATTTAGTGAGCTCAAATAAGGAAATTTTGTTCAAATCACATTTGCTTCAGTTAACGTAAAATTTGGACTTGGTTAAATGACGACAAAATCCGGAGTATGTTTAACAAGAAAAGAGCAAACCGAGCAGTTTACACCATTAACTGCATTACATCAATTAAAGATGTCTGATGCTTAGGATAATGTGGCTTTATATCTGCAGCGAGTACTTTCTTGATGGTACATATGTTTAACTATACGTTAGTCGCCAGTAGCGCTTCCAGCCGGCATGGATGTCCCAAGTCTAAAACGGTTCGAAAATATAAATAGGGCTATAAATCCGCATCCTAAGTCAATATGAATACTTAAGAGCTCCTTCTTATGAAGATATTGAATTTTAAGTTTTATCTGCTAAAATATCGACATGAACCATAAAGCCACTGTTTTCTTTATCTTCAATAAATTTATCATAATTTCATAAACAATAAAATACATTTTTGTATTTTTTTACAATCTACGCACTTTGTGGCGCTTTTACAAAATTTTAAAAAGAAATAGGCCCAATCCACACATCCTGGACGTGAGGTGCGGCTACGGTGATGTAGAGGTACACGACAAATCAATGCACACAAATACATCCAAACACATATGAAATTATTCTATTTCTATTCGTTGTGTGAGAGACCTAAATTAGTGCAAGGTTACGGTGTAGTATGAATCTGTGGAAGAAAGCGGGCACAATGTGGGCGCCGATGCATGAAATAGGGCCAACGTCCATCTGGCAGCATATTGCACGCGTATTTTGCTACACTTTTGTGTGCCCAGACGTGTGTTCAATAATTTTGTATCAAAATAAAGGGAATTTAAATAATATATTATCACTTCAAATCGCATGTCAAAAACTTTACAGCAGTCCAATCAGAAATGTCACAATTTCAAAATGGCTGAAACTATTTGCTTGGAGTAGTGTTGGTATGCTGCCAGTGCTGTGGATCGAAACTAAATATTTCGGAACTTTACCTCCCCCGAATGCCTCTCATCCAGGAAAAGTGAAGTATACTGCAACGTGTATGCCGTAGCATACAGACATGTGATTCCCCAACCTCGCCGGAGATACTATTTGTGGAAGCAAAAATACAAATTCAAAATTGTTCCTATAAAATACATATTTGGTTAGTTTTAGCATTTATAAAATTTCGAAAAAAGATGTCCTGGTCATCTTTAACAATATTTTGCTAATCTTGCTAGAATAGTGAATTATGTCTCATTTGAATGGTTACAATTGAGGTTATCTAAACAAAATGCCATATCAACAAGTAAAAAAGCTAGAATTGGTCTAAGACCAACTCTTATGATTCACTAGCTAGATGAGTACCCGTATGTAATTTCGTATGGTCACCAATCAGTGCAAGTTTGATCGTTGAAGTGATTTTTCGCATATATTTCTAAAATGGTTCGTCGGACAGGAAAAATGATTTTAACCAATTTCATAGTATTTCATATTCTGAAGAAGTTTTTAGTACAATAAAAATGGCTAGGACTGAACCTTTTCACAATATACGTAAAAATCCTAATTTTTTATATGGCCACACCAAGAAGGGGTTGCCCGATTTAGCTTATTTTAGAAATTGTATTTACTATTTTTATAAAAATACTGTTTACAAAATTTGAGCACTCTACGATGACACGTTCTCATGCAATATCCAACTATATAGTGAAAAAACGAAATTTTTGTATGGCAACCCTACGAAGGAGTTACCCGATTTGTTCCACTTTCGAACTTAATTTTATCTGTTTTTTTTAAAGCCCTTCTGCAAAATTGCAGCTCTCTAAGTACACGCGTTCTTCAGTTATTGTGAGGAGAATCATACGGACGGATGGTCGAACAGATGGACGGACGGACAGACGGAGCGACGCAGGGGAGGATCCAGGATTCTTGTGAGGAGAGGGCGCAACTATGGTTTAAAAACGGTATAGCCTGGAAACATGTCAAAGTTCCAAGACACTCGCCACCACTCGCAAATACCATATGATGCAAAGCACAGCATGATAAGAACAACATAGGGAAAAGAGCGAAAGGCATCCGACATTACGGCGGCGCTCGAGTGAGTTGATCAGACAAATTACTGTCAAATCATCAATGAGCTTAAAGGCTCTAAAATTTTAATTGTATTCCATTTTAGGTCTGATGTACGATGATGGAATATTTCTTATACATTTTCAGAAATCTAAGGCATTTTGATACTTCTTTGGCAACAGAGAAGATGTGATCTGTCCAGCTTAACTTACAGGAAATATTAGTGCCAAGAATACGCAAAGAAGGTGTACCGCAAATCAGTGCTATCAAAATAAATGGGAGTGTTAAAGTCATGATTTTGTTTTAAAGACATGAGACAGCTTTAGGACTTAGATGCCTTGAATTCGACGCGATTCGCTTTACGTTATGCGATGATATTACGAATGTCGTTAATCAATGCTCCACACTCAATTGACATCTGCGGAATTCCCTCTAGATTCCCTAAGAGTGTGAAAGCAGTCACAGAAATCAAGGGTGCTGTGATAGGAAAAACTATGGATAGGCTTAAATGTAAGGAATATCAGATCATTAAAGAAAATTAAGAAGACGGATGGAAAGATAACAGAGCCCGGAGGCACACCGGCATTTATAGCGTCAGGTTCTTGTGCAACACTATCTAGTACAACGGATATTAGGCGATCAGATAAGAAACTTTCAATCTATAATAAAAGAAAAGGGAGAGACCAGGTGTTTTAAGTTTGGTTTCTAAATACTTCAATAATTTGGAGTTAATAAAAGATTCAAAAACCTTTAAAAGAATCGAAGTGATTGCAGTTGGTCGAAAATTTGAGGGATCGCTACCTTCTTCTTTTTTGGGAATAGGTTGAATGTGGGCTAGTTTCCAAACAATTGGAAATTTTCTTGTCGAATAATGCAAGTAGAATAGTTTGCACAGAGATTTAGCCAAGGATGAGGCACACCTTTTAATCAACAGGGGTGAGAAACCATCAGGACTTGCGGCTTTAGAGACGCTTATCCACTTAAGCATCTTGAACACACCTCTCCTACGGATGTGTATTGGCTCTTGTATACATCCACACGGGAGATATAAAATAGGTGTCTGTGAAGTGAATAGAAAACGCGAATTTTAGGAGAATTTACCAATCAAAATTATTAGCTTTATCCAGGGAATCAACAACCACTTCACCATTGTTAAGTAGTGAAGCTATAGAGGAATTGGTGAAGTTGTTCTTGATGGTTTTGAACAGAGACCAGAAGCCTTTGCTATACTTGGTTCCAAAATTCTTAGTCTAACATTTCTGTGAAAAAGAAATTTTTCTCTTCGGATAATGGACTCGGAGGTGTTCTGTGCAGTCCTGTCGACTTGTTTCAATTCTGGACATGAATACAATTGATACGCTCGAAAAGCAGACTCGTTCGCTTTAATACTTGGTTGAACTTATCGTTAAACCAAGAGCGACTTTGCTGTTGTTGAGATCTGCTGTAGGAATAAGGGATGTATTCTTGCATGCTAAGACCAAAAATGTCACTAAGCTCAAATGTGCATTCATCAACATTGCTCAAAGCAAAACAGGCCGACCAATCAATTTCTCTAAGATACTGATTGAAAATTTCCCAATCAGTATTTATATTTTCTTTTTTTTGAACGTATGAGCAAAGCATTATAGTAAAATTATTGCATTTTACTAAATAAAAAAAAAATATATATATATATATTCCAAAATAAATCGTTTGCTTTAAATGTAATAACTGACTACACCAATATACAATGATATGTTTGCTGTTGTGTAGTTTCACTGAATTTCTCCAATTGTTTCCATCGATTTTATCCCAATTAGCTCTAGCCTGCGAGAAAGGCCACGCACATGAACATACATGAATTTTACAGATATCAGTACTTCCTGTATCTTTTGTAGGATGTAACATGCACGACTTAAAGTGGAGCGAGGGCTGAGCCGCTAGCCATAAGGCTGTATATTTTTAACAAAAAGGGCAGATTTTGTTAGGAAACTTCAGAAGATCTATTGGAATTTGTTTTTTTAGTGGTCCCCGCGCCACCTAGCTGGATCCGCCACTGGACCGATATACGGACAGACGGACGAACATGCAAAAATCAAAATAGCTTTTAATATTATTCGTGGGTGTTCAATTCAGTTTGCTCTACCAATATTATTTCTAGGGGTTACAAACGGAATAACAGCTTAGTAGTATACTCTGTGATTTCATCTAGCGTTATGAAAATATATGCGAAAAAAAATATCATGCATATGAACTTTATCTGTTAACCTTGTATGTCGTCGAAGACTTTATTAATTTTATTTTTATTTTTTATCTTATACTATCGACTAAAACACATTAAGATTTTAACTGAGGATATCAACGGGATCAAAAAGTAAAAAATCAAAAAAGTTTCACCAATCTTGCCATTTGCTCATAATTAATTCTTATTTTCTTGAAAATTTCATGCAAGTTAGTAATTCATTATCTGTGAAAGTGGTGCGAGTTGCAGTGGTGATGCAGGGGGGGTATATTTATTTTATTTATATAATTCAACTTCAAAAAATTATACAAAATATTTTTATTCCAAAATAAAAATTTATTTTAATGAATATCATTGTATGCATGTGATGTATGTGTATAGGTTTTTCTCAGAATTTCAGTTTGGGACCCCGAATTTGGGGGATCCAAAACTCCCGGGAAACACTTCCCAAACCACGAAACAAACTCTCTCACTACCACTACTTAGTTCTAACCCCTGACATTCTTAAATACGTGCAGCGTTCTTATGTAAAACCACTGATATGTATAATATAGACTGACTACGTCCAAAGAGATACACTGCAGAAAGTGGACTCACTTCTATATAGCGTTCTCTTTCGGTCTAAGCAACAAGTACCAACTAAGAGAGAACTGTAAACAACAAATAAATATGTAAGTGGATTCGTCGAAATAAATGTTTTGAAATTAATTATTTGGGTTAATTTGTGATAAAATGTGTTTTACCAAAGGCAATATATTCAAAGATACTCTGTAGAAATTGGAAAGGTTTTATTAAAATCATTTTTCCTTTTAACGCCAAAGGTTTTTTCAATGTTGGCACCGACGTAAGATATAATTTTGACACACAAAATTGTACCTGCATGAAATAGCATATCGAGCAATGCCAGTGTATAAAACTAAGAAAAGTTTGGTTTGAATGACTCCTGCAGTTTGCAACCTAAGCTAATATTCTATTAAAAAATGATTTTTTGTAAAAAAATTATATTAAAAAATAACACATCATCCGCTTAATGCGGAAAAATTCCTAGCACCTCACTATAGTACCGCGGTGACTAAACTAAGCGACTTACCGTGATGGGCCCATTTTTTTTTTGTTTTGTTTTTTGTATTTTGTAAATTGAATTGCAGTAAAATGACCCCCCCCCCCGCCCCTAATTTTAATCCTAGATCCACCCCTGGTGAGTTGATTCTATCGAAATCTACAAATTTCCAGACAAATAATAAAAATAAATAATGACAAATTGTCGTAAATTTTATGGCACTGAAGTCCTTTTCGATGGAGTGCTATGCTTAAACAACACAGAGGAAATATAGTCACGGACATGTCATACTTTATATGATTTTTGATAGATTTTTTATGGAATAACCCAGTACTCAATCTAATTTATAATACCCCAGGCAGTAATTAAGGCGCCACTGCTGCATCGCACTTCCAAAAGACTGATGTGTGCACGGAGCCTAAAACCATACAAATTTATAATTGGCGACGATTTTAAATGTCAACGTATAATGTATATACGTCTGAACTTGATAAAATTTTTAGAAAATAACCTTCCTACTGGTATGCCGTACATTTTCCCTACTTTTAAATTTGAAAACGGTTTCAATAAAATTTTTACCCCATCAAATATTTTATTACTTATATATTAAAAAATTTCGGATTTCGAATGAATTTTTTGTTAAAATTTGCAATTTTTCTTAAATATGGAATCCAAAAAAAGGCAAAATCCAATTTGGTCATATTGGCGATCAGTGATAGGTGCTGAGGGTTTATTTCCCTAGATGTGTGATTTGTACCTGTGCTGTTAAATTTTTGTTTAGTTTGAAAATTTTGTAAATTTTCTTTTTGTTACATAATATAAAATATGGCCATCGTAGTGAGTATAAATTTAAGAAATATACAATTAGTTCGTGGAAAATTGTATATGCCTTTTTCGGTGGGATGAATGAGTAGAACTTTTATATCATACGACCGCTCTGTGTAATAAAAATTGGAACGTAACGAACGTTTTGAACGAATATATAATAAAATAAAAATATTTGAAACGTTCTAATGGAATGTTAACTTATTTGTAACTTATATTATATTTTTTTAATCCCAATGAACAATTTATACTTTATTATAGCCACAGAAATGCTCTCACAACTCTTTATAAAGCACACTGTTTTATAAGATTGTTGTTAAAAATGTACGAGCTTTAAAAAAACTCTTATTGAGCTAATTGGGCACACTGTATAAGGGTTGTGGAAGCTAATTTATAAAGTAATAATAAAACGTTTTAGCAGTCTGCGAGAACCCTTATAAAACCACTTATATCTATAGCTTGGTTGCGGAGATATTTTATAGTAGTTGTGAAAACTTCCTTCCTGCAGTTATTTGTTAAAACTTATATGTATTTGTGTAATATGGATCTATTGTTGTCTTATTTTTTCTTTATGAAAAATGTATTACAAATTTTCTTCAAAAATGTGTGAGCAGGAAAAATAATTTATGAATTCAGACTTTGTCATCCAACATAATTTTGTTTGCAATACTTATATGCGTAATGCGTAAACATTAATTTTCGATTAATATTGGAACAAAATGTCATGCAACTTTAATTTTATTGTAAAAGTTATACTTCTAGCTCGAAAAAATACAACGCGCCTAGTAAATTCTAAAAATAAATGAACTTAAATAAATATTTATTATTAAATATATTTTTAATGTTAAGTTCCAAATCGTTTAATTAAAAGTGAAATCATTAATTTTTTTTTTTGTTTTATTCGCGTGTTTATTTTGCGTGTCAGTAAACGAAAAAGTTAAATGCAAAAGTGTTGCTCGCTGCAATTTATTCACTTTTTTATAAAATGGCCGAATGTTTTCACCTCACATTACAGCTCTTATAAAACATTTTAGATTCGTGTTAAATCTTCAGGATCGGAAATGTCAAAGTGCTGTTACGGTCCAATTTTCCACTTACCTTGCCAATGATTCAAATAGTACATGTTGGTTACGAGTGATTGTTTTATATGTTTAGGAAGTTATGAACTTTTCACTTGGAAATCGTTGTAAATTTCAGGTATCGGAGGGGTGGCCGGCAATATTTATCCGTAGAGACGTAACTTGGCGTTAAATCCCAATCCCCTGCACTTACACACACGCAGCTACACCACACCATTGCACAGAAGTTATTGGAATGAAAACAGACAAGATTTCGGTTTGAATATCGAAATCTTTCCGAGGAAAGAGGGGGAATGTTACGGTCCAATTTTCCACTTACCTTGCCAATGATTCAAATAGTACATGTTGGTTACGAGTGATTGTTTTATATGTTTAGGAAGTTATGAACTTTTCACTTGGAAATCGTTGTAAATTTCAGGTATCGGAGGGGTGGCCGGCAATATTTATCCGTAGAGACGTAACTTGGCGTTAAATCCCAATCCCCTGCACTTACACACACGCAGCTACACCACACCATTGCACAGAAGTTACTCAAACACGCGGTTGTCACACACATGGACACTCACACCATCATATGACATAATACACCATTACTCAACACACGCAATTGTCACACATATGAACATTCACACCATCACACAGTACACCATTCAATCACAGCAGTCATACCAACACTACGTAGCCAGCAAGGGTCTATTGTCAACCTACATATGTAGTTAAATCATAGTTAAGATCATAGTTGTACATATAGTTCTTATCCTCAGATAGCTTTCAATATTCAGTTTTTTTATTTACATTAGTAGTGGCTGACCCAATGATATTTAGAAAAAGTGTTACATCTATTATGAACCAATTTCGGGAATTTTGAATTCATTCCACCTTGTAAGCAATCTAAAAATCATTGGTTCACGATTAGAAGCTAAGCATAAAACAATTCAATTCCTGTGTTATTTTCTTAGAGAATAGTCGAATATTTTTTTTTATAATGCCAATAATAATTTTTATTGCGTGATAGAGGTTGTAACATAGCCCACTGTAAGCATGAAGGCATTTTATTAATTGTTTTCGAATCGCGGGAATACTCGCCTAGGCCTCATTCCCACTGTAAGCACCGAAATAAGACCTCTGAATAACAAACCGAAAGTGTTAGCAGCCCGGACTAAAATTAAAAGAAATTAGCCACGATCAAGAATCAAATAAATAAATAAAAGCACACATATTTTATCTGCAGAAAATGTAGAAACTGAAATGTTGAGATAATGCCAATGTAATACGGGCATTAAAACATCCCGAGATTGCAATCAACTTCAACATTCGTTAAATTTCGAAAATCTTGGTCGAAAAATAGGGGGTACAATTTCGATGGCTGTACGTCCGGTAGGTGAAGCGATCACTTTTTTTTCGGGGATTGTCAGAAAGGCACAGTCAGGGCTAGAGCAAAAATAGAAGAAAAAGAAAGAGGAAAGTTAAATAAAACATAAAGTAGAATTAAAATAAAATAAAAGTTGAAAAGAAAAGAAAAATAATCAAAAAGAAGAAGAAAAGGAGGTGAAACCAAAAAAAAAAAAAATCAAGGAGATTGCAGTGGAAAAGAGCTTCGGCAGTGGGCGATTGGGTAGATTTTGGAGGATGGTATAAATCCGCCGGCCGCATGCTTCCAGAGGCTATTGAGAAGCTAAGTATTTATTTGGGTTTGAATTTCTTATAATATTTTTTTTTTTTTTTGTTGAACTTGTGTTCATATAATTTTATTATTATAATCCACGTATATATAGATTTTTCTTTTTCATATATTATATCTTAAGTAAAAGTGCTCAAGCGCGTTTTTTTTTTTTTTTTTCCTTTTGTGTGCCTTCCTCTTTGTAACCAAGTTTCGTGGTAGCTTGTATTTCTTTTATTTGAAAAACCACGTGGCGCCCAACAAAACTAGTGAGTTATATAGCGGAATACCCACTGCCCGTCTTCGCTGGGCTACCAAAAAGTTGCGCGAAAAAGGGAAGCGTAACAGTGCATACTCCAGTACTTAGTTTTACACAGGTTAATTGGTATTTGTGACGTATGGTTTTTGTTAAAGTATTTAATACCAATGTAAATAGCTTCCATTTTTTTTATAAAGTTGTCATAAAAGCTAAAATACAGCTTTCGAGTTTTATAAAAGCGAGATCCCATGCTCAATTCAAGTCGCAACCAAATGGTTTTATAAGTGTTCTAATTTAATTTTGTAATATATTTACAAAACTCTCCGACAACTAAATTGCTCCGGAAGCTAAATTGTTTTAAAAGGCATTTCAAAGATTTGTTTCGAACTATTATAAAATACTTATAGAATAAATTAGTTTCCGGAGCAAAACTGTTTTATAAGAAGTTCGTAAAGCGTTCTCAGTGCTACATTATAAAACAATTTAGCACCGGAACTCAATAGGAAAAAGCGGTACCTCTATAAAACATTTTAGTTTTTGTGTAGCTGTTATACAACCCTTGTAAAATAAAAATCTAATTTCTGCAACTAAGTTGCTGGAAAAATGTTCATTGGGATGTGTGTCCCAAATTAATTGATACATTGCATCCTGTAATTTGCTATTAGTGACAAGGAAGAATTCTCCATTATAGCGATCTCAGACTGCACCAAGGCATTTACTTCGATTAGGCAAGCAAGATATGTAGAAAACTGATAAAGTACCTGCGACAAATAAAGCCCTGAGGGTAATAAGGCTCACATTTAAAAATTTCTACTAAAATGAATCGCAGCAACCTCATACTTTATGCACACATGCATTAAGTCGACACGAACGCCGTCGAGTAGGCGTACAGCAGCTCGCGCCGCCATCTTGCCAGTACGGCTGCTTGGAATTATAATTTTCGTCTAGACAAAATCATAAGTTCTGTTGTTTAATTGCTATTTCCACATGTAGTAATTTCTTTAGTTGAGGTAATGTAATTTATGATTTCGGTGTTTATTTTTGCCCACCATTGTGTTTATTTGATTAATCAGTAATTTTGTAAAATCTTGTCATAGGTGTAATAAGGCTCACTGGAGTAGACCGTGGGCCTTATTACTAAAGATGTGCGGGTAGTAATCATTCGGTACAAAAGTGTTCGGTACTTCTCTAAAAACTGGGTACCGAATACATACCCAAATAATTATTTGTTACTTGTACTCATATTCAGTTAATTCAAAGTTTTCATTTCATGGTAAATTCGGTATTCTATTACCTATACAAATACAGTGTAACGATGGAAATCAAATAACTACAAGTCGTTCTACGTAGGTACCCGGTTAAAGTTTTCGATAGAATTTCATGCCATTGAGTATTGTACCTATACGATTACCAAACAGGATTAATCACACTTTTTTTCCCAGTTGTTCACGTAAGTAGGAACCGAATCTTCTTCATCACTTGTATGACAGTGGCGGTGAAAAGTAAACAATAAACTGCTAAAATTAACTTAATAAGAAATCAACCCTAGTATCGAGTTTGGACAAAGTAAAATTTAACGCGGTTTCCAAATATTTCACATTAAAATCGCTAGTAAAATTTTTATGTATGTTAATTTTCAGAAACCAGAGTAATTCATTTTTGGATTTTGATAAAACAATTTTAACTCTTCAATAAAAAAAAAAACTGCGAATTGCCATAGAAATTGTAAATGGCAACAATTTACCAGTCACTTAATGCCTTGAGCCTAGTATCGATTTCGAGTAAAATATGGCATTTCCATACAAATTCTAGAGCTGGTAAGATCGGAGGCAGAAATTTTACTGAAGATTTTACTAGCGCAATACGGAGTTTACTAGTAAAATCTGAAAAATTCCTTTTTATAAAATATATGGCATTATATATACTCCACACAATGTAAAAATGAATTATTTCGTTTTCTTCAAATTAACATTTACTAGCGATTTTAGTGTGAAATATTTGAAGAACCCGTTAAATTTTATTTTGCCTGAACTCGATAAGGTTTTGTGCATTAAAATGTTTAGTAAAATTTGTGGAGAATTTATAGTGCCGTCTATTTGATTTTACATAGAGGGAACCTTTAGTTTTTACCTGAAAACTCTATACTGCACTAGTAAAATCATCAGTAAAACTTTCTCTTGTGATTTCACTGGTCCTAAAATTTGTTTGGAAATGTCAGATTTTACTCGAACTGTATACTAGACTTTAGGAAAAAGCCACACAAAACTGGAAAAATTCCTCGTTTGGAACAAAAAAAGTAAAAATATGCAGACGAATTTCGCATGAATGAAAGAACTTAACTATGTACTGAGAAAACGAGTTAAAAACAAAAATTGAGAGAGCAAATCATTACCCGAATGATAAATTTCAAATTATTCATAATAATGAATTTTTCGTACAACGGATCACCCGTACCTCAATTTTTTAAGAAAAACAAAAATTTCATGTTGGCCTGTAAGGAATACCTATATAATTTCTATAAAATAAAATTCTCACTTTTCCGAAAAGTATCAGAGAATCTAGCATTAGTTACACCCACTTAATTTCTTTAGAGCAAAGTGCAATTGCAACAAAATATTTGGGATCAGTTGCAAGCTCTCTTCCTACTGAAATAATATTTTCGACGACAGAACTAATTATAAGAAATAGAAGGAATCGATTTTTTCCTGAAAATGTTGAGAAATTAATCTTCCTCCATGCTAATCAAAATATTTCTGAAAAACTATTAATTTTCTTCTGAAAAATGTTATTTTTTTCTCCTGAAATGTTTTGTTTTTTATTTTTCAATTCTTGAACTCTAATTGGGTAATTTCGTTTTCATATTTAATTAAATACTCCTTTTCACAAAAGATTGTTTAATTAATAAGTACGAGTATGCTGCTTAAAGAGTATTTAAGTAAAGTACCGAATTAGAAAGTAACGAATTAAAAGTAACGAATATTTTTCGTAGAGTAACGAATGAGTACCTGGTAACAAAAGTAACGAGATTGCATATGCCTACTTATTACCCTATCCAACCTAAATTCTCAATGAAACTAATACTCCTATATAGGATTATGATTGTGACATTATTTTTATTCCAAAGAATGAAGACTGTTTGGATTTACTCTGTTGTAGATTAAGAAATTTATAACTAAAATTGTTGGGGGCCTTATTATCCCCCTGGGGGTTAAATTGGCCCACTTTTATTATTCTTGAAAACTATTAAAAATAATCGAATTTTGTTGATTTTCTTAGTTTTAGCAAGTTTAAAGGGAATCATTTCGCTGATTAGATATTTAAAAAGTTAATTTTTGCTTTGGGCCTTATTATACTGTGGTAGTTTAATAAGACCCATGGAAAAGGTTTTATAAAACTGAATTATTTTTTGAAATACTCAATTTTGTTTTAATTTTTCTATTTTTTTAGTTGTGCAAATAAATAAACTTCACGGAAAATTTATTTTCGTAGTTCTCTATCACTAAATACTTGATTTATTGCATTTTAAAATTGGGTGGGCCTTATTTGCCGCGGGTATACCTTAATTTAATTTGATTTTTCCAACTAGGTCGCAAATCTTATTGCCAGTTACCTTTAAATAATTGTATTTTCTAGTGTACCACAATCATATACATATCTGGGGTCATTGTTGTTTTTCTTTTCATTAATTATATAAGCATGTTATTATGATTATATGTACATAATAAACTTCATCTTTATGCTGATGATTCTCAAATTTATAAGTTGAGGAAGAAATTTACTGAGTAAATAATTATCTTTTCACCTGAACTGGACAAATACTTCAAAAGTGCATAATAATAGAAATATGCCCGAAAAACTGCCGTATGTTATGAAACACAGATGATGGACTTTTGTTTACTTTAGTCGAGTGGTAATTTTAATCGAACACAAGCCCGTCTAAAATTTGTTAGGACACTTTTCGTATCTTTTTTTTTTGTTTGTTTGACTAAGTAGCAATATCAGGAATTCTAAGATAAGACTGAGTTGTATGTAGTGTTGTTTTCCGGCACAATATTTTTTTTCCTGAATCAACTATTATAGCTAACCTCTTTATATATTTCTTTTCCTTGGCTTTTGATTCTGGTAATATTCGCAATGTGGTTTTTAAGTAGGTATATACTATATATGTAAATACTCGGACTCGTCTGTGGCTGTGTCTAATATTGTTCCTTTTCACGTCTAAACTAAACCGTTAATTAATATAACCCTGACACAGTCCTTGCATGTGCTGAGAAAGATACATATATAAAAGATCAATTCCTTATCTTGGAAAATATGTTCTTTCATAATACTATTGCATTTCGTTAAGGGTTAATTGCATTGTTATGTGGCCTCAAAGCTTGGTAAATTGCACAATACACAAATCATCCCCTTCCACTCTTGAACCGGAATCGGAACATTTCATTCAATTACGGTAAAAAATTCTAATCCTTACAAGCAATCTTGTTCGCTTAAAAGTATAGTACCTTTGATGAAGTGCACTGCAGTTACATAATGCAAACGTATCGAGTTAATGCTTTCCAGTATGCTTTCATCCCGTCCACATTCTTTTAGTTTCGAGGCAAAAAGGACTAACGAATAATTTCAACTTTTTCGGCTGAGGTCAAATGAATTCTACGTTCGTCTTGATATAATTCCAAGGTGCAGGCATAAGCGAAATATGTACGTACATTTGTGCATAAAACAACCGCTAATCTCATTTTAGATACATTTCAAAGTAGATTCTGTTCCTGAAATTGAAATATTTCCAACAATTCTATAAAAACTTGAATACGTACCTAGTTTTGATATATTTAATTCATTTTATTAAATTTTCCAAAGTGCCAGTGCATACAGAATGAAAATTTCTTTTTCTGCCTGCAAAGGTCCCCAGTCAGGTATAAATGTAGTTATACACGAGAATATTGCTATTCGTTCGTTTCAGAAAATGTGCTCTTGTTCAAAATTTATTTCAAGTACTATCCACATAAAAAAAAAAAAAGTATAATTTTCCACCCATTTCAATTTTTAGGTGGAGTAGCAAATAAAACAAAATTTTCATTTCATTCTCCGTAGCTACTACCTTCAGTCTTTAGCCACATTTTTGGCGCAAATGGAAAACTTTCGTAAGTGAGAAAAAGTGCCATAAATCTCAAGTGTTGAATTTTTTGCCATTTCCAGCATGCTTGCTTTTCTAAAGCAAAAGTTTTTCCTTTTCTACATCCCTTTTTTCTCTGGTCAGGCCGGATTTTTTTTTCTCCCTTTTTACAGGCACGCCGAACGTTAGGCAAAGATGAGATGAGCACACTATCAGTTATAGTATAGAAAGATTCAGTCAGGTCTGTGGACACTACAGAATCTAGCGAAATGTTGGCCTCTTTGGCTATCTTCCAGAATAAAATTAAAATTTTTGTATAGATTATGGCGTTATACGAAGTTGGATTTCTATGGATGTGGTGCTCGGTACAGATTTTTTTCACCTCAATAGTCCTTAAGAACTCAGGAAAATGTTCTTAAAATTTTTCAGTAAACTGTTCCAGAGATGATTTTATTCAGGTACCATGTCAATGATACTTCACACACACTAATACACATGATTTTCCTAAAATTATTTGCAATTTATTTTGGCGTCGAATCGAGCCATTTGAATTAATTTTAGCAAGATAACATCTGCCCCTAAATTAGTTTGCTAGCATTAAATATTCAGACTGATCCGCTCGCCGCCGCCGCCGGCCGAAACGCTAGTTGTTTTTTTTTTTTCTATGTTTTTGCGAATTTATGTGCAACCCCAAAAATACGACTATCGTCCAGTGTCTGCCTTAATGAGGGCTTGTGGAAAAATTAATGATAATGGCCATCCCTTGTAAGGTACCCCTAATACCGAAATGCACTTAAGGGGATCGCAGTCCAGCTGGTCTCTATTTCAACCTGCCACATTTTTTCCTTTTCCTCTTTTCTTATATATATAGTTCTTTTTGCTACTCTGTTGTGAATTGAGCATGAGTTTCCAGTTGCAAGTTTTCGGGGCTCGTAGGTGGATTTACCAGGAAAAATAACGACATATGCTGTTCGCACGCCACATAATATCTATTGGTCGAAGTTTATCTGATTGAGACTGACATGTGTCGTCGGGTTCCGTATGACCGTACTCTGTGGTCGTGTGCGAAATATGAACACTGCTGTGACCACAACAGAGCAAAATGACTTTGAGGACCGAGGGTTAAGCGGATAACGATGTCGACATGAATTAATCTCGGGGATGAAAGGTATTTTGCCGTGCCAAGGCTATAGGGCGATTGATATTAATTTGATAGTGTTACAAGTTTATGTGGGCAATTTATGAGTGTTTATAGAATCATTTCCTTATTTTGGGCTAAATTTAAGTGCTTATTACAACAATAGAAAATCACGAATTAATTCATTATTTTTGTTTTCTTCTTGTATTTACTTTGTGTTGTTAAGGAAACACTAGAATTCGTTGGAGTTATTTATATAGCTAAGTTTTATGCAACATCTTAGGTTAAGGAATATTTGGATGTATTGCTTTTATCTCTGCAGTGTCGAAATTTCATTGGTGATTCACTAACATGATTCAGAATTTCATTTTCACTTCTCACATTTCCGGACATATTTTTCCTAATGTAAAGCAGACCGGGGCCAGTAGACCCATTTTTCATAATTAATTTTATAGAAATGTTATCGCAAAGTTTTTAGGTTTAACAAATACGTTTTCGTTTTGATTACTTCAATGGGCTTCTTAATAGTTCCTTTTACTTTATTCACTATAAGGTTTTCAAATATTATTTGCCATTTTCAAAAAGCTTCACCGTGAGTTCATTTTCCCCATGCCTGGGGTTGATTGATTCAGTGGACGGGGTTAATTGATTATATCAATTTAATAATGTAATAAGCATAAAAATAAAGTTTTGAAAAAAAAAATAATCATTTATTACGAAATAAAAAAAATTCACCATTTTTAATATAAACTATATGTGGTAATCGTGCAGAGGTCTAAAACATATACAATGTTTCGTATGAAAGCATATGTGATAATAGCGGTCTATATGGTGCACGATATCCAAATCCTCGTTAATGTCTTCGAAGTCTTAGGCGAGATTGCACTACGACTGAGCCCGACTCTTTCGTACATAAGAAATTAAATTGGTTAGTTAGCCCATTTGAGGTTAAATTGATGAACGATAAAATTTTAATGATATGGGTGATCTCAATGGATCTCCAAAAATTATTAAAGATATTAAGGGTTGTATGGATAATATGTGCTGAGTGATAATAATTTCTGAGAATATATACTTATATAGTGAAAGGTAGGGTTTTATAAAAGTGTGGTTTTATTTGATATTAGTTCCTAGTAACTGCAATGTATAAAAGTGGAACATATATAGCTGTCTAATATATTAGTAATTGGGGAGTCTGGTAATGGGTTGTTTGGGGATGCTGTGGAGGCAGCTATGGGCCTTTACGGACGTTTCGCTCCAGTCGAGGAGCTCCTCAGCGGTGTTCGTCATTTAGAGCTTCGTCATAAATAACCTCTTTGCAGGCAGTTTCCATCACATCTTTGGATGTATTCGACCTTTCCGTTTTTCGTTTGTGCTTTCCCATCGTTCTGAATGTAAGAAAAGTCTTAGTTGTCATCTGTAACTTAATATATTAGCAAAGTAAAAAGGAAACATGGGGTTAGTTGACTCATTAGTCGTCTAACTTTGCTAGTTGTGTGTCAATAAGCCCCACCCCGCTATTTTCTTTTTGAAATACTCCCGACAAAAAGTTATTCCTATGACAGGAAAATCAAGTTAGGAATACTACTAACTAATGCATACACTTTCCATTAAAACCGCTGGACAACCCGGCATGTAAGCTATAGGACAATTTAAATATCAAACAAAATTTTTACTTACGTGTCTGCAATTTCGTTTTTAATTTTTTATTTTTTCCAAGTTCATACAGCTTCGTTGTCGATGTTTATGCTTAGTTAAATCTACATAGCCCTATAGTCAATTAATCCCGGTCTACCCTACATCACAAGACATTTTAGAAAAATGTTTACTTACCATTTTTCACCTTTGTATGTTTCTATGAAGATATTGCACATACATATGTATTTAAAAAATTTGGACAAAACAATCACGTCCCATAATTTTGTTTCCAAAATCATCTTACGTACCTATTTCTTGGTTTTTATGAAAAGGCTACTTAACCTTGATCTTATTACTGGTGGTGTCAGTTTATGGGAAATAATTTATTGGGTCGTTTGGTTGAATAGTAGATTGTATAATACTTCATTTAATTTTTAATTTAAAAAGTATGTATTTATGAAATATTTTTTAAAAAACCCTTTTTGTTTTGACAACCACAACTTAAATGTTAAAAATTAATTAACATCAAGCGTAATCATGTTCTAGCGGAATGATGTACAGCCGGAATGGCTATACATTTCGAGTATGATGATGATAGCCGAAGAGTTGAACGCAATCTATACTGGATGCTAATTAATTTTTAACATTTAAGTTGAGAGAGTATCCCAATTTTATTAAAATTAAAAATATTATGGTAAATGAGATGGATAAAAATATCACTTTTGTTATTTCGCATAACAAGTACCTATTGTGCTGCCTGACGGAGGTGAAATGAATTGCAAACAGACAATATTATTTACTGAGTTCAGTATAAATGCTTTTATATTACAGCTCAAGAAAAGGAACAGATTACTCTAAATACGAAAAGAAAAGAAATATAAAAATAAGAAGAAATAATATTAATACAAAACATATATATATAAAAAAAAACTTATATTGCAGATCAGAGTAGAGAATGCCAGACGGTAACATAGTTCTAATTTTAATATTATACTCAGTTGCATTAATTTAATCAACAGGTAGCCTGTTACATAAGAGGATTGCGCTCTCTTACTCCCACACAAATTCGACATTAGTTTGCAGCAAAGATTTTGCAAATTCATGTCAAATTTACATAGAAATGCCAAGCTTAAACCGCAAAGTATCTCTAGTGGAACAGGTCCTAGGTCCAAATCAATTCAAAGAATCTTTATTATAAACCCCAGGTTAAATCTATATTAGAATGTTGGATACATCGAATGTTAAGCGGATATGATATAGCGATAAATAATATTATTACAAAATTTACATAAGTACAGTACATGAATTCACCGTTAACAATGTTATAAGTAGAGTAAAAAGTAAAAACAAAGTATATGAAATAGAGTTAATAGAAATTAACATCTGAATTAACTATTCTAATTGTCTGTAAAACTAAAAATTCACATAAAACCAGAAAGGAAACAATCTCCTTGATAAATATTCCCAAAGTTGGTAAATCAAAATCAGATTTGTGTTGTCTAAATTAATGTAACGTAGGAACAATGAGAAAAAACAAAAACAAGTAAATAAAATAAAATAGAAAAAAAATCAAAGTCAAAATTAAAATTGGCAGTTAATGCAGATATTGTCAGGAAAGCGTGGATTGGGCTCATAGTATTAATAAAAAGTAACTACTTTTCATTCGTTTGGATTGTTGGGATTATATGACCCGGGTTGTGTGAATTAATTAGGAATTTAGTTGTTGTGTCAAAGCTATCTATAACCTTTTGTCATTAACTTAAATTTAAAATTACAAAATAAAATAAAAAGAAAAAACTGGACAATCACTTATAATAAATAATACGAAAAGGACAAATTTAACATTACAGCAATTCCATACCAAAACGATTAAAATTTTCAATTTTTGGACCCGACCGCTCCGATTTCGGTGAAACTTTCAGAATTAGTTAAGTATTAAAAAATATTGGACCCCTAGTTTTTTGTTTAGTCTGCCGACCTCAGGTTTTGGATACACGGTGACTAAAATTTTAATGTTTTCACTGTGGACGTGTTTTTTAATGTTCTGATTACTTGGGATCGGCTTATTCGATTCTTTTGTGCGATATGTCAAATTAAAGGTATTAAATTGAGCTTCGAAAAGATATTCAAAATAGATAAAAAAAATAAAAATATTGAAAAAAAAAACATAATTTATATTAATTTTTGATTTTTGACCCCCTCCGGAAGAGAAAAGCCCCCCCCCCCTAAACAATATTTTTTTAAATGCCCTAATATTAATACAGATCATATCAAAAATTTGCGGATGTTCAGCTGTTAGTTTAGGAGATAGAATTTTTTGTATGAGCGTCTCTGCAAAATTCCCAATGAAAATTTTATAATTTACTCCACAAAAATTATTTTTTTTAATATTCCATGAGAAATATGTGTTTAAAAATATTATAAGAATAGTTCTGTGTTATTATTTGATGAATTTTATAATTTTACTTTTACTACAAAACGAGTATTCTCTGACACTAACACTACTGTCATTTACAGGTATAAAACTGTGGTACTTTTGAGTACCTGCTATTGCCTTGACACGATCATATCTATTTTTGATTTTTGTTTCAATATCGGTGTATTCTTTTATTGAAACGTGAACATAATTTACCTTTGAATCTTTTTGTGAAACAGCCCAATAAATGTGTCGATGTTCGAATTTCACTATTTTGCAAGCTAGCTTTTGCTGCATTTTTTTAGGAACTCCACCTAAAGCATCGCAAGGTCCTTTCCCATGGCAGGTTGCAAAAAAGTGCCATTCTGCCTCAAGATTGAACTCTTTTTTCATATCACATATATTGTACCAGGTCATCCTATTTTTGTATTGGCCTCCAGACTACATGTATTGCAATTTGTACTTAAAACTGAAGACAGTGGAATAGTAATATGTCCCTATTTCAAGTATGAAGGAGAAGCAAATATTTTGTGAAAAACTGAGAATGTTTTATGACTGAGTCATAAATACAAATAATAAAAGGATGTTGATATAAGTTGGCCTGCTAGATAGGTAAAATTTAAATCTCTGGAAAAATAATACTTTCTGATTGGTCAATACAAAAAATGGATGAAAAATAGATATATTCGGGTCAAGGCAATACCAGGTACTCAAAAGTACCACATTTTAATACCTGTAAATGACAGTAGTGTTAGTGTCAGAGAATACTAGTTTTGTAGTAAAAGTAAAATTATAAAATTTATGAAATAATAACACAGTACTATTCTTATAATATTTTTAAACACATATTTCTCATTGAATATTAAAAAAATCATTTTTGTGGAGTAAATTATAAAATTTTCATTGGGAATTTTGCAGAGACGCTCATACAAAAAATTGTATCTCCTAAACTAAGAGCTGAACATCCGCAAATTTTTGATATGATCTGTATTAATATTAGGGCATTTAAAAAAAATATTGTTTAGGGGGGGCTTTCTCTTCCGGAGGGGGTCAAAAATCAAAAATTAATATAAATTATGTTTTTTTTCCAATATTTTTTATTTTTTTTATCTTTTTTGAATATCTTTGCGGAGCCAAATTTAATACCTTTAATTTGACATATCGCACAAAAGAATCGAATAAGCCGATCCCAAGTTATCAGCAAATAAAAAAACACGTCCACAGTGAAAACATTAAAATTTTAGTCACCCTGTATCCGAAACCTGAGCTCGGCAGACTAAACAAAAAACTAGGGGTCCAATATTTTTTAATACCTAACTAATTCTGAAAGTTTCATCGAAATTGGAGCATTTCGGGTCCAATGGGAGATCGTTTTGGTATCGAATTGCTGATTAAGTAAATAAATTAATAAAAACTGGACTGCACTATTTCTTAGAGTTATGGAAAATGAGAGTTACTGTATTGTATATGAATGTCTGTCTATATTACTTTTATATTGAGAGCTAATGTATTGTGTGTCTACCTTGAAATTCATGGTGTTGAGCTTATTTGCATGCATATATAGGAGCTTCTATGTTTTTTTGTTTAGTCCAAAAATCTTCTTTACGAAGAATAGTTGGGTTGTCATAGTTGAAATTATGTCTATTTTTGATAGCGTGTGCTAGGCATGCCGTATTATAGTTATGTTCCTGCCTTTGTGCATAATTGTCGTTTATGGTAAGTACGGATGCTCGGTTGAAGTCGTTTTTCGTATTTTAATGTTTCTTCCCATTTCCCCGATGTAGATCTTATTACTGCCAATGGCAGTGTTGCATTTTATCTCATATATTGCACCTATTGTAAGTTTTTCAATCCTGGCTTTGGTGTCTGCATATATTACTTGTCTCAGTTTGTTTTGGCGTTGTAGTCCTAGGGAAATGTTTAAATTATTGTTATTTTTCATAAAGGGGCTTATTTTGTCGTTTATTGGTGATATATACATTAGTTTTTTATATCTGGTAATTTGTGTATCTTGGCATATATTCCGTTGTTGTTGAGCGAATATTTAATATTTTTGATGATTTTACATATTATATGTGTGGGGTAATGATTTGAGGCTAGTATTTGGTCATAGTTTGCTTTGTGAAATTGCTTGTCACTAAGTGTGATTACCTTTTTTGCAATGGAAAGAGCAACATTGAATTTCATCTTATAAGGGTGGGCTGAGAAATAGTTTAGCAATCGGCCCGACGCTATTGATTTCATGTACCAGTTAGTTATAATTTTATTATCATCCCTTGTATAGTCTTAAATGTAGGAAAGGAATACTGTTAGAGATATGATCCTCTTTTTCCATAGTGAATTTGATATGTGGATATAGTGTTAAAATTTTTTAAAGTTTTATCTATGGTATTTATTGGCAATACTGTAATAAGGTTATCTACATATTGTTAAATGAATACCGGTTTATGTGGTAGGTCCCAGATGATTTGGTCTAAAAGGTCGTCCAAGACAATGTAAAAGCTTTTGGTATAACGATTAAATTATTATGATACATTATAATTACTGTTACCATATTACGTTTATAGTTCCTTGAGAATGGTCACGACCCATGATCGAAATATATCGGATGTATAACACAAAAAGTGTTTAATTCACACAACCCGGGTTATATAATCCCAACAATCCAAACGAATGATATTTACGAAGGACCCATTATACAGTAATTACTTTTCGGTACAGAACCAAGCAGCATGTTCGCTGCTGATTAGTTAAATGCATGATACAAAACTAATATGGTATGGCCGACTTTTCTGTCAATTGGGTGGTCACGTCATATGGTGAAAAATTTCATCACGTATATATTATTATAGTCAACTTACTTTTTAGGTATATTTAATGGCTTGTAACAGACGGGGAGAGCTGCAAAACTACTAACTAACTACTAACTAATATTAATTACTACCTTCCTAATAATATTATATTATATATATTATTATATCAATAATTGTAATTAATGAAATATACAAAGTTGGAGCAAAAGTGACAACTGAAATATCCCCAAAATATTTTGTGAAACTTTTCTAGTAGTAGGAGTAGTAGGAGTGCATGGTATGTTACTGACTATTTCTTCTGATGGGAACTTAACTGATATTCCTTTCTTCAAAAAAATTGTTGTCAATGGTCTGATCAGTCTTCCGCTTACACTTTCGCTACTATTTCTAACTCCATCGCTAACTAATATAGCAAGCTTATCCTTCTTCTACAAATTAAAAGTAAACGTGTAGTTAAATTAAATGTAGTGTAAGCAACGCCAACTACCGCAGAGGAAAGCGAATGGATTTTATTTTTATAGTCTTGCCGTAAAAATTCTGAAGTAAAATTGTAGAATCAATTTTAGCGGCACTCGAATCAATCAATCATTTTCAGCCACCAGTAGTGTATAAAAATTCGAAAGAAAAATGTTCAAGTAAATTTCTAAGAACAAAATGTATGCTTGTCAACGCTCATAAAATCACCCAGGCCAGCCAGGGCACCTGAATCAATATACATAACTCAATGGAACCATGGTCGGCCACCAGTAGTGCATGAAAAATCTAAAGAAAAAATGTCAAATCTTTCTAAGAAAACTGAATGCTTGTGCCCTTGTCCGAAACAGTGAATCAATCCACCAATTCGTTTGGACCGTTGTCTGAGAATAGTTATTCATTAAAATTCTTAGAAAAGATTTGCAAGTTTATTTCTAAGCAAAATTTAATGCTTCCCTATGAATGTAAAAATTTTGAAGGCAGGCTTGAATCTGTGTCGCTATGAAAAATCAACGTTTTTGATTGCATGGAACTAGGAACTACTGGAAGAACCTTAAATCAAAATTCATTAAATCAGTTTGTATGCTTCTGTTTCTAGCTCCCCACGAAGTTTTCCTGTCATCGATTTTATGTCAGAAAATCAGATAAGTAAAAACAAAATAATGATCGCTGACCAATTTCCCGGTGACCCTCCCCCTGTCCATGATTCAGCGATAGAAAGTGACAAATCCTAAAGCATATAACTAAAGGAAGCGAAATATCGTGTAAAAACCCTATCGGTGTGGGGAAAACTCGGTCTTTAGGCAAAGTGGTGGAAAGGTAAAAAGAATTTAACCAAGTTGAGCCAAGTTAACTTGCTAAATGTCAATTTTTTCGATACAAATTAAACTTCAGGTTCGTGTTTTTGTGCC
The DNA here is from genome assembly GCA_963924295.1 of Dioctria rufipes. Taxonomy (NCBI): domain Eukaryota; kingdom Metazoa; phylum Arthropoda; class Insecta; order Diptera; family Asilidae; genus Dioctria; species Dioctria rufipes. Next base: position 240,623,175 of record OZ002740.1, read on the forward strand.
GGGTTTTGTATTTTGTGTTTTTTGTAATAAAAAACTTATAATTGTTCAGTTAATTCTATTAATTTTGAATAAAAACATTCGGAGTAATGATTTAGTGATTAAGCCAGGGACTTAAGTTCATAAACATATGCTATTTGAATAATCGCCAAAATAATTCCGAAAAGGCGTTTTTCAGGCAAGTTGCAGTCCTGAAATTAAACCAGAATTTTCTTGCAAAAGAAGTGAAAACAAGGAAAGGAAAACAAAAATATCAAGAAAAGTGTTCAAAATATTTCTTTGTTTACGTTTTTGTGTTCCCTAGTTTGTTTTGTGGTTAGTGGCAACTCACAATTATGTTTTATTTTAAATAATTTCGCCAAACCTCCCTTTCAAAAATATATCAGATTTACTACTGCCATGAGTATAACGAATAGATAAACGGAATTCTACCATGTCGTGGAAAATGGCGCAATTTTTCGAGCGTATTGCTCTTTCTTTAGTTAAGTATACATATGTTCTAAGGAAAAATGAAAACAAAAATGGAAATGAAAATTGACACTTCGAAAATTTTCATCTACATCGGTTGCTGTTGCTTCCCTTGAATTAATGTAATTATAAATCCATGTATAGCATTTATACACGCGCGTTACCATTCAAAATACCCCGATTTATGTGTATCAGGGGTCTCTAATTAACTAGGTAATTCAATTACCCTCAAGCAAATACCCAGTTAAATTTACCCTATGCGTATCATAAGCATAATATAGGGAGAATAGGCCGATTTGGGGCTGCTACATCTCGAAAACAGCAAACCTATTTCCAAATACAGAGGCAAAATTTAATATTTTAAATTACAAACCCAAAAGCACGTGCTCGTAAGTTAATTATATATATATACAATCTACATTAACATACTTATTATTATTATTATAGAGACCAGAAGTAGGTACAGTTTTATCTAAAATTTTCATCCAAATAGAAACAGCAGAGATGATTTGTCTTCTTCTATCTATGGAAAGTCTTTTTGTATAAATGCCCCCCTTAGAAAGTTTTCCCTATTAAAACTGACAAGAGTAACAACCCCCCAACTCATGCGGCTCTTCAATTAATTGTCCTCACACAACTGAAGGATAATTTAATTAACAAAACTCCTTCAGGCCTTCAATTTCTTTTCAAATATTTTGTCCTGTTTAATTGCTTGATATTCGCCAGTGACACCCAGTGTTTTCCCATTCAGTTTTCAATTTTCCGGCGAAACCTTTTCAAACTGACCCACTCACTAATTTAATTTCGTCTTTTCACAATCTCATCATAGCCATGAGCCTGATCTCTTTAATAATTGGATCGAGACAAAAAGATGAGGGTTAGACATGACTACTAACAAGGGAATATTTGACCAAAATCAATTCACATCACAAACCAAGTTTTTCATTCCAATCCTAACCAATGATGACGAGCTTCTTTCTATTATTTACCACGAAGCATTTCAAATCTGACTAGTAGTAAGGTGGTGTTTCCACCCCTCACGACAAATATCTGGGAAAATAAATTTCATTTCATTCTCTTTGTTTTCCGAATATTCGAACGAATATCTGCGTGTGTATGTATGTATGTTTATGTATGGGAAGAACGCTGAGGTATGTTATAAAATCCCTATAGCGTTTTTTTTTCGTGTTTTTTATTTATTTATTTATTTATTTTCCTAGCAATTGCAAATTGTCTTTTCTCCCCGCGTCCATTCCACTATGCTATGACACAAAATGAAAGCAGAAAAAGAAAAGTTCATCGAAAAATGGGTTTTGTTTGAAAGAAAGGAAAACGTTCGCAACGGGCATAGTATAAGTAATGCGTATGTGTATCGATGAAAGCAGTGTTATTGCAAAGATTGTTGGTTTGAAGAGGACCACTGACCCGCACGAATTAATTGATTGGATTTAAAGGGATAATAAACCAAATTTAAGGACCTTTAGGCACCCAATTGTTTCTTTAATCCGATTGTTGAAGATCATTTTTTGTTTTGTTTTTTGTTTGTTTTGTGATTCCAGTTGCGTAGCACAAATAGAGTTTTATTAAAGTTTTCTGACAAAATTGAAGACAAACTCTATGTATGCATGTATTATGTAAATAATATGTATAACATAGTCAGCATGTGTCAGATGTGTCAATTATAAATTATTGCATTCATTTGAAAGGAATCTGATTAATAAGAACAAGCCACGACTTGAGGCCACAAGCTAATCTTATATATGTATGTATACCGTATATAGCTAGCCATGATCTCATCACAAAGTCTTTTCTGATTTTAAGACAAAACCGTGAAGAAACCTGCAGTTTCATCAATAACATAGGCACTCTCTTCAAGCGGCAGCTTTGCATTCCATAAATTATTGGCCAACCACAGACGTGCCGTGATTGCATAATCCATTAAATTCCATAAATGGAGGACAAATGATTAAGATTGCGCTTAACTGACTTAACCTGACTGTGAGCATTTAAGACACGGTTTATGCTTCCCAGTAGATTTCTTGTGGTAATGGTATATCAAGAAAGTGTTAGCATAGCACACAATAACTGTAAGTAAGCAAGCAAGCATGCAAGCAAGCAAGCAAGAGCAATCATGTAAGCATCGAACAGCCCAGATGTTAAGAGAAAGAGTACTGCAGCGAACTCTAATCAAGATAAGGTGAATGCACCTTAAGAGGTAGTTAAATCTACCGAACGAACAACATATTGGTACCTACCAGCAGTATACCAGCAGCACTATCGATATCCTTTCGCTACGCTGACAACTAATCGATAGTGCAAGTTCTTGGAAAATTTAACGGCGTAATGAAACAATGTTGGAATCAATCCATTTGGGGTGCAACTGGGTCAATTAGATTGACATATCGTTTTCCTCAAGTTATTTCGTCTTCTTCTCTTCTCTCTAATTGCTTATGTTACCACCGCGGTTGAAATGAAATGTTTGCCTTGTTACCTGTTGTAGATGCATTCGGAAGGTACATATATATGTATGTAGTATATAGATATTGCTATAATGGTAGTTGTTTGCAGCAATCCGACCCTTGGACGTGAACATGGGGGCAATCGTTTTCACTACTTCAATTCACTGACAGACGACTGAGTACTTTGATTGAGAAATTTACGTCACGTTTCGTTGAATCAAAGAGACATCTGCTTCTGCTGATTGACATCAGCGCACGTTGCACTTCTCCAGAAAATGAACTTAATTGCAGATTTTATGCTGCAAAATGGTCTAAGTCAGGGGAGGGGGGGATTGGAACACGGTAATTTAAATTTGATTTCTGTTCTGGTTAATGGAGGTTGTAAAAACCTGGACAAATTTAAAAGAAATTTTTAGTAGATAAAATATGTAGATTTTGTAGATAATACTTTCACTGCATTTAGTCCGAAAAATTTATAATTATACTTATAGGTACAATGTGTACCTATATACCTAGTAGGAAATGCGATCATCCTATGAGCACTCATTTAGGATGAAAGTAATGCTCATTATCAGATTCATTTAATCTCCTTTTAACATAGGCATCTCATTAGAGAGGAGCACTCGTTTTAAACCCCGAAATGATCTCGTTTTTAGTTCAGAATGACCACAAAAGGTTGACTCCTCAGTTTGATCATTAATAAAGGCATGAAAGGCTCTCAATATTCATTCATAGATAGAAAGGTAGCTCTGTTTAGCTCAGCATGCTTATAAAATGAAAGGTCCCATTTTTAGCACAAAATGATCATAAATTGAGCTCTCCTTTGTAATTATCCTACTGAAATGTAATCATTTAAGAAAATTATAATATTTTAGGGTTCCGTGCCCAAAGGGTAACAACGGGAACCCTATTACTAAAACTTCGATGTCCGTCCGTCCGTCACCAGGTTGTATCTCATTAACCGTAACAGGTAGACAGTTTAAATTTTCACACATTTCTATTCCCGCTATAACAGAAAATAATAAAAATAAAATTAAATTAAAGGGGTCGCCCCCATACAAGAAACTTAATTTTTTCGGCGTTTTTATACCCTAGATGAAATCATAGGGTATACTAAGTTTGTCATTCCGTTTGTAGCACCTCGAAATAATGATGGTAGAGCAAAATGGATTAAAAGTTATTTTCATTTTTGCATGTCCGTCTGTCCGTCCGTCTGTGCGCACGATAACTCCAGAACGCGTATACTTAGAGAGCTGAAATTTTGTACACGGACTTTAAAAAAAAAGTAAAATTAAGTTCGAAAAAGAGACAAATCGGGTAACTCCTTCGTGGGGTTGCCATAAGAAACTTTCGTTTTCCACTATATATTTGGACACTGCCTGAGAACACATCAGTATAGAGAGCTGAAATTTGGTACATGGTGTTTTCGTTGTACTAGCAAATAAAGTTTCAAAAATGGACTAAATCGGGCAACTCGTTTTTGGTGTTGCCATATAAAAATTTAGGTTTTGTACGTATACTGTGAAAACGATCAGTCCAAGACATTTTTATTGTACTAAGATCTTCTTCAGAACACGAAATCCTATAAAATTGGTTATAATAATTTTTTCTGTCCGAGAAACCGTTCTAGAAATATATGCGAAAAACCACTTCAAAAATCAAACTTGCACAGAAGGGTGACAATATGAAATTTCATATCACAAGAATTGGTCTTAGACCAATTCTAGCTTTTTTACTTGTTTTTTTCTCATTTTATTCTCATTCATTATTATTATTATTATAAGTAGGCATTTTTTTTTTTCAAATGATTTTCAAATGACAGCATTATTATTATTTTTTCAAATGACAGCATTATTTTTCCACATGATGCCTACTATCATTTGAAAAAATAAATAAAAAGTACATAGTGTTAAATTTTGTACGATGGTACGGAACCCTTCGTGCGCGAGTCCGACTCGCACTTGGCCGTTTATTTAACATTTTTTGAAAACATCAGATTGCTCACACTTTGCTTTGAAATATTTAAATTTTATACACAAATAAATGTTAATATAATTTCAATATTTAATTTAAATATAAAATGAAGAAAAACTCTAAGAACTTTTATGAAAGAAGAAATTATTTTCTATTTTTTAGTGTGGATTTAGAAGCAGTCTTTTTTAAAAAGATTTTTTTTATATATATATTTTCAGATTTTATTTGATTAGAGTATAAATTTTGACTTTATTAGAGCTATAGCGGGGGGCGATTGGATCTCTAGGGGGGCGACCCCCCCCCCCAGAGCTCTGTCGCACATAAAATATATGACTCATGTCACGAATTGTACATAATTCAATTCACTCTGATTCTCTAGAATTGGAGTGACTCCAGAATTTCTCCTTTTAAAAGTGTTCTCTTAAGGCAATACATACTAAAATCTAGTCAAAGTTGTGTACTCCTCTATTGCTTCTAGAAGGAGCACTCCTAAGTTTTCCTGCTAAGTACCTACATAATATTTTTCATTTTAAATTGTCAGGTTTGGGTTATTTCTTATGGATAACTCCGATCTTTATTTCATGTTTTTTTTATTATTTACTCGAGGTTTCGAGCCTTAATTAGTACCCTTCTTCAGGAGTTAGCTACATTAGAATACAAGAAGACATAGTATTAGGTATAATTAAAAAATGTCGACACCAAACTAATATTAAAGATAATTGATAATCAGTGGCACCTAATAGAAGAAATTACACCAATAGATATAGTTCTTGTCAAAGAAATAATTAAATTCTGTGTTATAGACTGCAACTACTTTAAATACAAAAATAAAATGTACAGACAAAACGGACTTGCTATGGGAAACCCCCTATCTGGCATTCTAGCTGAAATGGCGCTTGATGATGTGATGGAAGAAGCATTAAAGAAATCCGACCTAAAACTGACATTTATAAAAAAGTACATAGATGACATTATCTGCGATATACCAAAAGGCTCCGTAATAGAATTCGCACATACATTCAATTGCATCCACAATGGATTAAAGTTCACCATCGAAAAAGAGAATAATCCCTTTCTTGGACATCCGCTTAATCAGAACAAACAACAACAAAATACTAACTGGCTGGTACTGTAAACCATGTAGATCACACCGGATACTGAACTATTTCTCCAACTGCCCACAACAAACAAAAATTAACGCAGCTCAATCTTTCATCTATAAAATATTTAAAATAAGTAATCGGCAATTTACACAGAAAAACATAAAGATTGCAACAGACATTCTGACGAAAAACAACTATCTGCACCACACAATAGATACATTAATCAAGAAATACCCAACATAATAGAACGATTAACAACATAATAACATTAGACAACACTACCCCAATATACAGATTCATCCCATATAAACATCTATTATCTCTAAAAATCGCCAGGATAATTCAAAATAACAATAATAAAATAGAAATGGCATTCAAACCCATAACGCAACTCAATAGATGCTACACAAAATTAAAGGACCCTATACCTACACAAGAAGCTAAAAATGTTGTCTACAAAGTACCATCCGAAAACTGTACTACAGCATATATAGGAAAAACGTCAAAAAATCTCAAAACCAGACTATCACAACATAAAACATACATAGCCAAGAAAACACCATGATCAGCATTAGCCTCCCATACAATACAAACCGGACACGCATTCGCATTTGATAATGCGACAATTATAAACACAGAGAAAAACAAAGCAAAACGCGAATTCAAAGAAGCATGCCACATCTACATGGAAAAAAGGAATCTAACTAATTTAAGACATGACACAGATTTAATAAATAAAGATTACCAACGCATACTTAGAAAACTGAAACTTGACATCACACCATCACAAATAACTTCGCACATCATTCATCTGTGGTCCTTTAAAGAAATCAGTAGTCTAAATTTTACCTATTTATTTGTTTAAATTATTTATTTATTTATATGTTCAGTTAAAGTTTTTACCATATTTTTAATGTGTATTTCTGTGAAATATGTTTCAATAATATCCTTTTAAAAATCATCATATCGAGAAGAAAGGTGAGAACAGTAAATATTATAATTATACGTAATACTATGTCTTCTTGTATTCTAATGTAGCTAACTTCTGAAGAAGGGTACTAATCAAGGCCCGAAATGTCGAGTAAATAATAAAAAAAAAACATGAAATAAAGATCAGAGTTTTTCTTAAGAAATAACCCAAACCTTACATCATAGACGCGGTAAAAAACAAAATTAGCTGGAAATATCCAATCAGGTGTAAATCATCAATTTAAATTGTATGAAACTTCGTATGGTGAACTTAGTTTCAGAAATGCGTGCTATTAAAAAATTTAAAAATTTTCCAGAAACCTTTACGTTAACCAATATCGCTTACAATTGACCAAAAATATTGCCAATTTTAATTCTTATACGTTTAAACAAAGCTTTCGAATTAAGTATGACATTTAACTACCTGTGTTAATTCAATGAAATTAGTTACAGGCTTTCGACGAAAAATTTCGCCAATTTAAAATTCCAGAAATAAGAATTTTCTTCTTTTTTATGGTTCTATATCTTAACAGTATTTTACCAGTGCTGACCTTTCCATTGAAATTGAAATGATAGAAATAATAGAAAATAAACAAAGTAATAGGTACCTACCTAGTTGTAAAAATATAATGCTATACGTGGAATAAAAGACAATAGAAAACTACAAAGAATAAAGAAAAAACAACACAACATTTGTCTTGAAATACAATTCAATAAAAAAGAGACAACAAGTTTTCCCTCAGGTATAATAATAATCTTGGATCCATATTACTAAAAATAAAACCGTGAGCAGCTCATTCAATATTTCATTTCTATTTCACAAAAATGCGAAGGTAGTGGGAGCCTCAAAGTTTTATTTTAAAACTTATAGATCCAAGAATATTATGACATCCAAAGAAAAATTTATTTTCTCCTTTTTATGGTATTTTTATTAAATAAAAACGTTCTTGTTTTATATATAAAGTAGATTAATAAATAAAATATTAGTTTATATATTAATATCACGTGATTAAATTTTTTCTTCTCTTTGTTACAGGTGGGTTTGGTAGAGAGCCAACAAACATATTTTAATGTGCCTCAGTGAGTATGTAAAGTATGTAGAAATAACACATGAAAAACAACCACATAGGCTCATATCCTCGAACATAGGTTACTTGCTTAAATCTTGCTTAAATGAACAATTTTTATTTATCTGGTATTTTGCCACTAAGACTGCGTATTTACAAGCTTTTCACCTTCATCTTCTATTTTGCGTGTTGTCTTTGTTTTTTTTTTTTTTTTAGATAAAATAGGAGAAATTTTATGAATTCGTTCACAATAAGTATTTACAGATAGTCGTTCAGACAAATTTTGAAAATGGTGGTCTTTTTTTTTCTTACTTACATTTGATATGGATCTGATCTTATCAAATATACTTTCATTGTATACTTTATGAAATAGTATCATATAAAAATTTTCCCTGTCTAATCCTTATCATTTAAAAAGTTTTACTGACACTGTAATCGGACTTTCTGAATTTATCAGATCTGAAAGTTGATTGAAATTATTTACTCGGTATCGTAGTCAATGATAAAAGTTTAGTTTACTTTACCTTTTTTTTAATCTATTTATTAATATTTTTATTTCAAGTTATGTTAGAAGTCTTTATAACATTTTTATTTCATTTATTTCGTAAATACTTGTTATTATTATCATTATTTTTTACATTCAAGTATGTGTTTATTTTTTACACTAGAAACTTCTGTATGAATCTGAATGAATTGAAATGATTGTAATACTTCTTTCGGCTATGCGTACATATAAAAACATCATATGTGCATCCCTGCTACCTGTAAAAAGTAAGGAACTGGTATCATACAGCATATTCCTTATAATTTATTTTTGGTAGCTCAATATTTTCTCTACTTTACTGTACTCTAAAAATTGTTGGGATATAATAATGAAAAAAAAACAAAAAATCCTAACGGTTTCCGAGATAACGGGAAGATATTTTTGTATGTTTTTGTAGATCATCGTTATATAGATTAGATTTGCGGAGAGGTGTCAATCATTTGCCTCAAGTTCACTGCGACCTGAAAGATCTATTGTGAGTCCACGTTCGATTTACTCCCTTCCTAGGTATAGACTTTTAATAAAGTCTAGTAACATTCTGGGACTTAAATTCTACATATAGTTTGGTGGAGAAAAAGTATGTTCGAGGTTGAGTAATCTCCGCTTGGGAAATGCTTCGTAGTTGCCAAACAGGTGCTTCGAGTTTTCATGAGCATCCTGACAGAAGCAGCAGGATGAAGTCTCGGCCAATCTCATCTTGTATAGATGAATGGGGAATGCCCTCAGAAGAGCTCTGTAATTATTTTAAGCTCTATTGTGATAAGGAGTAGAAGATCCTTTGTTTTTGCGCCAGAAGTGTCAATAAACTTTTTTTCCTGACGAAGTCCTTCTAGCCTTTCCTAATAAAGGGATATTGTTTTTGTTCTCCCAGCTATTTAGGGTAGCTATGAGGTAACACTTTGAAGTGCCAGAAAATGGCTCTGGTCCGATAAAGGAAGTTTCTGTTCCTCTTTTGGCTAGGCCATCAGCAATTTCATTGCCTTCATGGCCTTCATGTCCAGACAGCCACATAAGAATACCTTCGTTTCTCCTTAATAAGGGTTTTTCAGACATTCCCAGATTATCGCTGATGTAATAGTAAAGGGTATCAAGGCCTTGAGAGCGGTTTGACAGACCGAGAAGATATTAATGGTAGAGCCATTTATGGCTCTCATAATGTTGGTATTGGCATATTCTTCTATGACCTGTACCTCGGCTGGGTATATGGTAGGAGAATCTCCAATGCCTTTGATATACGCACCATTGATCCCTGTTGTAAGGCCGGTTTAGTGGAACGCCATTGTTGTCGGTCTCCCAAAATCACATCGAATGATCTTACAAAATCTAACTTTAGCGTAATTATATCAGACATTGTCGTCAGTTGCTCCAAGCATATCTCTTTTAAGACACTTGATACTTGATAATGACCAACCAGATCACCTAGCTTTGACTGTTTCTCCTTTTGTAATCTGATACCATTGAAGATTGCTTCCTTTTTCACCTGCAAATGCAGGGATGGAAGGTTTAATTAGGCTTACATGGTAGCTGTAAGACAGGTCCACACGGCACCAGTTATTCCTAGACAGGCAAGCCGATGGTTTTTTTTAATCAGAGCCTTGGTTTTCTTTTGATTAGTTTTTGGCCATCATGCGAGGGCGGCATAGGTAACCATGGGTCTAACAACGGCAGTGTACATCTAGCACATAATTTCTGGCTTCAGATCCCATGTTTTACCAGTGAAGCGACGACACATGTAGAGAGATATCTTACAGCTTTGTTCGTCACACTTGACAGATGCGAATCCCAGGCACTTATCTCATCTAGAGTGACTCCCAAAAATGTGTCTTCGTCTGAAAATATTGATTCCGTATTATTAAGAAAAGAGCAGCCGTTAGTGCAATCTTCGTTCATCTCGTAAACGGAACTATAACCATTTTATTGAGGTTTATAGATATTCGTTGGATCTTTCCAATGAACTCTAAATGTTTCCCTTGCTCCTCCCGTTTTGAAACTCAATTAAGTTAAAATTTCGGAATTTTAACATGGTTTTTTTAACTAATTTCTATTTTTATCAAAACACACGTGATCAACACCAATTTTACATATTCGATTAAAGAATCCCAAGAGCTTCAGATTAAAATGCACTATCCCACTGTGTAACCCTTTCTGCAAGTTTTGCAGTTTTTTCTTGAAAATGGCTTAAAAAGCTCATTCTAAAACATAATATTGCATACTTTCTGGCATTTATTAAGCTTTTTCGCTGGATACGCTTAAGAAAAAGTGAATAAAACGAAGAAAGCGTTACATTTTGGGTACAGATAATGAAAATTTAGAAGCAAAGCTTTTGGGCTTCTTAAACCTAATATGAAAAATAGGAGTTGATGACGTGTTTTTTTGATAAAAAAAAGTAGCTAAATAAATAAAAAAAAAATCGAGTTCAAATTCCAAAATTTTAACTTTGTTGAGCCATAACTTTAAAATGAAGAAGAGGAAAGGAAGAATTTATAGCATCATTGGACCTTTCCAACGATAGTCAACCTAACAAATTTTCAATCATCATCATAGGGTGTAACGTTTACAAGTTACAGGGTGATCTATAAAAACATACCCAAATATCTTAAAGTCCCGTTATCTTGGAAACCGTTAGGATTTCCCATCTCCCATACCAATTTTTTGCTTGCCTACATATGTATATGCATGACATATATATAGCCTTCGGGTGTAATGCCACATATGGGATACCCTGTATTATCTGTCAAGCAATTCTGTATGTCCTGTATGTTATGTCAAACAATCTACACGCTTTATAATCCGCGAATCCATTGATAGATTAGGTTGTTATAGCTATTCTGGTGCTATAAGCCTTCTCAACAATTTTCGAAGGGGAGAGATTAAAAAAATATTGAAAAATTTACTCCTTTTTCTTGTGAAGTTTGAATGATTTGCAGCTTTAGATTGGGTTCACGTGCGTTCATAATATGAGTAATAGTTAAAAACTGTATTTCAAGAAGCATTTATCTGTCATCCTAGCTATGTGCTTTTGCTTACTTCTTCTTGAAGAAAACAATGCCTTGCAATATTTTTGATGTTCATACATGTCAAAAATTAAATCACATAAGAAAAGATTACTATAATTAATGATTTGAAATTTTTTTGACATTATAATTATTTTCTTTTGATAATAAATGTTCATCCTGTTTCGGACTAATAAACTTAGATAATGTAAACAGTTTGGATGAAGTGAACAAATAGCAAATAATATTTCCAATCGAGAAAATAGGAAGTTCGCTTTAATATATATATGTTGGTATGTATTAGGTGTTCTACAGGAAGGTTTCTTAATGGAACAATTCGAATTAGCTTGCATTGGTTTTAAGGCCTCTGATATTATCGTACTTCGAAGAACATAAAAATATGCAACCTGTTCATATCTCTCGTATATACTTCCCGTTAATGCTTACATTCCGTTTCGGCTGGAATATTTAAGAGACTTTTCTTTTACAATGCCTTTATATGTAACTACACATCTGCCTAGTGCTTTTGCTTGTTTAACATGATTATACCATACATATTAACTTATTAACGCTATTGTAAGTAATATATTTAAATGCAAAGAAATTTTACATGTGTAGAAAATATGTTATGAAGAACAAATTACTGTTCTCAATTCGCGAAAACTGTACATCATTAATTTTATGGAAGTGGATATGATACCATACGCGATTGGTTAGTGCTGCCGTTCACCTATGTTTTTAAAATGAATCGCAATTTATTTCCTAGAGAACAGACAAGTCGATTTCAAATCTGTTAGTTGGTTTATACCACTACTTATGCATGCAGAATTAAAATGTGGCCTGACTTTTTAAAAGTCAGTTATAATTTGACTGTCGCGTTGTTCCAACGTACTTTAGAAAGCTTGATAGTTCATAAACATTTTATAAAAACAGATCGGTAATCATATGTGTCATCACAAATTTCGAAATGCTGTATATGTACTGCTAGAGGCCCAGGCCCATAATAGAGAAAGAGTTTATGCAAGTGGATACATAGCTTAAACAGAAATTCACGAGGAAATTGAATAAGTCACTTCCGAGATATATTCAAATGTAATGAAAAATGTGGTAAAAAGAGCTCGTATTTGCAGCATAATAAAATAGTACGGTTATTTGACTGATGTCATGTTCAATGCATAGTTTCATTTAGTTTCATTTATTTTAGGCTGTCAGAAGTTAAGTTGAAAAAGGTCGGTATTAGTTTATGCTATCTGTCATTTTAACTTAATTTGATAGTTAAAGGCAGCTTGAATTTCGACTTAAACATAGTTTTGGAGGCTCTCCCGCGAAGGTTACACCGGACATCCTCTCAGCTCTTGTAAGTTGGGAAGTGGCTATTATGATCCTTCTGGACTTCTGCAAGGCATTTGATAGTGTTATGGTAACCTATTGAGAAAACTGTCCATCAATTTCAATTGTTCGAACCGAGCCACCCTCTTGATAAAAGAATTCCTTCACGCTCTGTCGCAGAGGGTTACTTTGGGGCAGAATAATTCATCCATCTTACTTCCCTTATTTATGGCGTCATACAGGGCTCCATTATGGGCCCTTTACTTTTCAACCCTTATGTCAATGATTTGACGGAGCTAGTCGCAACGTCCACATTAACATATACGCCGCTGACGTACAAATATATCTAAGTCATCGTATTGGTTTAATCGAGGATTGTGCTGCTCGCCTAAACAGTGACTTGCAAAACATTTTCATCTGGTCCTTGGAAAACAAGCTAAATCTGAATAAGTTACAGTACATTGCTTTTCCCTTTGGATTTATTAACGCTTCCTCTCATTTAATTGGACGGATGTCCTTACCTTATAAGGATCGAGTTCGTAATCCTGGTGTGATTTTAAATTCTAGCATGCGATGTTGTTCAAACATAACATAAATATATGTCCCTCATTCTGCAACATTTCACTCACGCCTCTTTTGTCTTTCCAAGCTCGACTCGCACTGCTCAAAAAAATTGAATGTCGCTTTTAACGACTGTACTAGATTTATTTTTGGACTGAGGAGGTTCGATCATATATTTCACCTTAATTTTACCATATATATATTCGAAACAGAGAGCTTTAGTTATCCTCTTCAAACTGTTTATTTGAGTATCTTGTTTCAATTCTTAAACTCCACTAGAAGCACAAACTGCTATTTGCACGGTTTCAAATTTACATATTCGTCGGATCTTGCATTGTTCAACTGCCCAGACTCTGCAACTTGCTGTCTCATCATATCCAGACAACTAACTTGCTCGGCAACTTCAAACGACTCCCAAGGTCTTATCTTGGCATGTTACATTAGCTTCCGATGACCGCGCAGTAAATAAATATGTAAATCTCCAGTATTTGTCAATAACTGTATTAGCTTAATATAAGTAAGGTTTAGTTTTATTTAGCTCTGTTGCTGCTTTATATCGATGCTTGAAAAAAGATTGTAAATATTGTAGTGTCCGTTCCCAGGAAAATAAATGAATCCAATTGAATTGAATTGATAGGATCTTCAAATCAATTTTTAATCCTTAAAAGGACAACTTGAATTCAGTATTTGAATTGAATTATTTTGATAGAAACCGATTAATCTGTTGGAATGAATGAGGTTTACCTTTAGTGGGTACCCTATGTATTGATAACAGGGCCCACCAGATATTATGCATTGCGGTTTACAGTCCAACTGAAACGCGTCGCATTGATTGCGAACTAGAGATGTGAGACCTCAGTACTGGATATTTTTTAGTGGTCTTAATATGAAAGCTTCAAATGAGGAAGGTAAGACAGTATAGTTTAACAACACTATATGTCCGGGGATATGAGGTTATATGTTCGAAATCCTCGACCTAATAAGTCAGACAGCAATTACGATGATCTTTATTACTGCCACAAGACAACCTGAATGTCCTAGGGCATGAGTCTAACATTAACTGGAACAGCGATTAGGATGAAACTTGGTCTTGACACTAGGATGTCCTAGGTGCACCACTTGTATGTTTAACTAGTGTTGGTCACACACAGGATAAGATCGGAACATCCTGGAAGAAAAGTAAACAAAAGAAAGAAATGTGCATCATGACAGCTAGCACACGAGCGCTCCTTGGTACAGACAGCTGTAATATCACCACGAATTTTGTTGCGTACTCCTCATGTTACAGGAGAACCTATAACTGCAGTGTGGAGCGTAAAAAAATAAAACCAGTTGACCTTATGTCAAACTGGTAGAAGCGTTTTCCCAGGTTTCTGTCGTGGTGGCTGAGCTCTATGGGACAGGTGGGATGAACGTCCAAATGTACCGGATTTCTGTATCGTCTACGAATTGATGATGATGGTGTTGTATCCAAGCGGACACCAGGTCGTCCTAAACGGAACACCTAAAAAGAAAGAATACGAACCGCCATTCGAGCGGGCATGATGGGATGGTATTCTCTGCTTCGTTTATTACAAAATCTTTTTGTATCTTCAGCAAGAGTTTGTTTTCTTTTCGAAAACCTTAAAAACTTTTTCACAACCTTTCCTATTCAAGTTTGACAATAGAATAATTAATTGTCTTGTTTGCAAAAAGTATATCATATGCTCAGCTAGGTAATACTAGGTAATAATAGCTAAGCATTTAGATAGATAAAATTGCCCAATTTACGTGTTGATTGGTCATGCGCTCAGAACAATGGTGACAGGGTATTGACACGTCGCCACATACCTTCATACAAAAGTCCTTTGTCTCGTCACATTATAATGATAGGGCTTCATCTACCTTCCATAAAAAAAAATACGTTTTGTCTATTAAAAGCAACTAATGTAGAGGGTTACTCAATGTCACCAACAGATGTCACCCTTTCAACCCTATAATTTCAACAATGATCGTCTTATTCCTAATTGGCCTCCGACAAAATTCTTAAAGTTTCACTATAAACTTGAAAGGGTATGTATCTACAATAGACCCATAATAAAAATAATAAAAAATGTCTTTCAAACTGAAATCTCGATTTTAATAACAAATTTTATAATGACAAACAAATAATTTCTTATTATCAATACTCGAGGAAAACTTAACCGCTCAATAAAGGCGCAATCAAAACTCACCTCAAGTCTACATATGTAATCCTTTGATAGTATCCAAATAAACGGGGAAAATTGTGACCACTTGTCCCTACACTTAAACCTTCTCATGTACATAAGTGGGTACATGACTGCTTTATGAAAGTTAAGAAAGTTTTTTGACAGACAACTGAACTGGAGGCTTTGCCCACATGTTTGGTTATCTCCTTGTTTACTTATTATCAATAATGACAGGTTTCAATCTCTTGCGAAAATTCCCGTGGGATTGATATGGTTCAAATTGAAAGAGAACGATAGACAAATATTTACGACAAAACGGTCAAAGTAACTGAAGCCAATCACCTTGTCGGAAGGAAAACTTTGTTTGTTTAGAGTTATTCTTACGTCCGTGTCGTTCAAATTTCTTTTTCGATAAAGTTAACTTTATTGAAAGGATTTCTTGATATTTTTTTGTTTGTTTGTTGTTGTTTTTTTTTCGAAGGCAAATAAATATTTCGTTTACTGGAAAGACTTAGTTTTGTAAGGTTCACGCATACATATTTACATACTTACATAACACGACCAGAATGCTAATGAAATGTTTATATACCGCCACTCTTCGCTCTGCTCATGTGAAAGCTTCCTTTGTCCGTTTCGAATAGTTAAATCTAATAAACGATGGTAGCTTTTGCCTGATATGTTATGCTAACAAGAATTTATGCTGAAAATACTGTCATGTACGCGGTACGTGTTCATCCCCTGAGTTATATACGAACCGTAATATGGTTTTATGTTTTTTGTTTTTTTTTTTTTTTTTGTGTACACGCGTATGTGCTTAATTTATCGGCAAGGCTATGAAGAGTTCTTTTTAGCAAAGTTAGAACTTAATTTTATGATGTCTTTCTTATATCGTGTTTCAGAATGGAAAGTGTGAAAATAATAACTATATTTTCATTTGGAAAAGTATATCTATCATGGTTTAAGAGCACATATACAAATTTGAAAAGAATATGCCACTCATTCCCAGAAATTTCTTTTTTACTCTAACAAACTATGGATATACTAATGTATGATGGTTTGACTCTTGGATTACAATTTTGGTGCCTAAGAACCCGAAAAGGGGAAAATTGAACTGAGAAACTGCATCTGATAGATCGAAAATTACTCGATAAACAACGACATTTAAAGAGAAGAAAAGGAATCTTTGGTATGTTCACTCAAACTTATGCCAGTAAGACGTGTATAGATATACTATTATTAGAGACGTGCGTTACTATCTCCAGAAATAAGTACCAAACCATGAATACCATAGACCCTGGATATCTCTCTGGCTAATATTAGGCAAAAATGTTTGAGTGTTGGATATTTAGATATGACTAAACCCATCGATTTTGTACTATATATAACTGAAATAGACATTGAATTTAGGTTGTAATTACTTTTCAGAAGACTAGAGCAACCTTTTACCAACTAGCAACTAATAGTAACAAAAGTTGTAGCGTAATAAATGGTGAGCGCATAGTAGTCAACTTTTGCATAGTGGTCAATTTTTGCAAAACATGCGGCAATATCAAACATTCACCTTCGCAAGCTCACATTCACACAATCTGCTTCTGGAAATGGAGTATCTCAATTCTCATTCCTAGGTGTGCTCTAATAATTTGAGTAGGAACGAAGTCAAGCTTATTGGCCTATATGCCTTGACAGTTGGGTATTTTACTAGTTCTGGCTTGGAAATAAACACAATGCAGAGTTCTTGCCACAGCTTTGGTGTTGAGCCAATTTTGATACATGCCCTAAAGAGAAGGGCTAGATTATTAATCTATGAGTCACACGAGTTTTGAAGAATGAAGCACAGGAAAAAGCCTGTGGACTTGAAAGGTTTTCAAGAATTCACTGCCCATTTTATGGATTGATGCGTGATGAAAGCCATGTCTCTATCCCCAGAAACGGTTTCATAATGGAAAGCTTTGGATCGCAGCGTCGAAGAACTGTCTTCTGAACTATCCAGGAAGTGTTCGTCTAAGAGGATTTTCAAATATTCCTTAAAAGAAGAGGCCCGCACTCTGCCACCGTTTGTGAGCAGTTCGGTTTGGTAAGGTATCTTGGATAGGAATCTTTTGAACTTTGATATCTCATTGACCCATCTACATTCTCACAGAAGAGTTGCCACGAGCATTGACCCCATCTACATTCTCACAGGAGAATTGCCACGATTATCCTTGAGATATGCGGATAAAGTATTTGTAATGACGTAGAGCGTTCTTGTAAGCCAACCACTCATTTGCGCTTTGTGCAGCTTATGCACAATTTTACGTTATTACTTAGTTCATACAGACGATTGAAAGCCTCCCAGTGGGTTCTGGTAAAATTCATATAGATCGCCGCGCTTTTAGCTATCATATTTAACTCAACGCATATGTAGCGATTATCAGCGAGTGAAACCTCTGTAAAACCCTTCATTTAAAAATATATTACGTCAGAGAACTGGTTGCCAGAATTAGCTCTAAGACCTCTTTGCGCCTGCGTGCTAAAAGGTGGGTTCCTCGCCCTTATTTAGTACATGCATGTTAGAAGTTACAAAAAATTCTAGAAGCGAGTCATCTCTGGTGTTACAGTCTGTGCTCGAGGTTACCCAAGATCGTATGGTGAGAATTGGCGTCGCATCCAATTGTCATCTCCAGGTTACTGCGAAGCCCACGACGTTTGCTATTTCCATAGATGGCGGTGGTTGGTCTGAATCTAAGGAAAATTAAAGAGATGAAAGAACTAGTCTCTTCAACTATACTTCTAATTTCTACCGACCTCTCCCACAAAAACGTGGTTATTATAAGTAACTTGCGGAATTGAAATAAAGTTTAAGTGGTTTTTTGCAATGGTACAGGCTCTTGGCTTACCTGGACCGCGGCAGTAAGATAATTGAAGTGACTTGCCCCATTGAGGAGTCATGTCGGCTATAGACCGTGGTTCCTGAATGAGAGCTATATCAGCAACATCTGAGGAGGAGGTGCCATAGCTTGACAGCTGTCGCCTTACTGCACTGCAATGGAGACTGATCTGTACAATTCTCACCGATAACATGCCCTCCTCTCCTCTTCCACCGAGAGATCCTGGGTGAGGGTGTCTTCGTTGTTTGACGAGGAAAATTCCCGAGGAAGCCCCTTTCCTCGTCCTAGAAGCGCGCATTTGGAAAGAACCTCATCATGGGAACTCCCTTCGGTACGCCATTATAGGAAACCGTTATCTGGTTGCCCCTAGAGGGGATCGGCCCAAGACTGCTTCTGTTGTCTAGTTGTTCCTAGAGTGAGGTGGCCTAGCAGCGACCTCGGTTGGACCATTGTTGCACCAACAGGCTGTTGTCAGCGATGGGTGCTACGGTCTGGCTTGTTGACGACCTCCTAGCTGATTGTCCTCGGACGACACTGCTCCGGCGCCAGGTGTGAGTTTCAGCCTAATAGCTCTAAAATGAGCCAGGCCTTTTCCCTCATTGAACCAACTAAGAGACTCTTAGTTAACACCAAAAATCAGGAACAGGCAATTCTGTTCTTCCCTGCGGTGGTAAACCTCTCACAAGTTGGTTTTTATGCCATTAAATAAGAAATTATTTTTTAAATAGAAATATGTTTTTAAAAAGATATTCAAACAGTCCATTTTTTTATATTATTAAGCCAAGCTCAGGGGATACCCTATGATGCAAAGAACAGCATGACAGGAAGAAAAAGGGAAAGAATTAGGAAACATAAGGAAAATGGCGGAGGTGCTGATATATATATCACTCTTGAACCATCGCAGATTGTAAACCCCAAGAAAACAGAAGATGGTAACTATTCCACATTCGCACAGTTCAGGATAAGAAAGCATCAATATTCAAATAGTCTATAATTCGATTTCAAATCTCAATCTGTTGATGAATTTGTCTCGATTCGTCCACTCTTTATTCCTAGATTTGGCTACAAAAAAAACGAAACATGGAATAAATATAAATAAATAAATAAATAGACCACAAGTGAGATTAAGAGCAGAGAATCCTATTGAAAATCTTCGAATACCAAAAAAAAAGGGGAACCAAATCAACGCTTAACTATTGGAGAATAGAAGAATTTTAAGAACTTTTATTTTTAATGATTCTCGCAGAAAGCGCATGGTTCCGGATTCATACCGTGGACGGGGCGATTGTGTTTTCCTCTTGCATTTATGATTTCATTTAGAACCGTTAAAAATAAAAGTTCTTCTATTCTCCATTTTTGACTAATTCTCACAAGTGTGGGTTCAAATCCCGTCCGGGAAAAATAAACCTTAACTATTGATGAAAACGTGGATATCGGTTCAACCTACTGGATATCCACGGGCTACTTGAGAAAAAAAAATAACTTATATATTGGCTCAACCTGCTCAATATCTACAGGTGAGATGAGATAGATGCTAATAATGGAGACTGATATCGCTTCAATATATTCGATTTCTGATAGGCTGATTGGAATATGGGAAGTATGATCACCATTTAGGTTGTTTCGAAAATTATTGTGAAATTATTGAAAATTAGACTGGGTTTTAAATACAAGTGCCTAGTAACCTAGTAAAAGTATAGCAATTATGGTTTTAGGTCTTAGAAATATGTATTAGTTATTAATAATTCTAAATGTAAATTTGTTGATCCTTATCACTGTGGCCGAGACAAAATTAACTACATAAATATTTCCAAGTCTTTGAAACTGCCAATAAAAATTAGCTTATTGTTCACAAATTTACGATCCGCCGTCCTTAAAATAAAAAAGTTTCAATGATTAAATCAAAAGCATACTTTTTGAGAAATAAATTGAAATATTAATAAAAATCATAGCTGATGTCTTGTTGTTAGAATCGAAAACGTCCATTAAGATCATGAAAAATAAAATCCAAACTCTCACTTTTTTTTGCCCGGACCACTCAGCGTACATATGTATATTATATCATCAAATTAATTAATATAACTTACTACATACATACACACTTCTTCACCTTTTCAATCTACCCCTGTCATACAGAAATAAGTTTACAAAGAACTCCAGAACCTGACTAAAGTTTCAAGATGAAAGCATCATTCCGACAAATCCTACATACGAGTACACATAAATATAATGTGACAAAAGAATTTCTCATCTCAACTTTTGGGCTCTACTTCAGGAGGTGGAAATTATTCATTCTCTGAAGCTTTTCCTTTGTATTAAGGTATTCGAGTGTACTGAGAATGATTACGCCAATGCAATGTCAAGATTTAAAGTGTAAAACGTAGTTAGAATTTGAAATACTTAAATAAAAATTCATCATGAAAGAAATGCTTTTAAGTTTAATTTAGGTACTCAAATATAATGACTAAAATTCTTGAAATTACTTTGCTTATTCATGTTTAATAAAATTAAATTGATCAGGAAATGAAAATGATTCAGAGGTTAGGCATTATAGCTGTGCTCTTTTGTGTCCGCAGAACAGGACAGAACAAAAGATATACAAAAGAACGCATCATACATTTTCATAGAAGATTTATAAATGAAGCGAACAGTACAAATAGCTCGCTTTAATCGACAGAAAAATTTGTTCTCTCTAGTAAATGGGAGTTCTAGAACAACGTTCACAAAAGAACATAGCTTATAGGTATCTATTAAGCAAAAGATCCTCTGATCAAATCTTGGGCTGACTTTTTTCGGAGAAGGCTATAATTTAGGAAAAATAAATACCTACTCATATCATAAGTTGGTGTCTATTTTTTAAGAAGAAAAACTAATAATCAATTAAAAACAAATATAATTAAAACTAAGGAATAAATAACAACTAAATTAAATTATAATCTTAATACATATATAAAAATCACGTGTCACTGTGTTCGTCCAACCGATTTCAATGAAATTTTGTGAATGTGTTTGATTGGTCTCAGCTTGAAAAATAGGATAGTTTCGGACACGATAGATGGAGCTGCTGTCGAGATTAAAAAAGCTGTCGGATTGGCTTTTTCATAAAAATTGCAAATACAAGTTCAAAAATGCACTAAATCGGGCAACTTCTTTTTTCTTTTAATAAGATATATTTGGACACTGCCTGACAACGAATACACGTAGAGAGCTGAAATTTCGTACGTGATATTTTCGTAGCAATAGTAAATCAAATTTTAAAAATGGACAAAATCGGACAACCCGTTCTTGGTGTTGCCATACGAAATTATGGTTTTTCACTAAATATTTGGAAACTGTCTGAAAACGCGCCGACGTGGAGAGCTCTTCAAATTTTGTGCACGGCGTTTTCATGAAAATTGAAAATAAAAGCTCAAAAATGGATCAAATCGGGCGCCGCCTTTTTGGTGTTGCCATATGAAACTTTCGTTTTTAACTATATATTTGAGCAGTGCCTGAGAACGTAACGACGTGTAGAGCTCAAATTTTGTGCACGGCGTTTTCATGAAAATTGCAAATACGAGCTCACTATATATTTGGACACGTCTCACACGTCGACGTAGAGAGCTGAATTTTTTGTACACGTTCCTTTAAAAAAAATATAAATTAAGTTCAAAAATGGGACTAATCGGAAGACTCCTTCGTAAATGGATTAAATTGAGCTACCCCTTCTAGGTGTTGCCATACAAAACTTTTGTTTTTCACTATATATTTGGTATATTTGCTATTTTGTACACGGCATTTTCATAAAAATTGTAAATACTGTTCAGAAATGGAACCCCTTTATGGGGTTGCCATACAAAAATTTCGCGTTTTACTACATATTTGGGCACTACCTGACAACGCGTCGACGTAGAGAGCTACACTCTCGTACACATATGAATGAATGCACTCTCTCACACACTTACAGACGCAGTGTGAAACCCTTATGATATTGCGCGATCGAGTCATAATAGCTTTAATATTAAGATGTGGCTATTTATACATACAGTATATATACGTAATCGGCTATTTATGCACACAGTATGTATACGCAGTAGGTGATGGGGAGGGGGAGGGTCGCCACATATCATGACACACGCGTGCGCGCGATAAAAAATATGGCTTCCACTCCTATTTTTTAAGCTGGATTGTGGGCAATTTATATAACCGCAAACAATATGTAAGGACTGGCAATATTATATCTGATGTAATAACGGTCACCTCGGGAGTTATTCATGGTAGTCATTTAGGTACTCTATTGTTTCTGGTTTTCATTAATGATATAGCAGCTTGCTTTGTTTTTGCCAAATGCCAAATATTTGCAGATGATTTAAAACTATTCGTTAGAATAAACTCTCTAAACGATTACCTACTACTGCAGAATGATCTCAATATACTTTCTGATTGGTGCTTTAAATATAAGTTATATCTTAACATATCAAAATGTAAAATTGTTACTTTTCATCACATCTCTTATCCTTTCTTGTTTGATTATAAAATTAATCTTGCTATAGTTTCTCGAACAAAATGATATCAACGACTTAGGTGTTCTTTTTGACACTAAATTGGCGCTTACCCCTCACATTAACACTATTATCATTAAATCAAGACGTTGTATAGGTTTTCTTAAGTGGAACTCCAAAGACTTTCATAACATTCAGACCTTCAAAACATTATATGTACTTTTCGATCATATTGATCATATTGAATCCATTCAAAAAGCATTTACTAGATTTGTTCTACGGAAATTAAATTACCAAAATGACAACTTACCATCATACACTGTGAGATGTAAACTGCTTGGTCTGTCTAGTCTGAAACTTCTTTGTGTTCTTTCCTTATTATCAAATTTTTCATATAAACTCTTATAAAATTCCTATTCTTATATCAGGAATAATTTTTTTTTGTCTGTATTAAAAACATTGAATATCTTTTGTAATTAACATTTAGTTACCACGAATAAAATTAATCAATTTAGCCTTCCATTCATCACGATATATATATACCTATAAATAAATTTATGAAGACAAGTTTCATTGTTACTGCGGTTAAAACAATGCCGCAGCAATTAAGACGCTTCAAGAAAATATTTCCCCTTTTTGTCATGGTGATAAAATTGCGGTTACAATATTGCTCATTTAGAGTTTCTATGAAAACAAAAATTTTCAAATTTTTTGGCTTGAAATATTCCAATAAATACCGAATCTATTTTATTTATAGAAATTCGTATAATACTTATTTAGTAATGAAATAATATCCATTTATAGCGTTTCATTTTTCATTAAATAATAAAATAAAGAACTGTATTTTTGTATATAATGTAATTAATTTGAAATAAAATATTGCATTGTAAAAAACTTTATGTTATTACGTATAAAATTATATACTGCTTTGTAAAATCCCTAATGGAACATAAGTTTTCTACTGAATCCCGTAAACTAAGTACAAATCATTTCAATTTTCATGAAACTTAATTTTCTGAATATCCATGATACGCTTGTCTAAGCAACATACTCTCAAATCACTAAATCGAAGTTGGCCTTCCATTTACTTTACAATTTACCTATAATCTATGAACAAATTCGATGTACTTAAAATCCTTATCAGAAAATTTGTTTTAAATTGTTTAAGAGCCACAACTACCTAAAACCGGTTACCTTAAATATTCACCGCAGGTATATGTAGATAGGGTTTTACAGAAGCTTGAAATTCATTTCTATATGCAGTGGCATATTATTCGTGAAGCCAAAAGTTTGCAATAAGCCAGTGGCATCCAGAGGATCTGAAACTATAAGACCGTTGGTAGTAGTCTCAGTGCCGATTATAAATTTCAAATTCACATAACCGAATCCAAAAGTTCATCGGCAAAAGTTTCAATTCCGGCACAATAGATTTCTGCAAACTCCAATTGAGCTAACATATGAAACTTTCTTTCCATACTATGCCGGCTGGATACAGAAGAGAACTATCAAAACCCATCTATCCCGATACTTTGTATCATTTTCGCAAAAGTTTATCTTAGAGAAACAAAATCCTAATGTCCTCATTCCTGGCTATGGCAATGTACGAAAAGCCATGGAAATCGAACGAACGGATATGCTTCTTCTTGGATTTTCCAAGCATTTTGACACTCCAACCCTAACAACCATTATAGCCACTTCCACGTGGATAATAGTTTTATTTCATTTTTTCCATTTTTCGCACTCTTACCACTTTTCCTCACCAGTTGCCACCGCATACATATATTCCCACCTATATACTGTTTGTGCTCTGACTGCCAGCTATGTATATACCTCTCTAACGGCAAACGAATTTTCCACTTACTTGAGTGTAAGTTTACGGATAGGCACTTCCTGAAGACATACAGGTCTACATCCTATGCTACATACACAAGACTATGCACGGCGAACGAACTCCAATAAACAAAAGGATCCTATTTTCCGTTTTATAAAAATAAAAAGGGGAAAAAAAAAACAAAAAACTGAAAAGACATTCCAAGAAACGAGAGGAAAACTTATTTGGACTCGATGGGGCAGAGGTGGCTCTCAACCCCCAAGATAGAGGGACAATTTTCTTTTGATATTCATTCAACTTGCCTGTTAAAAAAAAAAAAAAAACGAAAAAAAAACAAAGCTCCCTGCATTCATATGCTGACTGCACACTTTTTCCGGTTCTTTCTTCGAATTTTCTGGGGGCATGAACAATAAATATCGCCGTGCACTCTCCTGCCCAGTTTTACAGGCTTCCGATTATAATTCATGGTAGAAAATTGGCAAAACAGATTTTTAAATGGTTTTAAATAGGCAAATTGAGCTTATAGACTTAATATGAGTCGAGGGCCATTTATTTTCGTTTTACCGGGGAGTAAGTCGATACGTATCGGAAAAAGAAATAAAGGAATTAAACCCTAACAGTTACTGCAATCGATTCCTGTTTTTACGTGTATCCCTAAAAAATTAATTTTAATTTTTAATCAAGCTTTTTACATGTACCCGTTCTGTTAAATAAAACGATTTTAGTTTAAGATTCCCAAAACTCAATATACGGGGTGTTTCCTTAGAAAAGGTGGTGATAGTACTCACATAAAAAAAAACGATCCTGGATGGTGGAGGGTGGGGGGGGGGGACCTCAATATTTCTGAGTTACAGGGTTATTAAGAAAATATTCTAGATTTCCACAGAACACCCCGTAATTTCCTTCTTATATTAAGAAAATTATTTTTAGCACAGATGATAGCAAACCGCCACTCCACTGCCCATCATACTACTAGTTATACATAGAACGTCAATGTCAAAAATTTGGAAGAGGGGGGCATCGATTTTGTTAGTTCTAAATATTCACTAAGACGTGTCCCATTTAAACTCAGAAATGCAAGAATTTATAGTATCTCTATTTCCCAGAACTATATTTATCCAAAACTTTCACTTAAACAAAATTATTTTAATGAAAAGGGAAAGTTGGTGTGTAATATACTTAAATTAGTAAAAAAGTGGCGAGTTAATACTTCTTTAAGAATGGGTCAAAACCGACCGTTTGGTAACATAAGGGATAGTTTTCCGCAGTTAGTCAAACTTTAGTAACAAAAACATATGATAATGAGATATATATTATTAATGAAAAAAATATATAAGTATGTATATACATTTTAATAAGTTAGTATTAATAAAATAAAGTTGTGTCTTTTCTGAAGAAAATTCATTCACTAAAAAAAAATAACATATACTTTATTCATTCATCAATAGCATACTTTGTCAGAAATCATTCTTCTTCACCTCTTGAATTGGGATAATTCAGGAAACATTTATCATGCAATGGACCATTACATGATATGCAAGCTTGTTTCCGCAATGAATAAGTACATCAACGCCTACTTTAACCAGTGATTACAAGATGCCTCGCGGATTATAAAAGTACATTACTGATTCTATCTTTTCTCGTAAGTCCAGGTGCACTCCATATTTTTTACACAACTTTTCAGCTGCATTCCTAATAAATTACAGTTTATCGTATTTGCATCCAAATCTTGCAATAAGTATCCAAGCATTGTTCATTGCAGCATTAAAACACCATAGTATAATAGGCATATACCAATTTTTTCGTCGAATGCTAATAGTATAATTTGAAATGAAATTATCCATTAAATCAACACCGCCATATTTTTCTTTACCAAAATATCTGGAAGTTTTTTATATACGCTGTACACAAAATTGATTA
Source organism: Dioctria rufipes (assembly GCA_963924295.1). Taxonomy (NCBI): domain Eukaryota; kingdom Metazoa; phylum Arthropoda; class Insecta; order Diptera; family Asilidae; genus Dioctria; species Dioctria rufipes. The sequence goes on from OZ002740.1 coordinate 240,649,927, forward strand.
GACATAGCCATACCAATATTTTTGTTCATCCATTTTACCGCAATAATATTGCCATCTTTGCCCACAAAGCTATCGTATGCCGCTCTTGCTTCCCCTCTACTGAAATAATTTAGTCAACAAATTTGCACTCGTGAAAAAGTTATCGAAAAAGAGAGAAAATTTTAAATTCTTATATTTTTTCTGCCACGCTAAAATCACCGCCACTGTAAATTTGATAACTTTATTAGCCCAAGGTGTCAAAAACGAATCAGTAATGTTAAAGGATTGATTTAAAAAAAAAAAAAACTTTTGGAAAAAATGGCAGTTCAAACTTTAATAAAATCCATGCATTCGTTTTCAATCTAAAACAAGGAAATACTCCCGATTAAAATATAAATATTGTATTTACCGCTTCGAATTTACCTCCATGATTGCTTTCTTCCAAACAGTGAACTTTACTACGCCGTACCGCTAAGCATACTGAACTTGCTGTTACAGAATTCACAAATTATGTTATTTCTAATTATTAGAATTTAAAAATAAAATTTCTATGACTGCTTATATGCCAGAAAGTGCATGGGCCAATTTCGACCCCTTATGTTTAAATGGGTTAAAATTGTCTCCAGTTTAAAAATCACATACGCTTTTGTTTTTCGTAAAAAAATATTTACGTGTAAAAAAATGATATTATCCTTACTTGTCAGTATTGCTCACAAAATGGTAGACCGATGCATTTAGTTTGCTGCAAAATGCTTTCGAGTGAAGATCAAGTGAGAAAATATATTGTGCGGAAGTATTGCGAAAATCGCAGTGATTCAACATTTTATATAGAGAGTTTTGCTACGAAAATTCATAGCGAAATAAGTCAATCTGAAATTGACTCAGTTTTCTGCTAAGTCTGCAGCTCGAGAATTGAGTGGAAAATACTCTTTATGCAAACGAAAAATCTTTGACAAGACATTTCATTGCAAATAGAAGGCGTTTCGTATAAGCAGGAACCGTATAATCCTCAGTACGGCTTGGTTCCTGCCTGTCATATACGCCAAAGCAAACAGCCAAGCTGACTTGGAACAGAACAAAATAAAAAAGTTTAACACCAAAAAAAGTAAGTGCAACGAATAAAAAAAATTGAACCTGAATACTTACAAAAAATTTGAAGCGCCTAGACAAGAAGATATGCAATAGAATAAAGCAATTAGCCGCAGTCGCAGGTTTATGCTCTCCTGCTGAACAATCCCTACATAATTCTCGATGATGAAACGTATTGCCAAGTGCCTATCGGGTAGCCAATTTTATAGTAGTAATAAACGTGGTAATGTTAACCCAAAATATAAAACAATTTCCGTTGAAAACTTCGTAAAGAAGATTATTATTTGGCAAGCAATCTGTCAATGCGCTAAAAGGTTAAAGCCGTGCATCACATCGTCTACTATGAAAGGAGATAATTATAAGTCAGAATGTTTGGAAAAAATCCTTTTACCGTTTATCCTATATTCTGGCCAAATTTGGCTTTTTGTTATTATTCTCGAAGTACTATAGGGCCAATCACATCAATTTTATCCTTAAAGACATTAATCCGCCCAACTGCAATAAACTACGGCAATTGAGAGGTATTGGCCAATTATAAAGACGAAACTAAGAATGACTACCAAGGAAACCGAAGAGATAAAATATTTTAGAAAAAAAGTGGAATAAGGTTACAAAGTTAATACCAGACTCTACTCTGCAAAGCATTACATCCCGCATTAAAAGTGATGTTAGAGAATTTTCGCGAAAAAAGTAAAATTTATAATTTTTTAAATTTTCATTAAATTGTTATTGTTATTATAAAAATGAATTTAAAGAAAGAAAAAAATCGTTTTATTTTAAAAATATTTGCATTTTCCACTGGGACAATTTTAAGTGGGGCACGTCTTATATACACTCATTTCTACTGATAACCTGAGATACGATTCGTTTGCCCCGCGACTGGGATTTTTCTATGGATCTTGCGCATTCTCCTTTAGGAAGAAAAAATATAGATAAATAAATTGGACGGAATTGCCAGATTAATATGTGGGAATTTTTTCCATGCTTTAGATCAGGGATTCCCAAACTATTTTGGGCAAGAGACCCCTTTTCCAAATTGACCTGATACCTCAGACCCCCATAGCGTTTTTTGTCCTATTGACACAAAATACTTACCAATTTAAAAATTTTGCGGTTTGTTGAGTTAATAAACTTGACACATCATTTTCTCATTAAAATTTAACAAAATAAATAGACATGAAATTCAGTAAATATCAAGTGTAATTAATAATTATTAATACAAATTACGTTAAAATACTTAAGGTCATTATTTTTTGAAAAAAAAAGGTAAATCGCAAAGTAAATATGAAAAAATATTCAGTGTGATGGATGAACCTGGTGGCTTTCTACCAATCTAGCTAAATCCGGTTCAATATTGGTGAGTTGCAGCCTTAAATCTCCGCGTTCGTTGATTTTCAAACGGTTTCTGTGTTTTGCCAAAATGTTTGTAACCACACTGAAGCCTTTTTCCACTAGGTATGATGATGGAAAAGCGATAAGGTATTTTTCAGCAATGTTCTACAATGCAGGATACTGTGTTTCAATGTTGCTTTGCAACCAGAACTTCTGATAGCCTTGGTTGAACTTCTGCTTAAGCTCCTCGTCTGTCTGTCTTCTTGCATTATCACATTGGCTTCTTTCATGTCTGTGATATTGTACGGATTTATTATCCATTGAAGAATTTGTAAATTTAAGAGATCCTCAAACCTCTTAGTAAAATCCTTGTGTAGTGCGTCCAAGTGAGTGACATATAATAAAATAACATCGTATTGAAGCATATCTGGTAATTTTGACAAATGCTGAAACTGTGAATATTCTTTTCTGCTTAAATTTTGTTTAGCCGATATAATTGATTTTGTTTTAATCAAGTTGAGATCGTCACCCTGCAGCTACAAATTAACTTTGTTCAACATACCAAAGATATCAGTCAAGTAATAAATATCTGTTTTACAATTGTTCAGATTTTCTTTCAAATTCGGATCTTTTTCTTGTAAAAACTCCAACACCGATTCAAAAATAGCTGAAAATCTTGCTAAGCAAGAGCCCCTTGATAGCCAGCGAGCTTCAGTGTGCAGAAGTAACCGATTAAAGACTTCATCGTTTTCCTCACATAGCTGAGCAAATAACCGAGAGTTCAAAGAATTGCTTCGAATCTTGTTGACAGCATTTATAACATATTGTAAAGACTGATGCAATCTAGGACTCAGATTTTTTGCTACTAAATGCTGTCTGTGAATCACGCAGTGAATGACCAGTACCTCAGGCAGTTGTCGCTTTAAGTGAGCTATAAAACCACGATGACGACCAACCATAGATGGTGCACCATCAGTCGCAACAGAAACTATGTTCTTCCATGGAATAGCTTTGGCGGTAAACAAACGTTCCACGGCCTGAAAAATAGATTCTCCTCTGGTATCAGTCTCTAAATATGTAGCAAAACGCAGTTCTTGGAACAAATTTTCATCTTTAATATATCGAACATATCGTAACAACAGAGCTTCATTGCCGGGTAATGTAGACTCGTCCAACTGGAGAGAGAATCTGTGATTCTGTAAGAAATTGCATAAAATGTTTTCCACGTCGCGACCCATCTCGTCTATTCGTCTCTGAACGGTGTTATTGCTCAAAGGAATTCTCTTTATAATGTCATGTGCGGGCTTGTGCAATACATTGTTGAGAACCTCCGCAATGGCTGGTAAAATAAGCTGTTCTCCAATTGTGTGGGGTTTCCCCGACTTCGCTATTAGTAAAGATATATTATAAGACGCTCGTAAACTATCAACGTCTTGCATAGATGATGACGCAAACATCGACCTTATGGATGGCCTTTTCTCTAATTTTTCTTTAAGTGCTGGAAAGAATGACAAGGGCTTACTTTTTTTGTCAGCATGTACTCTTGATATGTGGTCCTCCATTTGTGAAGGCTTCATGGCATCGTTACTGAATACTTTTTCACATATGAGACACATCGGCAAGTGTTGATTTGACAAAGATGAAATAAAACCAAACTTCAGGTAGTCCAAACTGTATTGTCTGCATTTTTTTTTCGTGTCTGCCATCATAAAACTCGCAGTAAACCTGCAAATCAAAAAAAAAGTATGTTTAAGAAACTACTAAGTATTTTTTGAAATTTCTTTAGAAAAGTTGTTACCTAAAATTATAAATGTTGAGTTTTCTTTGTTTTCGCTTTTTACGCTGATTGGTACCTAATACAAATTTTCTATACTGCAGTCACTGTTTGGAGTTAAAATAAGAAAAGAAATTCACGCTCAATTCTGAAAAGCTTTTTATTTCACACTTTTGTTTCTACAATGAATTTTTTTGGTTTTTTTTTTAAATCAAAGGTTACTTCGATTGCTTTGAGCTACAAAGCCTTTCAAGGGTAACTGAGCCTTCACTTAATAATTTATTTACATATGATTGGTGTAATTACGCTTATACAGTGACTATATCCAAATTTATCAATGAGCAATTTCGTGAGCAAACCTAAAAAACATCCAGTACCTACGTGTGATAAAAATAAGCTCCTGTTCAAATTTAAAAGTTTTATCCTTGTGTATAGAACTATATAGTGGTTTCGAAAATGCTTCCTTCCACGATAGCTGGATGTAGGGAATGCAGCAATTTTTTCTTAGAAATTTACTGGAAATTTTTTCCTTAGAATTGTTAAGCATTGGAGGCCGACAACGGCACACATTGTATGATTGCATCTGAAAATAACTCCAGTCGGCGGCATCGTGGAAGGAAGCATTTTCTCAACCACTATATAGTTCTATACACAAGGATAAAACTGTTAAATTTGCACAGGAGCTTATTTTTATCACACCTAGGTACTGGATGTTTTTTAGGTTTGCTCACGAACTTGCTCATTGATAAACTTGGATATAGTCACTGTATAAACGTAATTACACCAATCATATGTAAATAAATTATTAATTGAAGGAGCTGTTGCCCTTGAAAAGCTTTGTAGTTCGAAGTAATCGAAGTAACCTTTGATTTGATGTAATTTTAAAAAACAAAAAACAAAAAATGTCATTGTAAATATAAAAGCGTGATTTCTATTCTTATTTTAACTCCAAACAATCACTGTAGTATAGAAAATTTGTATTAGGTACCAATCAGCGTAAAAAGCGAAAACAAAGAAAACTGAACATTTATAATTTTAAGTAACAACTTTTCTAAAGCAATTTCAAAAAATATTTAGAAAAATATTAAACCGTTTTTTGGTACTTACCCTGTTACTTTTTTATAAACTGCAGATACATATGTACATATGTACACTCTTAAAAATTTCTTGAATAATGCTTGAATAGTATAGTAAAATTTTACATCTTAAAATGTCTTTCTCATATCATGTAGGTCATTTTAAGTTGCGTAAAGTAAAACCGACAATTTGCTTAAATTTTAGTAAGATTACTTAAAAAACTAAGAAAATTGCCTATCATGGAAGAATATTGCAGTTAAAATAGCATAATTGCATATGACACTGTAATTTTCAATAAAAATATTGAAAATTGCATCATGAATTACATTAAATGAAGTAATTTTAAATGTTTTATGTACAATGGTTTACTTCTTACTAGCAACTCATCAAATTTAAATGAAAATATTAAAAGCTCTAGATAATTTTCAATATGATGGTACATATAATAGTGTGTGACAGAAGAAAATACTTCTTTATATGTAATTCTACTTAAAAGATTTTACGTATAATATTTTGTTTTGGAAATGAACGGGAATTGCTGTGATTGTATGAAACGAAGCTAGGAAGAACGACCACGCGGCCACGCGGTTAGATTCGATCACACTTCTTGCCTTATTTTACTGCTTGTGTTTTTCATACAAAAGTAACTTGGATCTCGCTCAAACATTATAATTTCCATAAATTTGTTCAAATACGGGATTTTTTTAAAATCCATTAGAAAGAAAACATATTGGGCTGTAATTTAATATAATTTAAATTTCTGTGGGAGCAATAGTTTTAGACTATACGACCTGTTTAAATCGAAATTCTTTCTGCAAGAGAGTAATTTCTGCCGATAAGTCGTCGACGGTATAGCAGAACATGGCGGTACAATAGTATGTGTAGGTATATAATAAGAGGCATAGTTCTATGGAAGGGCTGTTGTTCAGGCGATCAACTATTGCCTCTATGTGGCGTGATTGCCTGCATTAAGAGGTACTTTTCACTGATACATATTATATATACTTAGTAAGTAGTAGTGTGAATGTGTATTAGGTAATATTTTAGGCGGCATGGCTTTCTCAGCGTTGGTGTTTATAACAGCATGCATGATTTTACGTTTAGTCTTTTTGCTGCTGCAATCGTGAACAGTTTTGTAAGTGAATTTTAATGTATATTTTCATTAGTGAATTTGTGAATTCTTTCCTAATTTTTCCGAGAAGTTTTATGGTAAGTAAGATGTTTAAATGTTTAATGTGTAAATCCGTATTCAATAAGTTAGATCTCTATAATAAACATTTGTACAAGCACAGATTTGTGCTTAAGGGAAAATTTAAATGCTATGACTGCGACGGTTTGTTACGTAAATTTGGAAGCTATAAATCGCATTATTATCGAAATCATAAAAAAGAAAATACATCAGTTTCTATGTTAGAGTGCAATCTGTGTGCATTCCAAAGTACAACACTTTCAATATTTTGGAAGCATTTCCTCTCACATTTTGAGACTCTTCCTAGTTTAATGTGTCCTTTCTGCAATAGAGAAAGAGGTTTCTATAACAAAAATTCATTGAAAACGCATTTTTATAGAAAACATAAATCTAAATTCGTCACACAAATAAAAAATGTTTCTGATTGTTTTGAAAATGCAATTGAGGTAAAAACCACAGATGAATTAATAAACGCGAGCTTTGATTATCTTGATAGTAACTTGGAAAGTACATCCGAAATTCATTTTGATAGAAAATTGAGTTTGCTACTTTTAAAACTAAAATCGAAATACGGAGTCTCCGAACAGATTATATCATTAATTTTAGATGAATTTCGGAACTTTGAGACGTGTGTCAATACTTCTTTATGTAAAGCTTTGCATAACTTATGCGAAAAACACAACGTTCTCTATCTAGAAAAAGAATTTTTACAAGAATTATTTATTTCGGTTAATTTGCAAGAACTAAGGAATCCGTATATAAGGGAAAAGGTATTTAAAAATAGTCAGGGCTATGTACCTGCTGTAGAAATTTTGTTAGGGAAAACTGACTATCATGAGGATGCGATTTTTCATTATGTGCCTATTCTTCAAACACTTCAAAATCTCATGAATAAAAGTAGTTATTTTCAACAAATTATGTTTTCCATACCGAGAATAGAAGGAAAATATTGCAATTACACTGACGGCACAGTATATAAAAACAATACCTTGTTTTTATCAAGGTGATCAAAAAATAGAGTTAATACTCTATCAAGATTCCTTCGAAATATGCAATGCGCTCTCATCGAGCAAAGGAAAGCATAAATTGCTGGCTGTGTACGCAATTATAGGTAATTTAAAAGATCATTTTAGATCTAAGGTTGACAATATTCAGCTTATTTTACTCTGCAAAGAGAAATACGTTAAAATGTTTGGTTTTAATAAAATATTTGATCCTTTGCTTCAAGACTTGAAATCTCTTGAAACTCGTGGAATAAAAATTAATATGAACGGAAAGTTGATTAAAGGCAGCGTTATTGCCGTACTTGGAGATAACTTAGGAAGCCACCAAATTGGGGGGTTTTCATGTAATTTTAGTATGTCCGAATTTTTATGTCGCTTTTGTTATTTTAAAAAAAGTGATTTGAAAATTGGAGACATTACACCTAAATTTCAAAGAACTATAGATAATTATGAAAATGATGTATTGAATTTAGCGGGAAAAAATGAGACTTATAAAGGAATCAAGTCATCTTCATGCCTAAACGATTTACAGCATTACCACGTCTGCCAGCCTGGGTTACCCCCTTGCATTGCGCATGATTTATTCGAGGGAATTATTCAATTTGATATGATGCTTATTATTAAATACTTTGTCTCCAAAATGTTTACGACAATTGATTTCATCAATAGTAAAATTCAACATCTGGTGAAAAAGCTTGAAAGTAATACATCGGTCCCGAAAGTATCCGCTAAAGCTAACAAGCTCGGTGGAACTGCTTACCAAAATTGGATGTTCGTAATTGTTTTCCCTTTGATTGGTTTACAACACAATTTTAATGTTGACGATGAGGTCTGGATGATGTTTCTATCATTACTGGATATGTGTAGGTTAATTTGTTGCCATGAATTATCTAAAAATCAGTTAGGAACATTAAATGGGACCATTTATGAATACATCTCGTACCGTAAAAAGTGCTTTCCAAATATACAGCTAAGACCAAAGCATCACTTTCTGATGCACTATCCTCAATTGGTAGCTCAATATGGACCACTTATCAAATTATGGACCCTGAGATGTGAACACAAACACCAGTATTTTAAAAACATTGCTAGACGGTGTAAAAACTTTAGAAATATCACAAAGATTTTGTGTGAGAGGCATCAACTCTATCAGAGCTTTTTGGAGAATGAAGGTTTTCCAAACGATGTACAATGCACAGCTTTTGAGATTTATGTTCCAAGCATGTTTCGCATTCCTCTATGTAGCTCAATCAGGTTTGTGACCAAAAGGGTTAGCATTAAAGGAATAGATTATAAGGAAAACATGTGCATAATTCTAAACATAGATGACTTTCACAATATTGAAATTCTTAAAATAGATAATACATTTCTTGATGAGAACTTTCAGAAAGTAGTATTTTATGGTTCAGTAGGTATTTTCTTTTATAATTACAAAATGGGTTTATATGTGAATGACTCTGGATTTCACGACTGCAAACAAATTCAATACGAACAAATCTGCAGTATACACCCACTTGTGATGTACGAGTATAACAAAACCTTTTATATTACCTTAAAATATGCCGTATTTTAATTTTGGATTTACACTTTAAACAAAAAACAAACATCTTTACTTCGGATATTTATTAAAACAAAAGAAAAAAGTAATATAGCAGCAAAAAGACTCATTTTTTAACGTACATTGATTATTAGAAAACACGTTTGTTTAGTGTAGTTATGGATAATTATTATATACATAAATATCTATTCTTTAGTTATAATTAAAAACATACAAATATTGGGTACATTTTCCATCCACACTTGTCTTAGTTTCATATTATTATTTGAAAGACCAGCATTTTATTACGAAGTGTAATGGAAGAAAAACTTCCATTTAAAGTGTGGGATTCCACTCGATTTATAAGGAAAGTCCTCGTGGGTCGGCCGATATTGCAGGAATTAATTACAAATGGTAAAATTTTTTCATACTTTGTAATTTAATTTAATTCGTACCACTATTAATTTACAGCAAACAATGCGGGTATAAGTGGCAATGTTCTAGTTTTAGAGTCTGATGGGTCTGAAATATTAGATGACGAAGGACTGCAATTATTTGCCAAGGAAACCTTTTTGGTACTTGATCACGCCGAGATATGGTTTCCATCAAAAGAAGCAATACCGAGTACTTCTAAATCATTAATAACTATAGATAACATCGACTCCTCTATAACTACAGTTGATAGCTTATCTGAAGCTTCTTATAATAGTTCACCTTTAACTTTGTCGGTATCGCGAACTGCAACTTCTATAGCTGAGATTAGCCCTACATCAGCTTCAATTTCTGCCTATAAATTACTTCAGAGCTTCAAAGTTCCATGGGAAAAATTTTCTACGGATATCCAAACTGCATTCAAAGAAAAGAAAATACTTGGAAGTTTAGTCAATAGTTTGGTTCATACTATTATATTAGAACTGAGAGCTAAGTCGCTTTATATTCCCGTAGCTGTATTGCGCCAAGTTTGTCAGCAGCTTGCGAGTGCATATCCGGACACTTTCATCGAAAAAGATCAAGATGGAAACGACATGAGTTTCAAATGTTCAATGATACTAACAAAACTTATTAATCATAACAACTATTTAAACCGTTGTGGAACAGATGAATTATTGAAAAGTGTTCCTCCAAACAAAAGAAAAAAGTTGAGGACAATTAATGAAACTTGCGTTAACTGGAAACCAAGTGAAAAGCCTGATATATTAGATCAAGAAACTATCGAGGAGAAGAGAGTCCAACTTGTAGCACTTTCTAAGAGAAATCGACTATCTAGAGAGGACTGGAAAATTATAGTTGACTTTATGGGTCATACATATGATGTACAAAGGGAGTTTTTAAATACAACTCCATCCTCAAAAGATATAAAAAACGAATGGCCGTTTCTTCTTCGTAAGGAATGTGCATTTAATCACTTTGATAAGTTAATGAACACAACACATGAGAAACTAAGAGTAAATTTCAACCAAACTAAAGATACTTTAATAACCTTCGGAAAACGCCTTAAAAATCTCCAGACCGTGGCGTTTTTTGCGAAAGAAGATACTCGTGATTGCCCAATTAAAGACTTGAATGTCTTCGACTTCATTTTCCATTATTTTCGAGAGGATCGGAAGCAGCTTTTAGAAGTTTTCCAGGTAATTCTTTATTTAAATACACATTGACCAAAATGTATATTAAAATATTTTTATTCTTAGGGAGACTTACTAAGGTCAAATTTGAAATCTCCCGGATCAGCACCGTGGATTGCTGCCGTTGAATCCGGCGGGAAATATATTTATTACATCTTCGTGGATGGAGAGGAAATTAATTCTAGCAGCATTGATTTATTGGAAGCGGTTCAGCAAATTATTTGTATGTTTTTTATATTAAATATTAAATATCCTCGAGAGGCTTCATTATCTTTAGAATTTATTCAAAGATTTTTTTGCAAAATTTGTCCAAATGCCACTAGAAGCTCAAAAAGAAATTTATTATCTCTCAATAAGGTAATATCTTTAATGTCAAAATTAAAAAAAATGTGTGCTGTAAGTCTTTAAAACCCTATATACATTTGAAAATCTATGAAGATGTTTCTGTAAAATAATTGGGGATCTGAAAATAAAAGTTCCATTTTCTTTGAATTAAAAAGAATATATAATTGAAAAACTAGTTAACTTATATTATGTTTTTGTTTATGCATTTAAAAATCTATGAAGATGTTTCTGTAAAATAATTGGGGATCTGAAAATAAAAGCTCCATTTTCTTTGAATTAAAAAGAATATATAATTGAAAAACTAGTTAACTTATATTATGTTTTTGTTTATGCATTTAAAAATCTATGAAGATGTTTCTGTAAAATAATTGGGGATCTGAAAATAAAAGCTCCATTTTCTTTGAATTAAAAAGAATATATAATTGGAAAACTAGTTAACTTATATTATGTTTTTGTTTATGCATTTAAAAATCTATGAAGATGTTTTTGTAAAATATTTGGGGATCTGAAAATAAAAACCACACTTTCTTTGAATTAAAAAAGCTTTTTCAATACCAATTGCCGTAGCTGCGTCAACGGTAATGAAAGAAGACTCTTTTCACTTTCTCTGCAAATGCCTTGTAGCTTACCAGGGCCAATCCTGGGGCTCTCTGTTAATTCTTTTTCGATGACCTTACAGAAAATGGTAAAGGAAATAATCCACTTCTCTAGAAGATGCCAAATTAGAATTGAATATTATAAGCTTGAAGCGTTTCAATATTGGTAAGTTCTTTTACTTAAATTATTGTAATAATGCATTTTAGAATGTGAAGCGTTTCAATATTGGTAAGTTCTTTTACTTTAATTATTGTAATAATACATTTTAGAATGTGAAGCGTTTCAATATTGGTAAGTTCTTTTACTTTAATTATTGTAATAATACATTTTAGAATGTGAAGCGTTTCAATATTGGTAAGTTCTTTTACTTAAATTTTTGTAATAATGCATTTTTGAATGTGAAGCGTTTCAATATTGGTAAGTTCTTTTACTTTAATTATTGTAATAACACATTTTTGAATGTGAAGCGTTTCAATATTGGTAAGTTCTTTTAATTTAACACAAGTTTCTTCAATCCACTCCATCCTGTAAATTTCCTTTTCGTATAGTACAGTACTTGTCAGTATGTAATTTTACTTTACACACTAGGCAACTTATTTTCCTACATTATACAAGTAAAAATTTTTAAGAGTGTATGGTTGCTATGAACGCGCGTAGGTAACTAAGCATTTCGTAAATTCTTTTTTATTTTAATTTACTTTATTTAGCTATGTACTCACTTTGTTTGGACTTGAACTTGATAATGATTTCGTTCGTGTTAAATCGCGTATATGCTTCAAATATAGAGCAAGTCAAAACGTGCTTGAAACACTTGTACGCTCGAACACATTATCTTGCACGAAATTGTCCACGCTTTTTGACTTGACTTGCCCAGTTTTTCATCTTGTACGAACTTGTGCACGTTTACCGACTTTTTGAGTTTCTTAAAAGTACAACAATGATACATCCTACTAAAATATTAGTCATTCTTTTAACAAGTTGGTATACGTAACACAACTTATACCGTATCTTGAAAGTTTCAAATAAGAGCTTGCGTTAATTAATAGGAGTCGATTTTTAGACCTCGTCGACTCCCAAAATCAGTTTTCATTTATGGCGACCCCTGGGAAACCGATATCGACCCCAAGTGGTCGATATCGACCACTTTGGGAATCCCTGCTTTAGATTATGCTTACTGATTGTACATGTGTATTTGCAAAACGTGCATCACAGGATAAGCACTGAGCCTAAATCATTTTGAAAATTTATTAACATAAAGCAGTGCAGTGTGAATACTTTATGTTTAAGTTTTCACGGAAACCAGTCTCCATCCAGAGGTAACTGTTAGCTAATTCCTATAGTGCTGCTTAGGAACCAACAAACTTATGAGCAATATTTTAATTATGTATTCTCCCAGAATCGCTCCTGCTTGTATTGATAATGAGTGTGGCAGGGAGACTTTATTCCTTTATTTGACAAACGGAATTTGTTTTCTTACGATATGTATTTGATTTAATGATTAATGTGAATTCCATTTTGAAGTATGTAATTGAATGAAGTATATAAACGAAGGGAAAGCACATTATTAGTCGATGAACGCAATGAAATGGTTAATGAAGTTAAACAGAAACTTTTTAAAACACAAGAAGAAAGGCGTACGTCTTATGTTCATATAATAAACGAAGAAACGAAGAAGGATTGTACCTCCATAAATACAACATCGTAGATTTAATTGCTCTTAAATGTATCCAGTTCGCAATATTATCTAAAAGAAGAAAGTCGTTATTAATATTTACCGTTAATTAACTTGTAAGCATTAAGATAAAGACACAGGGTGAGTGACTATTGGTTTCTGGTCTCCGGTTTACAGATACTAAAAGCTTCAAAATGTTGACACAACAAGCGACCTTCGTCTCTGGAGATCAAAAAAATTAAGTCTCTGGAAAATAGAAAAAAGTCCCTGGAGATCATAGAAAAAAGTCTCTAGAAACATGTCCCCGAAGTGTATATTTGGGTAAACCCCCGGGTCTTGAGTCCTCTGATTACACCAGATGTTTTAGTGTAGGAATTGTTGTAGGGTAGAAACTTGTTGTATGGCTTGAAAAGCTGTCGATGGCTTGAGGTGTTTGTACTCTTGATTAGTACCAGCTGTGTTGCTGTACAACCGGTTAATCAGAGATAGATGTTGGCAGACTACAGCTGGAGGGTTTCACTTGAGTTGTGGTTGATTGCGGATAGATCTGTGGTTGTGTGGAAATATTAGCAGTATTTTTCAATAACTGTTGTAACCAAGAGATCCTGTGTGAAGGAAGTACTAGCAGTATTCTTGAATAACTGTTTCAACCCAGAAATCATGTATAATCACTGGCGAGAAATGAGTAGAAATGTCCTTGACGTGTCACTGGTAAATGAATGTATGGTGGCAGGCATACACGCAGCAATCTTTAAAATTTAATAATATAATTTAATAATCTCAAGCAATGAAATTTCTTTTAAGAGATGTCTAGTTGCACTGCACAAAATATAAACTTTATTTCACTGGGGTCCCAGCCGACCCTATGTCGAATTGGACATAAAGCGTGGAATGGACCTATCAATTAATGCCTGTTAGATTCAGGCACGGAAACTATTGAGCTCATGCAGCGATATGCTGTGTTGTATCTACGGGCGTCGTATCTGATGTTGGCGGTTAAGTGGAGAGCTTTTAGCGCTGCGTATAACAGTCGATAATGGACTTGGTCACCGATATTGTTGATCCAAAGACTGACTAAAAGGAAGAACCTAAAATGATAAGAAACCCTGGTCCGCTAACGGGAACGGGTATCATCATAATCATACAAGAAAAGAAAGGCAGTATTCCAGTTTCAAAATTAACGATTGTAATTTATTTTCTTTCCGTTGTTGTCCTTTTCTTTTATTAACTTTATGGCACAAGTTTTATTCTTTTTTATAAAAATCGAAACACACAGTTTTTTTTTCAAAGTTGACGGAAGACTACAGCGTGACACTCAATGCTGGCTTTTCCAACCTGGCCAGCCTCACCAACCTTGACAGTTCTGTAGAATATATGAGATCAGATTATTTAGCTCTCAAGGACAAAGTTTGTGAGGCCGGCCAGTTTGAGATTAAACTCGAGTATGTCTACTTTTTACTCTGATGTAACTTTGTCAGCTTTGTCAGTTAATTTTTGTTATTACTGGATGCCAGCATTATTTACGGAGAAAAGTGTATAGGAAATTTTGTAAAAACAAATTTGCGAAACATGTTTTCCGTCAAAAGTTATTCCTGCTGTAGTAAATTATTACAAAATAATTTGAATTTTCAAACCAACAGCCTAATTAACTGCTCTCATATAGAAGTTATCAAAGTTCGTACTGTGAGTTATAAAAGTTTGCAAGGCTCACCAGGTTGAAGTTCTTAAAGTTATTCTGAGGCCGAGGTTCGAAAAGCTAGCACTGCATTTCACGCATAAGATTCCTATGTTTCCAAACATATTCAATCGAAATCCAAGCCCTACCTATCTACGGCTATCTACGCTCAGGAAGGTATTACTAGCAGGGAGCTTCGATAAATATGTTGGCCGATTTAAACGGTGGTTGGTTACGCATTCCGTATAAAATGTGAGTAGGCAAAGACTCGTCGCCACATGTACACAAAATTTGAAGTTTGGTCTCCAGAGCTCTTTGTTAAAAAAAGCAAGATATTGTTAGAAAGAATTATCTCAAAAGTTATTATTATTTTTATGTTATGTGAAAAGTGAACATACTTAAATAAATATATCCTTGGTGTACAAATTTTACACAACAAATTTGTGTTTTTTTTTAGTCCTCAATGCATTATATTAATTATTAATTTTTTTTTTAATTTCTTTGTAACAATTTGTCAAACTCACAACGCTTTATTCCTTTTCCTTTCTGAGTAGATCTACACTTAACTGACCAGAACACACAAATAATCTCCGGAGATCTGGAGATGAAAAATTAGCAAACTTCGTCAACCGGAGACCGCACCTGGAGGCGTGATTGTTTTGAAATACACAACGGGAGACCAGAGACTGAAAAAAGTCTCTTTAGAGATTTTTTGCGTCTCCAAGTGTCCAAATACCAAAAAAGTAATCTCTAGAGGCGAGAACAGAAACACCCTAGTCCCTAGGCGTAGGGCAGATTGCAATAACTTATTTGTGTACTCCTTGCCCCAAAAGTATATTTTATAAAATATACACAAATTGAGATGGTTTTCAATAAGCAACTCCTACACAAAAAAAAAACTAATTAAAAATAAAAAAAAAAACATTTTGAGTGATGGGATTCTGAGCAGGTTATTTATCTTGTGTCAATATTTATAAAATTTTAAAATTCATAAGTTCTTTTCAACCTAAAAAGTGCATGATTAAAATGAGCACGAAAGCCGAACTAATACTCCTCCATATATGTAAATATTCCCCAAATTATGAAATTGTTAAATTTGCATAGTTATCTAATACATACATACATTCATCATATATTTTATAGTTAGTAGAACTCAGTTTATGTGTTGTTTCGAGACAACAAAATTAAATGCGCAATCAGTCCAACTGGAAGCGTACAGGATAAACCAACAGTTGAAAATATGTATTTCCATTTTTACCTTGATGCTTTCTTTCTTCTGTACCCATTACTCTATACAGAAAATGTGCATATATTTTCCTGGAAATTCTAAAATAACAAGCATACGTTGATGTTTTTCATAGGAAAACCCCTAAAGAACCGCAAAAAAGGTTGTGCATTACGCCTACGAACTTTAATTAAAACAGAATGTGCTAACTTGTGGTAGAATATTTGATCATGATCCACTTTTGTACTGATGACATGACGTCCAGCCCGACAAAATAAACTTTAAACCGAAACTGAAAATTGTCTGCTTGCATATATACGAGTATACCTTGTGAAGGTGGGTATCAGGGGAAATTCCTTCTATCGTGTCCATAACGAACTCAAATGTATGTATATCCAGGTATGTTCGAATCTAATCTCACTGTTTAAATAGGCTAGCCCTCGTCTTATACAGATTGTCATATATATGTATGAACATATGTACATTCTACATATAATTCCTTTAAAAACAATTGCTTTAAACAAGTGCGAATGTTGCGTGTGTCATACCGTGTAATGGAATCGCTGCGGTCGTACAATATATTTGCAAACAATTCCCGGAATGGCAGCAATGAAAACTAGAATGACAGGGAAGCCACTTAATGGAGCAGGCTGAAATGGTACAAGACAAACAACTGGCAGGTATTAAACCTCAACAACAATGACTATTAGCTCACCACTGTAGTATGCAGTTGTTTACCTTGAAGACCCTCTGCACTCCACTAGAAATATGATTGAATTGTGCTTTATGGTGGTAATTACTGCGAAACAGCATGCGCACCTGTCATCACTGCACCAACTCTTGAGCATCTGAAAATTTGCGCATATACATAGGTATACACATGTGGTATGTAATGAGTAGGAGCTAAGGATACAAATCGTAGGCACGCATATAATAAAACATAATCTAAATCTATTGCATTTATATATGTATATAAATGACGTTTAGAAATTGGCATGCTTACCACATTTAGAACCTAAATTCATACTATGTACACGGTTAAAAATCTTGGAATAGTTTCTAATATTTTTAAGGTTGTATAAATGACCACATCAAATTAAGATTAATTTTTAACACTTATGAAAGATTATAATATTGTTGTAATCTAGAGCAAAGTTAAAAAATATGCCTGTCAATATGTTTACATCATCAATTACATAATAATTAGAGCCTAACTCCTCACTGACTAATATTGAATATATTTTTATTAAAAACTAATGTCTTATTACGATCTAATTAAAAAATATTAAAATGTATGACATCCTTTGACTATATTTTAATATGCACAATATTATGATTTATGCAACTTTGGATTATGAATTAAAACTTTTAACAGTGCTATAATGAAATATAATACTCAAAAATCATATAACATATATATGTATACAGGGTGTTTCACAATTGGTGCACATAACTGAAGGGCTTGATAGCTGAGGTGGAGTTTATGATTTTTAGTACTTTTTCCACTTTACATTATGTAACTTTTTTGATATGCACCTGCGTAGGGGTGGAAAAAATTCCTATTTTTTTCAAATCTTAACGTCTTTTCCACCAAAATGCATGATAACTATATAGTTTTTTTATAAGATTTAGAAGCCCCACAAGGTTACCTTTAATTTGAATATGCTCATATACTAAATGCAACCATTTTTGAGATATTGCTGTTTCTATGATTAATAATTTCATAAATTTTGCTTGAAATTGCATAATATTAGGCGCGATTACCATCGTTAGTAGGAAAATCAATGAAATGAATCATAGAAATGGAAGTATCTCAAAAACGGTTGCATTTAGGTAGGTATATGTATACAGTCAACTTAAAGGTAAAATTCCGTCATCTCTAAATCTTGTAAGAAAACTGTACAGTTATAATACATTTTGGCGGGAAAATCGTTAAAATTTGAAAAAAATTAGGAGTTTTATCTTCAATTTTTTGATTTTGACGTCCTACAATAAGGAAGATGACAGAAAGACTAATTGGGCATTCATTAGAAAGCTGAGACAGTTTTGCTATCATCTAAGATGAATCACACCTTGATGGAGTGTATGTCAGGAAAGTTACAGGGTGTGAAGTGGAATAAGTACTAACAATTTTTTGCTTGTCTCCACCTCAGCTATCTAACCTGCAAGTTATTTGCACCAATTATGAAACACCCTGTATACTTATAAGTTAAATGATTTTTAGTAAAACTGTTAAATTCCTGAGTGCAAGAAAGAAAAAAATAAAGCCCTCCACGTTATCTGCCTTGATGGCACTTCGTGCAGATGATTTTTAATTTCGTCTCTTAAGTGACAAACATATATTGAAGTAATGAATGCCATCATTACGTTAAGATCTTTATTTTCTCAGTTTTTGAGACTGAGTACCTATTTTATGACTTAAAGAGCTACATAATTGAATTTAGGGTAAGACAGGGATTTCTTTTCCAGCAGACTTCTAATTTGTCGACAATGGGTTTCCAACCTGAAAACTCTGCTGGCCTGATAGACTGATTGCTAATCCCATTGTACCATTGTGACCTCATGTAGGAAAGCAGCACCTTTAAAATATTTATTCTATTTTCTTAAGTCAAAATGAGTATTTCCTTGCGTTTCGTCCATTTTAATTCATTGCAAGGTATAACACGTCTATATATACATAAAATATAACTTTTGCGTACTTATCTTATAAGGACAAGAAATTTTTAATTTTTCCCTAAAATCGTAACTCGAAATCAAATATTGAAAATATTGAAAAAAAAAAAAAAACAAAACAAACAAAAAACAATACGATAAATATTACATAAGCTTTCGAACCAGCTCGGAATCGTAAAAGAAAAGAAGGAATTTTAAGAAATATCTGCATACATTCCTTTAGCTTTTCCTTTAACAATTTTTTGTTTTGTTTCGAAACAATACAATTACGGAAGAAATCAGTATCTTCCTCACTCAAGCGCTGAGAACTTGCATATAAATCACTAATTAATGCTTCTGGGCTGTTTTCATGAGATATCTCCTTGGAAAAGCGCGATGTCCCTTAAATTTTATGTCTTGTAGCGTTGAAATTTTTAGGTTTCGCTGCTAAGTATTAATTTAGGAAATTAGTTATCTTTTGGTGTGTCTTACGATTCCTCCAAATTTTTCTTTTGCTGTTTTAAAAGATGGAAACAAGGAAATTATTGCTTTTACTGCTGATATCTTCTCGTCCTTAGTTGGATAATTTCCACAGTTTTTTCGAAGGAGATTCACTACTGCGTTTACACATCGTCTCCGGCTACTGTCTTTAACAGAGTTCTTATGGGAATATTCTGTTAAAATATCTGAACACTCAAATTTCCTTAAATAACTTTCCAGTACCTAATATTATGTACCACACAAAATACAATAAATAAGGAAATTAATTTCTGTAATATTTTGCCAAATTACAGGAAATAAATGATCAAGTTCGATCACAGAATTGTCGCTGTCCTTGATGACAAACGTCTCAGTAGGCACACACTCAAACTGTGATAAAACTAAAAAAACTTTGCGCTAAAAACACATCACAAATCTAAACAATAACCACTTACTGTTAACTAAGCAATCGTTTGATGTAATAATACCTTCTGGACTTGGATATATGCAAACATACACATTGTTCTTCTTCACTTTTATAAATATACTGTTAAGAAATGTTAGAAATAGACACAGAAGACATCTATGGGAAATAGATACTATATGGATATATAGAATTTGCGGGAAGTTCCCAGGACAATTTCTAGAGTATAAATACGGCGCTAATTACCGCCAGGAGATAGTCTTAATTCAGACAGTGAAGTGAACGAAGTAAACTATTTGAATTTTGCGATAATTAGAAGTACAGTACTAGCGATAGCTAATGAGTTGATTTGATTGTTGTGAATTTGTGAAAGTAAATTGTAGAGCTAAATAAACAGTACTTGTGAATTATAATTGAAATATTGTATTTAAAGGCCACGCTCGTAACAATACTTTTTGTAACATCCATGCTAATACGATTGTAACTTTCCGCGGACTAAAACGTAATAAAAAATATTCCTCTTTAGCACAGCACAAGAGTGTATTGAAACACAATGAACATGTCGACTAATCTCGCCCTGCTATTATCCCTCGGTTTAAATTCTATTACTAGTGCTAGCAGTCATTTATTTTAATATATTAGTAATATCTTTTAATCTAATTTATGTTGAAAAAACAAATTAAGATTTTTAGAGTTTAAAATGTGTCAGTTAAGTATTAAATTTGAAACCCGAACTTCATTTCAATGTAATAACACTTTAAAAAATCTACTCAATTAAATTTAATATTTAGAGAATAATTTGCGATATTTTATGGTTTTTAACATAAATACTAAACCAAGAATTGTTAGAAATTTATGTAATAAATTCCAGAGTTTATAAAAAATCCTAAAAAGTATTACATTTTGCTGTATTCCTCTAA
The DNA here is from genome assembly GCA_963924295.1 of Dioctria rufipes. Classification (NCBI taxonomy): domain Eukaryota; kingdom Metazoa; phylum Arthropoda; class Insecta; order Diptera; family Asilidae; genus Dioctria; species Dioctria rufipes. The sequence goes on from OZ002740.1 coordinate 240,670,520, forward strand.
AAGGTTTAAAAAATATTCCAGGATTCTTAACCGTGTAATCTGACCAAATAAGAAAAGGACGTTTAAATGAATGGAATCGATCATCCCAAATTTTTTTTTTTTAATTCATGATTTTATTGTATGACGACAGCAATCTGCATCTATTTTCATATGTCCTCGAAGGATATTATGTATAGTATATGCTGGGAATGATAGCCTTCCATCGAAGATCATCATTTTATGGAACAACTTTGAGTTCACCATATGATCGCTAAAGTTGATGCTGATTATTTCCACCACTTTCACATTAGACTCGATAATTCCAGCGAAACTGTTGGACTCGTCTTAAACCCCTATTCAACGATGATTTCAATCGGCCTTTTATGAATTGAGTTAATTTTCACGTCTCACAACTGATAAGAGCCATGTATTAAATAAGACTTAGTTCCACATCTGCGATAGCTGGATACTGGTCTTATTTTTTTTTGTGTTCGGGATGTTTTGTTTGGTTAAGTATACCACAAGATTTGTTAGAAGCTTGAAGTTTGATTTTTTGTTTGTTTTTGGATTAAATTTCAAACCTGTTTTAGACTATTTTCTATGTTTGGTGTAGATAAACAAAAGCAATCAGATGATATTCTTTTTATTCTTCATCTATGGTTATGATCCAGACCTAAGACAAAGTTAACTTATGGGAGGTTATTACTGAAATCTTAAAAACAAGACGAAAAGCTAATACGACTTTGTGTCAAATCTGTGCGATCGTGATCAAAATTCCATATAGTTTGAGAAAAAGCATGAACTTAGGTAATGAAGTGTCAAAAATAAAGATTTCGGAGTTCTATATGTATGTAGTTATATTTAGAAAATTCTCAAGTTCATTAAATTCGCAAAGTTTGGTACATAATAACGTGATAATGGTACATCAAGTAGATAAATTTGTAACTGAGTATGGAAGATCTTGAAGTGAAAGAGGAGGTGATAGAGAGAAAACTAGTAAAAAAGCTTTGGTTACTAATATATTTTGGCTTGAAAGTTGCTATTTTCAGAGACGAATAACTATCACAATTATAATATTATTGGAAAGAAAGTTCAATTCTTAACAAAGATCAAACCATTTTCTGTTTATTTTGAAAAAATCAAATTGTTTAGTGCAATGATATAGGAAATAGAGTCAATAATTTTAACCATGGTAACGACAAAAATTTCTTGTTTTTATATATTTTGCATACAATTTGGCGTTTTTAATCACCGTCAGATGGTATATGTGCTTTCGGAAAGCATTCACTTGTTTTGAAAGCTCTGCGGCGGGCTGTAGTGTGCAGGTTCGGAAAGTGTATGCCGCCATTTTCTGCATTAGGTATACATATGTATGTAGATTTCGCGGAATGTTTTAAGTTTTATCATTGGTAATTTATATTTATAATCTATTTGTTTCTAATTGTGCGTAACTAATATTTAGTCATGGGTCGCGTTAGTAAAATTCAGTCCAATAATTATAGAATAAAGAAGAGAAAACTGCACGTTACTAGGTATGTAAATTTGTGTATATGAAATATATAATCCTATTAGCCGTTACACAGAAAATCGACCAATTTTGTGTAATTGTTTTTTATTTTGATGAAATTTTCGATCCATATATGACCGATTTAGGGCCGTATTCACCAAGCCATTTAATACAAATTTAATTTTAATTTAATTATTATTGAGGGACCGCAATTAAATTTTTGTAGCTATTCACCAACCTTAATAAAATAAATAATTTCGGACATTTCGGAGTATCAGCTGCAAGATTTCCGAATTTGGCAAGTGACAGTTCTCGTGACAGTTCATGTAATTTAAATATTATTAAAGAAGTTTTTTAGTGTTATTTAAATAAAGACGTTTTTATGTATTATTAAATATAATTTATAATATATGTACAATTCGTTTTAATTAAAAATAGCCCATATTAACCAATTCACATATTAAAAATGATTTTAAAAAAATTGCAATAACTGAATTACGGCCAGAAAAATCGGTCTGAGTATCCCTTATATTCATTTGAGGTTGCTGTAGGTTGTCAAATACAATTTCGATTGGTGGGATTTTCCTGTCTCTTAAAAGATTGTTTAAAACAGCTGTCGCAACAATTACTCTGTTGTGGACGCTACTCGCATTTCTAAAAAAGAAAAATCAAATCAAAATCGAATCATATATGATTTCCACTGACGTATATAAATGGGCTGGTCATTGAACCAAAAATCCATAGCAGTCATTAAGATTAAATTAATTTGTATTTACTTTTTATTAATGCACTTGAAACTAAAAACCGTGGTTCTATTCACTGAAATCGTAATATATCTACACAGTTAAATTCTTGCTTCTTCAAACTTTTAACAGCAATATTAAAAATATGACATTTGACTGCATGACACTTCAATCAGCTGACATCGAAATTAAATTTATTTAAGAGAGGGTAAGGCCTCACTTAAAATTAAATTAAAATTAAATTTTCATTAAATCGACTCGGTAAGTGTGGTTGGTGAATAGCTTTAATTGAAAATTTTTTTAATTTTGCTTGGTGAATACGGCCCTTAGTCTTCTGAAATTTGAAAAATATGGGAAATTTTGCTAAGTAGATGTAACGTTATCATCGTATCTCCATGAAATAAACGTTATTTATTTTGGGAAGCTTTGAGAATTCCGAGAAAAATTAATCCAAATTAATTTTCTGAAAATTTGCTTTCAAGGATAATGGATATTTCGGTTATCCTTGAATATCTCAAAATGAGCAGTCCCGATATTTTTTATTTTATTGTATGGATCTTAATCCCTAATGGGTTTTAGTTAAGCTGTAAGAAAGAGGAAATGATTGTTGGTATACTCAAATCTAACTCTTTAAAGTAGTTCTTTGGTTATCTAGTTAATAAAATGGTAAAACTGATATAGTGTGAATATTGCCAAAATTATATGAAAGATTACAACTCAGAGTTCTCGGAAGAGTTTTATTTAATGAGCGGCTTTAGTAAAATAAAATCTACCCAAGCAATAAATGAAGCCAGACAAATTACAAGGTAAAGTGTCTGACAAATAGCACAGACTGTACACATTTCGATCGCCCCTTGCCTGCTCCTCTATGAAAAAAACGATAGCAAATCTAAAATCTCGCCACACTTATGCAATCCTGCTGCTCTGCAGATGGCCGTCGAAATGCTTTGGAGTGCAGATTATGCCATGGACTAACCGCCCAAATGAAGAAAAGAGATCGCCCAAAAGGCGCCGAAATGTTTGTGAATTTTAACGATTTTATCGATTGTAGATTGTGTTATACTAGAAAAAGTATACCTGCGAGATACTTTTCTTTACAAAAAAAGTGCCGCCAAATCAAAATATTGGGGCACCATTTCCGAATTTTCGTTTTAAAAAATTTATAAAAAATAGAAATATTTAATTTTTTAAAGCTGCTTTCACAGCAATAAGTTGATAGCTAGGCTCAGTTAAAATAAAAATAAAATTGTCAATTTGAAAAGTAATGATAGAAATATTGAAACGGTTTTAGTGACAGTCCACCACACCAAATCACTATTTTCTATTTGAGTGGCTGTAAACATTACTGAATCTCACTGAAATTTTGCATAGAATTATGAAATTGCATTATCTAACAAATTCTAAATGACCAATCAATCCGTACATGTTTGGGCCACCCTTACCTAACGTATATACATGTATGTATATGCTTTTGTTTTTCCTGTGAACTGAACATTTTCTGAACAAATATAAAATATTACCTTAATTAAATTCCAAACTTTTTTCATTTTAGTTAGAATGACACGTCCAAGAATCATTTAATGTGAATAAAACTCATTTTCCATATTTTTCATATTTAGATTTTTAAATAAATCTTTATATATCCACCACCAGCTTTTGAACATCTGAGTTCACTGTAGTATACACTGCAGGCAGTTCTGACCTTCATTGCTGTCCTGATGAGATCGTCCTGCACTGCTAAGAAACATGCAATGCTCTCAAAATTTCCCTCGGTACTTGTCTTTTAAACATTGCACTCAGTAGACGGAAAATTACCTGTATACTTGCATACTATACTGGTCTCGAAATCTAGTTAGTTAGAATGAGATATCCAAGAATCATTTAATGTGAATAAAACCCATTTTCTATTCTAGAGCCCAAAAAGGGCTGAAAAAACAGTGTCGCGCCCAATTAGGCGTTGTAAAAAGATAGCCCAATTTGCGGAAAAGCGCCCAATCTGGAATCACTGAGTACACTGCACACAAATACCACAGCATCATATAGCTTCAAATTGCATACTTTTATGCGTTTATGTTCCGCTGTGGTTTTGAAGAACAGAAATCATGAGCTTTTTTTTGGTGGTAACCCCCCTTAATGACAAGTTAGGACACAGAAGAGTTTTCCGATTGTTTTACATTTAAAACGACAAGAAAAAGAAGAAAAAAGAAAAAATAAATCAAACTCTCTTTAAAACTTTTATGAATAAAGATAAAAAATGTGAAACAGAATTCCAAATGATTCATTTTCGTTAATAAATGAGAAGGGGAGGAGTTTTTACATTTTACTCTCATAAAATGCTCCAGAGCTTTTGTGAAAACCAGTTTTTTTTTTAAATATTGTAAGAAATATCCAATGTTTTCTATAGCATAACCAATGAAGAGATTAAGTGGGTGAAACTAATGCTGGATTTCTGATATTTTCTGAAAAACTTAGAATTTCATTTGAAAGGAATTTTATATCTCTTTTCAGCACCTTGGCCAAAGCGAAATTTATCTTTTTCTTAAAAAATAGAGGTGGTGTGACCTAATGTACATTATTATGAATAGTTTTCTATAGGATTTTGAGGGATTCAATATGATTTTATCGTTCGGGTAATCCTGCTTTCTCTCGATCTTTGTTTTTAACTCGCTGTCTCAGTTGTACTACAATAATTCATAGCCAAGTTCTTTTTCCCCATTCATGCAAAAGACGAAAATATATGAAATTACTTGTTTCATTCTAAAAAACACGAGAAATTTCCTATTTTGTTCGGCTGTGTCCTATCTTCTTAATATTAGGTTATCTTTGGTACGTGACTCGGTGCTCTCATTATAATTTTGATAGTATATCTGTTGATAGAAGTAGGCCTGAAAGAGAAATATTTCCAACATTGAGCAAAGCGCGCCTTGCAGCTAGGCTTTGAGGCTAGCTGCTGGCCTGGTTTTGTGTTGAATCATTTAAAAAGACATGTTGGAAATTTTGACAACGCCACGAGAAATCCTCGAGTCCAGAGTGTTTTTCTGCCATTAGTTAGATAGGCGTTGAATTTTGTTTGTTTTTCAAACATATGTCAATGATTATGGGAATTGGGAAGAACTTCGGAGAAATAAAACAACCATTTTTCTGTTAACTAAATCAAATCAAGGGAGACTTTAATTTATGGTATGCATCAGTTACGGCAATTTTTGCTGATTGTACCGCTCTGGCAAGTCGATATTAATGATTAATGAATGTATGCACATTTTATATTATTAGATGAAATTTAATCCATCTTTTCACTACCGCTCTAATCAATTGTGCCGGCTATTACTCTGATCCGACATCTGCTCCGCATCTGAGTTCATTTATCTGATCTGATGTATGGCTCCGCTTCAATTACTGCTCCAGTCAATCCTAATGTTACTCCGCTCCAGAACACTTGTCAATATTTCATAAATACAGCTAATACATAGAGCAAAATATTTGAAAAGCATTAGAGAAGAGTATTCTCATTCTGGTTTTGTATACCTACTTACAATTATTTGACAGAAATTCTAAGCTAGCAATAAATTGGAATTTTTTGATAGTACTTCAAAAAAATCTCTTCCAAGAATTTTTTCTTAAATTATTTTAAAAACGAACTTCTATTGATATTTAAAATTCGTCTAGAAATATGCAAAAAATAGGTTTATATTATTTCTTATCCAACAACGGGCTGGATGGCCGCGCACTATACCTATAGAGTAGAGTAATAGTTCTGACAATTTTATCAAGAAAATAAACAAGATTTATTGCAATATAATTTGTTACCACAACAATACAAATCCTTTCAGAAAACAGTAACAAAAGCCTACAGAAATTTGAAAATTTATAGTCGTCGTGTTGAATTCACTTCTAATACCAATTAATCCCTATTATTGGGACGTACTCTGTGAGCGTCATGCTTTTTCCTATACATATATACAATGTATGTATGTAAATCGATCAGACTGGAAAATTTTCGGTGAAGTTCTTCTATCCCCTTAAACCAAAATCATAGACTAAAAGTAGGGTTAGTGACTAATCGAATATTCATTGGATGTAGTCATGTATAGGAAACCCCAAAGAGATATCCACCTTCTACTTAAATACTATGTATATGAACTAAGCTCACATAGGCTTGTACATAGTATTGCGACAAGAGGGCACATATCGTGTCATACTTACATAGATTTTGTCAGTTTGATTTCAGCTTGATATCACCCCTGAAATGGTGTGACTGCCAGAGAATTAGGGTTTCATTCATGGAACTCTATCAATCTGTTGTTGTATCTTGTCCATGTGTTGGGACGGTGAGTACATTGGCATCCTTTTAAGTTATGTAGAGTGTATACTTATAGAAGAGGAAGGATTACATGAGGGAATTTTATATTCCTCATTTTTCCTTTTTTTTTTTTCATCAAAAAAGGATGCCATAGTATTTGCAAACAACCTGAAAACAGAATTGTTATATTGTACATGGTGCCAGAAATTGTATATTATTTCAATAAACTATGGGTTGTAGCTGCAACTAAAACCAGGTGTAAATATTCAAGATGTAAGTAACTTTTTGATTTAACAGGCGGTCAGGTCATCTTTAACTACTTTAATTATCTCGTATAAAATGTCGGAGAAATTAATGAATTCATTAGGATCTCGGTGAATATTATAATTGGCCCAACATTCTTATGGGCATTCTGAATCACACATGAAATTTCAATGCGAATACTTTTGTAATCATAAGCATTACGTTGATGATTTGGTGATTAATATGAATATTAGCTAGTTCGTTCCATATATAATTGTCAATAATTTTATTTAGTGCTTTTTGTTAAGATTTCTTTATTTCTTTTGTTTTTTCTGCAGTGAGTTGCAGTGGGTTATCGTTTTTTTTGTTTTTTTTTGTAAATGTAATGATTGGAAAATGCGGTTAGCTCAACTAGAACTCAAGTAAAGATTAAAGGCCACTATTTATAAATATGAACGTAATTAGATCTCTCACTCTTCAGCTAAAGATGCTCTGAGACTGCTAAAACATAATGAAATGAGGAACAAAAAAGTTCTCCAGTATGAGTGTTGCGGTACAAAGTCTTTGGCGGTAAAAAGATTTCTGTTTACCTAGCAGAAATGCAAATGGTGACTATTTGATACGTATAAGGGTAGCTTATAGTCAAGAGTCAGAATTCTGATGCCGTGGATAAACGGGATGATATACAAAGTTTTGTTCCTGTTAATAAGTCTTGCCTGAATATCTGCCACCTTAATGTTAAAAGCTTGGTTTCAGACTTTGATGAACTTAGGGAAACATTCTCTGATAGCGATTTGGACCTTATTATTTTATGCATCCCTGACCATTTGGTGGGTTTAGTTGGATATCAACTATTTCGCAATGACCGCAGTTACGCGAGGGGTGGTGGTATTGCCATATATGTCCGAGATGAATTTCAAAGTAGAATTATTTCACAGTCTGTCAATAATTTGGCTGGCCCTGAACATATATCTCTGGAGATATTCCTAGGACGACAAAAGTGTTTAGTGCGTTGTGTATAGAGGCCTCCAAATGTGAATGACACTGGTGAGTTCTGTAATGCGTTTATGGAACTCTCAGGATCATACCCAATTAATTTGATATATGGAAACTTTAATATCAATATGTTAAGTGATGCGCAAACAATGCATAAATTTGTGATGCAGTTGAGCAGTCTGCAGGTCATTAATAACAGTCCCACGCGATATCATGATAGTGGTGGTAACTTATTGGATCTGATTATTGTCAATATACCGACAAACGACAAATTGAACTTGCTGTACCTAGAATTAGTGATCATCACGCTGTAGTGGCATCGTTAGCATTTTCTCATTATATCAGACCTCTCCACCGCATCATCTTGTGTAGAAATTTTAACAGAGTGGATACCATACAATTAAATGCAGCAATGCTGCATATAGATTGGGTTCCCATCTTCAACACTGTTGATTTGAAATCCAGGTTGAATACTTTGCCTGTGCCTGAGTATTCATTAAAAACTTGTTTTCGATCTCCTTGGTTCAATGATAATTAATTAATTATGGATCGAATTTTGCTTAGAATTGCTGGGAAAGGCACGGAGGTCCTGAGTTAAAAGCAAAATTATAAGTGACTTAGCAGCAAAACTGTTTCAGCAATTCGAAATGCGAAATTATCCTACTTTAGTGCCCAACTCGACACAAACCTACCAATTAAGATGATTTACAGGAATATCAAAGAGGCATCCATTATTCCTAAGGCTGATAATTCATGTAGTTTCGATCCAGATGAACTGAATGTTTATAGTACTTTATAAATAGCGCACAATGTAATACTTCCTTTGAACAAGATTTTCATGTGCAATCATATGATGGCAGTAATGGTCGATTTGAGTTTCATAATCTGATTTTTGGTGAAGTAGTTTTGACATTTAAATCTATTAAATCTAATGTTATTGGTCTTGATATCATATACATTCGCTTCCTTTAACTTATTTTCAAATACATAATTCCGTCTATTTTTCATATATTTAATACGACAATTATCACATCTCCATTCCCAGCGCAGTGGAAGGTTGCCAAAGTATACCCAATGAAGAAAAAAAAGTGAAGTATGCACGCTTCAGGATTTTAGACCCATAAGTATTTTTCCTGTTCTGTCGAAAGTATTGGAACTCTTGCTATACAGTCAAATCCGGGAATTTATTGATCGTAGTAATCTAATCTCCGAACAAAAATCTAGTTCTAGAGCTAAACACATCCTATTACTGCTCTGCTCTATCTAATTTAGAAAGTGCGACAAAACATTGAACTACGACAACCCACAATTCTGTGTTTACTCGACTTTTCGAAAACCTATGACTCGGTAGATCATCGTATCTTATATTATAAACAACTTAGTCAGTTTGAGTTTTGTACCTCAGCAGTAAAACTTTATACGGTCCTATCTCACTGGTAGACAACAACCTACTGTAGCTCACAATCGAACTTTAGGTTTATTACCTTTTTGATCGTACCACAAGGTTCAATCTTGGGACCATTGTTGTTCACCATATCCCGAATTAGTACGTGGGCTGTGGACAATAAACTATTTCTGAATCTAATTAAATCGCAAAGCATAATACTTTTTCGAACGATTACCCGACATTGTACCCAAAACAGTATCCTTATAGAATATAATGAAATGGTAAATAATCTAGGCATACCTGTTGATGCAATGTTGACATGGCGTTATCACATTTACAAAACTGTTTCCAAAGCCTATGATGGCTTAAGAAACTTATGGCGTCATGCAAGGTATACACCTTATAGGCTCTATGAGCGACTTGTCAAAGCGCTTTTAATTCCCATTATAACTTATGGTGTCTGCATATATTCCAATGTTGACAGCATTAATCGTCCTAATAAATTTAATGTGGCGTATAATGTGTGCGCGCGATATGTTTTTGGTCTCCGGATATATATGATCGTATATCTGAATTTTCTAGCCAGCTTGGATAATTATTTCAAATTAGATGCCTCTATTCACCGCAATATCTGTGCTTTTACATTTCTTGACTGTCCTTGCTTACACAGCAGTCTATATAATATTTACAGTGATACTCACAGATGGTCGGTTTTATTTGCCAGATAATGCTTTTCTACCAATCCGTCGGTATAACTTTGTGAATTCAGATCTCCTCATTTGATCACGTCTTATTGATAGCACATAGTTGTCGACAGGAATTTATCCATATAACCTTACTATCAACAAAATCCTTGCAATGTTCCAAGTTGGAAAGAAGGATATTTCATGTATTTTATTTATATTTAGGAGTTGGTTACTATAAGATGTTATACTTTTGTTTTGTACAGAGAGGTTAGGGGTTCGTAAAAATTCACTATTACCAGGAGAAGTCGCTGGCCTCTCTAAAAACAGAACAGCAATCCCTCTGGTACTAGAATATTGATTTTTGAGCAAGTAACTAGACTTAATGAAATGGTCAAAACCTAAAAGGCAAGAAAAGTTTAATAAAAGAACGCCACAGTACCACAAAAAGTTGCGGCTCGTTAGCAATTTTTATTATTAATTAAAAACAACTTGAAAGAAATTATTTTATCTGTCGTAGTGTGGTTTATACACGCAGATAAAGTATTCTATAAATTATCGACTTGTATACTGCTGTTAAATCCATTTTTCACAACAATTACAAATAATTACATAATTCATATAGACTAAACAAAAATGCACACAGCACAACTACATAAGTGTACAAGACTCGGAAAATTCTTAATGGACACTAAACCTTGTAAACTCAACAATGAATATGTCAACAAAAGCTGTGGGGACTTGGATTGATGAGCTATGAAGGCAGATTAGTTACGGGAAGGAAGAGGAAAAACCTCATATACTTGCAGCAAATTATCTGCACATCCTACGAACCGACTCGTAATTTTTCGCTCCGCAGATAATAAAGACATCATCACATCTCTCATTGAGATGAATGCAAAAAAAAAAGAAAAAAGAAAAAAAACGTTGAAAGAACTTCCGACTGAATTGAATGTAGTAGAGTCACAATACTGAAAAAAAAAATAAAAAATTAAAATGGAAGTTCCATAGAAAAATTCACGGAAGAAAAGAACTGAAAATTCTGTCCAGACTCTGGAAAAACTATTTTACTTTCTCTTCTTGTTTGACTCCTTTCTGTTAAGAACTGTTGTTATTCCTGTTATTATAGGAGTAATCATGTCGGCCGGATTTTTAATTTTCGTTAGGTCTTCTACCTATAAAAATTCAAAGAACAGAAATGTCTCGCTGTTATAAAAGTCGTACCTATAACGATGACTGCAGAGGATCCTATTTTTAAGATTAGTTGACTAAGGTCAATTACAGCTAAGAATAGTTGCAAACTCTATTAAATCTAGCCAACTTTTTTCGTATTATCAGAGTATAGATAAATGCATCTGAAATACATATCGAGCTCTAACGGATACGGATATAAAACCGGAAAATCTGACTGTGAGAGATGAGGTTTATGATTTCTGTGCGTCCTGTCACTACGGCCATAACACTTATAATGTGTGTCTAACGCTTTAAATTATATTGGTTGGATCGAAGTTAGCACTCTGGATTTTTCACTTCATACCTATACTATATTTCCGCTCCAATACAAACCGAATCCCAGTTTATGTGCTTAAATGAGTATTTTGAATGTTATACTGTTGTCCATTCAGAGAATATTAAGGATGGGGCTTTTTGGATTTATTTCACTAATTCGGGGTGAGCGCTATTTTCTGTTATTCTTTATCTTCTGCCGTCAGAAGACTAAAGGAACTTCTTTCTGTATGTGCAAGTATAGATGTAGTAGAATTAGTAGCTAGGAGTGTAGGAGGATAGAAGTGGTCGCATGGCCCCCTAGGCTAGCTCTGACTATGTTTTTGTGTGGGTAGTTTTAATCCATCATATAGATAATGCAGATAGTTTAGCTATTGCCTTTTACACTCAGTAGGCTAATTACCGCTTCAATCCCCAAGTCTTACTCAGAAAGCTCTGTGTGGTTTTCTCGATAACTTGTTTTTGAATGAGTACGAGTTCATTTCATGCAAAACTCTCGAGAAGAAACACTTCCCCAGCCATGAAACAGAAATCTATAGGTGTGCGTGCTATAGTCCGATTCTCTAAAATATTTTATATTGATACTTATGGAAAAGTAACTTGACGTTGATTTTATATGTGTTATACAGTATAAACGACTATCCAAACAGGAAAATAATTTTCTAGTAATTTTAAGTTTGGCACCTTACTTTCACAGAAACTACACTTACTATACAGGGTGTTTCCCCTTAGGAGGTCCATAGAGCGGGAGGTGATAGTACTCACCTAGACGAACCAAAAATTGTATGGCAGGGAGGGGGGCAATATCAACCGTTGAGGAGTTACAGTGTAATTCATAAAAAAGCTAGGTTTTCACAAAACACCCTGTATCTTAAAAACTACAAGGCATATGGTCACAGTTATCACTGTATGCAGAACTTCATGGCCTTTCCAACGACAGCTCAACCAGCCCCGTACCCCTCTCCCCTCAGAAGTTATGAAGATCTAAACTAAAAATTTCGGATTTTCTTTCCTTTTTTTTTAATTTAACCTCTATTATTTTTGCAAAACGGTCGTTAACATAACTGGTTGAGCTGTCGTTGGAAAGGCCATGAAGTTCTGCATACAGTGAGCCCTTAACTGTGACCATACGCCCTGTAGTTTTTAAGATACAGGGTGTTTTGTGAAAACCTAGCTTTTTTTATGAATCACCCTGTAACTCCTAAACGGTTGATATTGCCCCGCCCCCCCCCCCCCCCCCCCTGCCATACAAGTTTTGGTTCGTCTAGGTGAGTACTATCACCTCCCACTCTATGGACCTCCTAAGGGGAAACACCCTGTATAGGTACCTTACTTAACGGAATAATAGAATAGTATTGATTTTTAAATACAATAACTCTCATCTGAGTAATAATTGCATGTGTGTATGTGCAGCCGTAGTCCGAATTTCCAGGCAGATTCATTCGATTTCGACATCGGAGTATAGCTCATTTGCATATACAATTATTACTTAGCTGAGAGTTTTTGTTGGGGGAATATTAGTCATTTGAATAAGATAAAATTGTTTAAATAATTTTGTTAGAAAAGGTATAAAATTTTTACTAAGGTTGGGAAGATAAGCCGCTTGTGAGTGAGTCTATTTCATGGTTTCGGAAGTATTGCTCGAGGGTTTGGCTTATGGTTTTTAATACTCAATTGATTATCCAAAGAGACAGAAAAAACGGACCATAGTAAAGGTGCCTTGTGGGTAGAATTTGGCAGGAATGATTTTCAAAGTCTCATTTGCTGGTCTGAAGTTTATAATTTTAAACATCAACTTTCTTCAATTGCATGCGTTCCTAAAAAACCTGCATTCTTAAAGAGTTCTGTGGGTGTGCTGATGAGAAGCGTCACCGAATGTTCCTTCCATCCCTGAGACCCCACCAGCAGCAATTTCAATGGATGACAAGTGGTGCAGTGAATAAGTGGTCCAGTTGTCAATTTTTCTCGCTGGTGAGGATATTGATTTTTATTTTCATTTCTTAAACAAGATCTTTTCCATCGATTTTAATAGGTTTATGGAATGGTAGAACTTCGATTTGTCAGTGGGTCTTAAAATACAAGTTTTTAGATTTAAGGTCATCCATTCAACATGTTTTTGAAATTTAGCACAAACATAGCTGCTGACTCTCAAGATTTTTATCACTGTGGGATTTAAGTGTAGTAATCATTTTGGCCGGACTACTAGATAGATACCTTCTTTCCTTTTCTAAACCTTGTTCATGATTATATGTTAGCTCTATTAATTCTTTAGCTTAAATTGGCAAGATATTCTTTGCAATTTTTTTTTCCAAGCTAATATTTCTCGCATTTTTGTAACAAACGCTTAAAGTAATAAAACTTAATTGATTGAAAAGGAAATATTGTGGTCAGTACATTCAACCCATCATAGTTTACCCCTGGTATCATATTCTAGTTTATGTCGTGTTATGTCGCATTTAATGTGCAATAGACCTTGAATATGTAGCAAGTATGCAAGTTTTATTTCAGGAAATACTACCACCAAAAGATCTCTTCAGCTTCTGAAACTTTTAGTAGGTATGTTGTTCTAAATCTCAAAATCTCGCTGAAATTCTAAAACTCTATGGGAATTAATTTATATAATATCCCATCCCTATAGTTAGGTACGTGCAAGGTATTACCTTCACTTACTTAATATTTAAACATGTGTTGCTGTACATGTTCCTGAATGTGTTAAGTTTCCTGAAAGTGTGCATATTTAATGGTATTACGTAACCAGAAATGAATATCTTCTAAAACTTCTTACATAAACTTAAGACTTCCAAGAACTTACCACCGTATACATTACTGTAAGAGATAAAGCAATAAAAATATCAACCTTCGACTAATTAGTTTTGACGTGTATCATATATGTATGTATATGTACAGGATTCTTAGTTGAACTGAGTTAACCTTTGGAGATATGATAGAGGACATCAAGTCAAAGGAAAAACTATTCTATAGGTGTCCCAACTAAATTGTGTGCGTTAATGTTTCTGAATTTTTATTTTGCACCTATCGTTGATTCGAATATTTTTGTCGCCATTCCCATATGAATGGATACAACACAAGTTGTAAATACCTTAATGTACCTCCAAAAGTTCTTATTTATAGTAACAGTGCCTATAAGGGTATTATTCCTTCATTGTTACTTCCCATTTTGTAATAGTTGCGCCTAAATATTTCTTTGTGTTGTTCTTTCATGGGCACTCTTCCTAGAGACATATTTTGTGTGTCAGGAAAACGTAAATGTGCCCAGAAAAGTTTCTCAATAATGAATATGTCAATATAGGAATAATGTCTGCATAGTGCAATATTTATTTTTGGCATGTGCGTATAGGGCTGCCATCCGTCCGGGTTTCCCCGGATTTGTCCTAGTTTGGTGGGCGTCCGGGGAACGTCCGGACGGGGTTTTCTATACCGTCCGGGTTTTACAATTTTTAAAGCCAATTAAATAAAAATTTAAATTTTGTGTGTACTGTACGTGTACGGTGTACTTTATAACGCCGACAGACAGACCGACTCGAATCTCAAGTGCTGTTGCCACTTAAATGCAAATGAATTTTTCAATATCTTGATACATTTTTAAAGAATTTTCATATTGGTTAAATGGAAACTATTTTTTGCAATGGATTATTTAGTCCTTTTTGCACATTTCTTCATTAGAAGAATAAAATAATGTTGAAAAACGTCCGAGTTTATGATCGCATAAAGTTCTAAAATCGGTGGCAAAGCTATTCCATTTCATTATCGTTGACATGCAAGTCCATAACGTTCAGTCTGTTCTCATTTCCTTCTGTGCCATCTATATTTACTAAAGTGAATCGCTCATTTATTCAGAACATATCTGTTCTATTCCAATAATATGCTTTACAAGTGTAAAATAATGTTTATTATCAACCAGCTTGTCCGTTCATAGAACGTAATTATCTCTTTATTTTTATATTTGTTACAGTTAAATTTAAATCATTATAAATCGTAATAGTGAACTGCCTGTGTATTGTGTTCTGCGCGTAAGTAAACTAACTACAAATAATAGCGTACTTCCAAGTACTTCCCGTATTAAGTAACCCAAATTGGCGACATTTCACGAGACAAAAGGATTACCCATACAAAAAGAGACCCCTGTATTCATACAATTAAAAAAAAAACAACAACAAGGAAAATAAAAATTGTGTAAGATAAAGGATGGGTATAGCTTAATAAAAAGTAATACTCAGATTTAGGCCAATGTCACACGAGCTACAAAATAATCGCTCGTGTAATTGCCCGCGCATCATGATGAAAATCTCGTGGTTGCCACACAGCTTAACTTTTTTCGCACAATTAAATTATTTTACTTTTTTCTACTTAGTTTAATTATAACTTTTGATCAAAATGAATGTTCCAAACAATGTATTATTTTTATATTCTGTTGGAAAACTTTTAAAAAATCTAAAAACGAAAGAACTTTTTGCATCTACTAAACAGCGAAAGATAATTCACAAGGCATTTCTCTGTGAGGCATCCTAAATTGAAGGAATTTTCAGAGCTACTATTTTCAACTAATACCGTATATTTTATTATACCAGTATCCCAAAGATCTGATCTATGTCGTATTTCTTCTATCAACATCAATTTTCCTATTAATAATTTGGAAGTCTTACACCATATCAAAAGCACTACGCTTCTAATTGCAAATGACGCGCGACCATTTGGCAGCTCGTGTGGCAACGCGGAAGACTAGCGGAAGTCCTTATGCCGCTCTACAGTTCCCGTGTCTTGAGAGGAGAATGCCAGATCAAATTGGTTCGCGCGACCAGAGCGCGACCTTTTGGTAGCGGAGAGCTCATGTGTACAGCTCCATTATAAGTACCTACTCTAATGGTAGCGCGACATAAGGCGCTCGTGTAGCACTGCCATTGAAAAAGAGAAATATCAGAACTTTTACCGAACAGGGTAAATGTGAGCGTAAGCATTTTATTAAGAACATGCTGTTCCACAGCGTAGAGCAAGCTTACAACAAGTTTTACTGGATGTTTTGCATACTGAGAATACTCGATGGACTGTAATTGAAAATACTGTTTTATTTGTATAAAAAAGAATACCGAAATTGATCACAATTAATTGATAGATGACTGGGTGAATTTAAAAACTTTCAGCCAAAAGCTAAGCGCGTCTTGGCCGCAAATCAACTTTGGTTTAATTTTTTAAAAACATCGAATGCTCCCTTGTGCACCGGGTTATTCAAGATTTCACAGTATTTCTTAGCATAATACCTCACTGAACACACAAACGGTTTATAAGTAAAGAAAGACACAATACAACAATTTGAACCCATTTCATTAGTAACATTATCTGGGAAGAATGTCCGGGTTTCATGCTAACAAATCCGGGGCTTTCGAACTTGCTGTCCTAGTTTCATAATTTTAGAGATGGCAGCCCTATGTGCGTATCGTGTACTGTCATTTGCAAACTATAAAGTAATTGCTCCAATTAAAATAACATTAATTAGTAATAAAAATCTTCTTTTATAGGAAAGTCAAAGCATACCATAAAACTATTCTACGAAATAAATTCGCAGAAGAACCATCGACTTCAAGCCTTAATGGTGACCACAATTATAGTTTACCTGATGACGAGATATCTAATTGTGATGAGCCCATTTGTGAAAATTTAAATATCCATTAATTTGACAGAACTATAAAAAACATTGCGTGAGAGCATTGATGATGATAGATTAACTATTTTAGAAGAGCTGCGATTTTAGGCTTTAATAAACAACAAAATTTCACACTGTGCATTGAAAGATATTTTAAGGAGTACTTCATGAAAATGGATTCGATTAAATGTCAAATTTCATTAATATTGGAAACGGAAGATACTTTGGCATACTGGACAAAAACAATTATTTTATCACAAATTCAATGCCCCCCAAAGTGTCTCTTTAATTATTTATATTGCTGATTTACCCATTGCATCTTGAGCTGCCAGTTTTTGTTATTGGAATTTATTGCAGTAAAAACAAGCCTTTCTCTTAAATGATTTTCTTAATCCATTTGTTGAAGAAATGTTTTCGATGTTGAAAGACGGACTGCTTATTCATAGAATGTGAATTCGTTTGAAAATTAAATGCTTTGTTTGTAATTCTCCGGCAACAGCAATAAGATAAGGGTTTGTGTCGTGTGTGTATTAGACGCACGTGATGACAGCCAAATTTATAAGTCCGGAATGGTACTCTGTTGGCACATGTACTGACACGAAGTTGTGCATATATAGAAAGATCAGCAGTGGCGTAGCTATGGTAGGGCCGGGTGGTGCAGTGCACCAGGGCCTCGAAGCTCAGAGGGCCCCCTAAGCCTTGAAGAGAGGGGAATAACGAGCTGCTGAAGCTAGAAAACCTTGAGCCAGCTCACAATTTTTTCTTAGAAATTTACTGGAAATTTTTTCTTAGAATTTATACGCATTTTTGGAGGCTGACAACAAGTGCTTGGCTTGGGCTACTGACAATTTTTATGTGCGTAGATGAGGATAACGATAAGGATTCATTTCTTAGAAATTTACAGAAAATGTTTCGGCAGAATTTGTTCACTTTGGTGGCCGATTGCAGTTAATTTCAGACACAATGTGTGCCGTTGTCGGCCTCTAAAAGTGTGTAAAATTCTAAGAAAAAATTTCCAGTAAATTTCTAAGAAAAAATTGTGTCCTATTCTTTTTTGTTGGACTTGCTGTAATCTTTACTAAACATTGACAAGCAAAGTTGGAAAATGTCTGAGTTTCTAAAATGTCGATAGTTAAAAATTGAAAATTATGGATAGAAAAAAGGAACGTAGTGGTGCTTCGAAGCGGAAACAACGACAGGAAAGAGAAATAAGTAAAACAAAACTTGCGCAAGCTAGACAGTTTTTTTACGAAACATCTTTCAGCTACAGTTCCTTCCGTGGCAGAAATATCTGTCAAAAGTGAAAAGTGTGAGGAGTATTTATCCAGTGATAGCATAGTCACCGCTGTATCAGCTAATAAAGCGACTCAAGAAGATCAGGATCCAATAACTCTCAACAATGCTACTGCTGCAAATGTCTACGTCGACGATTCCGCACAACCTACAGTAGAGGAATCATCCATCTCTACATTTTTCAAAGTTCTTGAAATTTCCAAAGACTTGGGAAAGTTCATAAACAAGAAATTGAACGACAACGAAAAACGGCTGAATCTTGACATGGGACCAATGAAACGTCCAGGACCTTTTCCGAAGGACCCACACCAAGACAACAGGACCTTTTCAGAAGCGTATTATTTTTCTACGTCCAAATACGGACCAGTTAATCATTTTTGGATATGCTACTTAAAATTATTGGATGCTGCCTACTACCAAGCCTGTAGGTTGTTTGTTTCGCAAATGAATGTATGATGCACAGGTATTCGGGACTTGAGGCATTTATCAGATAGAGTCAAGCAACATAGTTCCTCGAAAGCAAAAACGGAGGCATGTGCTGTATACATTCAGCCAAATGCGCCGAATACATGCATTGCGCCAGTCATAACTTAAATTGGTAATAAACGCTGCCGTTCGAGGTTCTGTCGAAATTCAGAAATTCTTTGCAATAATGCAAGACTTGTTTAACTTTTTTGGAAATAGCATTCACGACCTTTTATCGGAATTCCCCGGCGAATCAGAAATTACCTTGAAAAAATTTAATCCGTCAAGATGGTTCAGCAGGGTTAATACAATAACTACAGTCAAACTTCGGTTTTTTTTTTCAATATTATCAAAGCATTGTCCGAAATAACGCTGAAGAGTTTCAGTAAAGACGAATGTATTGAAGCAGTATTTCTTTATGAATTCATGCACAGTGTATTAAACAAGATCAATTATGGTTCCTAAATCTTGCAAAAATGTGATAACGTTTTGGACGAGGCGAGTAAGGCTTTGGACGAAACAACTGAGAAATTAAAAAAGTACAGAAATGACTTCGATTCATTTAAACGCAATGCCACCGAAACCGCGAAAAAATACGATATCGATCCCACCTTTCCAGAAAAGCGACGAAAAAAAAACTAAAAAGCATTTCGATGAATTGGCTTCTGATCACCGGTTTCAAAGCCAGGAAGAGGATTTTAAAATTATCATTTTCAACAAAGTACTCGACATAATAATCAATCAATTAGATGCACGTTTTAATGGTATGAGTGCAGTTTTTAATTCCAAAAAATTTGCTCAGCATGGATGAAACGACTTTACTCACTACATGTGATCCGTTTCATATGAAATATTCCGATATAATAGCATCAAATTTTTTACTTCAATTTCTTAATGGGTATCATCTGGTCCTTCCTGAATTGACGGAGATTTTTGTGCATTTCACTAAGAATTTTGTTAACAATCTTTCTTTTTCCGTCTGTTGATCTCTCATCTGTATAATAAATATTTTATATGTATTGTCATCTGCATCGTTGTTTATTTTTTACCATTTTCTTTTATTAAACACATTATCAAGACGGTGTATGTATTTATCCTACTAGGGGTAAAAGCACTGTTCTTTTCTTCTCCCTATCTACAAGTTTGAGAGCTAATATAAGTTTAAGCCAGGTCGAAACTGGGGGTGGGTCCCCAGTAGGGCCCGATTTTTTCTCTATGCACCAGGGCCCTTGTCCACCTAGCTACGCCACTGAGAAAGATAGGCAAAAAATAAAAGTTTTACCTGGTGGGTATAACTTCAAGGTATAAATTGGAAACAATGCCCACATGCATTATGTGTTAACCTTATTGGCCACAAATTATATGAATTTCCGTCTTTTGGTAACATTTGATCTCTAAAGTGTAACAAAACGGCGATATGAGGTTTTGAAAAACAGCCTCTTTATGTCTTAAAATACATATACCACATTAATCTATCACTATTTTGAAATTACTGATAATTTTTTGTAAACAATTCTTTATAGAATTTTGAAAAAAAAAAAATTATAAATTTTTTAAATTATTAAAGATTTTAGAGGCGCTTCAGTTATTTAGAAGTTTCCTAACTGATTTTGCAGAAAATTTAATTTCGTTTGTAAATTTTCACTCAGTTGAAAAATAGAAATCAGATTTTATTATATTTTAGATATAACGATATTTATATTTTAAAAGTATTTCAAATATGTTTGCATACATAGAAAGGTAGTAATCTAATTTGACAAATATATACGAATAAAAAAAGTACCCATACTTATCATTAACTCAAATATGTACCTGCATATATTGTGTACATAATCTTAATGAAAAGGTTCACATATTGTATAAGTGCAGACTCCGACACATTTACGTCACTGCTACTAAGTTCTTATGTTTTTGTTTAGGCCTTAGATTATATAACAAAAAGGATAGGCTATGAGGAAGAAAAACTTAGTAGTAGAATCATACTGATGTGTTCGTTTTAGTCATGGAGGTAGTAAACTACGATATTTTTAAACCGGGCGATTAAAATTTTATTAAGTATTGAAGAAATTCAATAGAAGAATTCCCATAATACAGGGTGTCCCATACGTACCGCATTTCCTTTATACACCGGATTCCTCAAGCAATTTCGAGAAAAAAATTGTATGGGTTGGGAGTCGGAAAATTCATGGCGAGGGCGGTTTTGTGATTTTTGTTCTTTCTATCCTAATACCATGTAACTTTCGTGTAACTTTCTTCTTATACACCCTATGAAGGTGACTTACATTTCAGCTGATAGTAAACCCTCTACGGTTTCCAACAAATGTCCAACCACCTCTCTATTCCTTTTCCGTCGGCAGTTATAGGACGTCAAAATCAAAAAATGAGAAAATTTTGCAATTTGTTTTTCAATTTCAACGATTTTCCAGCTAAAAGGCAAGATAAGGATAGCATTTTCTTGCACGATTTCGAGACCTCCGAATGTTACCTTTCATTTGATCCTGCATATGTACCTACCTAAATGCTACCGCTTTTGAGATATTCCCGTTCTTATGATGCACAATTTCATCAATTTCGCTAATAACAATAGAAATCGCGTCTAATTTATGCAATTCCACGCAAATTAGCAAAAAATTCATGAATTTATGAATCATAGAAACGGGAATATCTGAAAAACGGTTGCATTTAGGTAGGTACGTGTAAATAAACTGTATATTTATCATGCATTTTGGCGGGAAAATCGATAAAATTTAAAAAAATAGGATTTTTTTTTTCAATTTTTGGACTTTGAAGTACTACCTGTTAAGATTGAAGGTGACAGTAGGGCTGGTTGGACATTCATTGCAAAGCTTAGATGGTTTGCTATCACCTGATATAACTCGCCTTGATAGGGTGTATATCAAGAAATTTACAAGGTGTAAAGTGGAAACAGTACAAAAAATCGTAAACCCCCCTACCGCCCACACCGTGCATATCCGGCTCTCCTACCATACAATTTATTTCTCGAAATTGAGTGAGTAATCCGGGGTATAAGGGAAATCCGGTACGTATGGGACACCCTGTATATAGCAAAATTTTTAAATTAATTTTAAATATATAATGATGTAGTGGACGATAATGAAAAAGCGGACGAACTGGCTAAAACTGGAACTGAATGTCCGTATACTTGTCCCTACCCGACATTTGGCCTACCAGAAAGCCACTTTAGGGGGAACTGCTTAAGTGGGAAAGCAGGCAACTGTATATCCTTTGTCGTAGCGCGCCCGGTATGAGGCAGACGAAGAAATTCTTCAACCCCTCTCATTTTCAGACGCGCCAACTTATTGGACTTAGCAGACAGTCGCTCAGACTATTTGCTATCGCAGTTACTGGTCATGGCCCCTTCCGTCACTTCCTGATGAAGATAGACAAATCCCACAGTGAACTGTGTCGACTATGCAAATAGGAAGATGCACGGCATATATGAGTGCCCAGCACTTGCAGGCCTAGGGCTGGAAATCATTGAAAGAACAATTATCTCTCCAGATAATGTCTCCAATCCAACTCCAAAAGCAATAATCGAGCTTGTTAAAAGACTCGATTTTGCCTAACCACTTTAGGAAAGGCACCATAAACCAACTATGTTCGCGGTGTCCGCAAGTTCCTGGAGGCTTAGTCGCCCCTACTCTTAAAATTAACATTAGCATTAAATATATAATTTTATTAATTTTTTTTAAGTTTTTATATTTTTAAAAATTTTCCTAGTGTCCCATTTATTTTCTGATGATATTTCTTGTTGTTGCTTTTGTATGGCTGACATTATATAAATGACCCTAAACTTTCCGTCAACTAATAACGGCAATTCAATTGTCAACATATAGGCCGTCATTGGAAAATATGCAATTTTATTGCCACGGCTGTTAATTTTTTTAACTACTCCGCTTCTAATTTAATTGAAACACTATAATATATTATTGAAACAATTACACTTGCCTGAAAAATGAATTCCTATGGCAATAACTCCAGTTCATTCTGCAGCACAGCACAGTGCACTTCTTCACCATAATTCGAGTCTCCGGAGTCTCGACTATATAAAATTTCTTACAGAGATACTTCACTACTGTTTCTCACTATTATTCAGTATTTGTAAATCACTTTTTATCGCTTTTTTAAGAAAAATTACTAAAAACCTACCGGACAATTTTTCGTAAATTCAAATAAATTTAGTAATGTCAGAAATGTCGAACTTACAAAAAATTAATAACACAGCCCTCTTGTCACCCCCCCCCCCCACCGTGTGTCTAAAAAAAATGTTTATCACACGTACACGAATTTTAATAGCATAGCCCATCCGTTTTGCTATATAATATAAGGTTTAGACATTAAAAATCTGCTAATGTCACATGGGCTTTAAAATTGTGATGCTGTTTACTGTAACTCTTTTTGGACTAAAAGTGCAGGGAGAATTAAGTATTATTTCGGGTACGTTTATGAAGAGTTTGTAATTAGACTCGGATTAATAACCTCTGCGTATTAGTCCTCTTCGGTAAGCATGCAATTTGCTGGAACGTTTTGTATGATTTGGGTGATGCAATTGGAGTTTTTGAAGCTTCTTCCGTAAGGAGATATACATAAGAAGATTTTCTCAATTTCCGGGCATCTGTTGTCGAATTGTTGAATATCGTCTTGGTTCAGGATTAAATAGGGTTTGGTTGATAATATTTTAGTTTTTTCGATAGGAATTGGGATTACGTGAAAGAATGAGAAGGTATCATTTCGGATAATAGGTACTCGGATATTAAAAATAATGTTGTTGACATTTAAGTATGCTTAAAGACCTAGTAGCTCGTATAAAAGTTCGTCAGATTCTATATTGTCCATTTCATTATTATTCATACTACTATACACTTCGGAAGGTTCGTTTGGACTTCAAATCTGTTTTGAAATTATATTTAGTTTTGCAAGTAAGACAGCGTCTGCTATATTTGACAAATGATTATGTAAAATTCCGATATTGTAATTTATTTGGTTCAAAAATTGAAAGTGGTTAAGGAGATAGTGTTTAGTGTTCTTCTTTAATATGGTTGTTAATTAAATTTTGCTTTTTTTTTATATAGTATGTAATTTTTTGTTGTTGTGTATTTATGTGGCTTGTTATATTCTCGAATCTCTTGATCATTCCGTTGTTTATATATGACTGCTGGTTAATTTCGTTTTCTAATTTTGATTGGTTTGATATGAGTAACTCGATTTCTTTATTGAGATGTTCGGGGTCGTAATGAATTTTATAGCTGTTTCAAAGTAGTTTATGATACATCTTTTTGTCTTTCTCTTGGAAGAAGAGTTCGCAATTTTGTTTTTAATTCGTTTAATTTAATCCCAGTTCTAGTGTAGTCTTTTATTTTATTATTATTTTTATTATAGTCTAGGTTGCTAACAGCGTTTTGTATTGCATCTATCCTCTCTTTATACGTTTGTAATTTAATGATATGTAAAAATTCGTAGTTTCCTTCTATTAATCTAGTTGTCCCTAGTTTCAGAAGCAGAAGTCCTTGGTTGTTTCGTAAGTTGTGGACTTCCAATTTCAGGCATAGTGTCGCTGAATAGCACAAGAATCAAGGTCATCATTTTACTTGATTTGCAGCACACCTCCACCAGAAATGGCTTTATTGTAAAAAGGATCGGTCTTTTAAAACTTGCTACTATTAGGTCAGCTAATAGCCAAATTTATTTCTACTTAAGGGGCGCGTTCACTGCCACCGAAATAGTGACTAGTCGAGCGTACTCGACAACGACTACGCTACGCAAAGTGGCAGTGCACGAGTTCAAGGAGAAACTTTGAAAAAGGAACACTGTGAAACATAATTTTCTGCGAATCTGCCATTAAATATGTTTACCTTTTTGTATTACTCAGATTTTAGTTTCCTTCATTACCTTCGACTGTGAATTTTTAATTAATTTTATTTATCAGTACTCAGCAAAAATTTCAATTTAGATACCAGCGAGCCTGTAGGCAATAAAACTTACTATACGTAGGTTTGTGTCCTGAAAGTATGAAAATTCATATAAAATTAGCGTAGACCTAGACCATAAGTCACATTAGAGACGTCTAGCGTAAAAGGCAGAAACCAAACATGCGACAATTTAAGACGAAAATGAAAATTTGTAGTTCAAAGAAATTGAAATTTTTTAACGAGAATGAACTTTCCTAGATTTTATTTTGCACATAGTTTTTAAATATGCTATTTTGCTTTATATTTCTACAACTTTCAACGAAATATTGCAATTTCTCGCCTGTGAAATATCGAGAGAAAAAACAAGTATTATTAGAGTTAAACAATTAAAAAAAGCGCCACTAAAAATGAAAAAACTCGACGTTATTTGCTAGATTTAGGCTTTATCTTTCGAAAATAGTCACAATATGAAGAAATGAGAATACCTACTGAGAGGAATTTGATTTGAAAGAAATCAATTTTTACCATTTTTTACAATTTTCCGAGCTACTAACTCCATTCCAATACATTTTTTTTAATTTTTCTCAACGTTATTTACTAGACCTCTTCTTTACCTTTAATTTAAGATATAAATCATTATTCTGGTACACATAGTTTGCCAGAAATTTGCATTGAAAAATGTATGAAACTTGCAAATCTTGGTACTGACTCCTCTTCAGTGCTTTTTCTATTTTGAATGGGCGGTCATAAATGAAACAGTTGAAGTATTAAAAACCAAACGAAATTTGTAAGGTGGGTGGTGGAGAGGGGGGGGGGCTTAATGATATTCTAGGAGTGTCGTCTAATAACCAAAAATATTTCGAAAGTTTTTTAATGTGTGGATAGCAAAGGCGACTTATTTATTAATGAACAATGATAGCCAGCTATAGACGGCTATAGCCAAAAGTTGAACACACTCCAGGTATATGGTGATTCATAACTAAAGACATAACGTTTTTATTTCACAGATTTGAAGCTCTTTGCAGTTATAATAATTTAATTGGGAAATGAGAAGTGAAAATATGCATATTCTTGAGAAGAAATCATATTGAGAAAATCTACTGCCACGGTAGTATCAAAATTTTTTTATATCTTAAAGGCAGGCCTCAGTTTAGTTTTAAAATACATTTTATTTCGAAAGTTACTCTACTTCGAAGCATACGATACCACACGCGTAACGCGTAACCAGACCACCTGGCGGGGGGTTAAAACTAAAATGTGCGAAGTGGGAGGAAAAAGTCGGAAGTAGTCGCTTTTAAATTTTTTTTTTATCATATAATATCACAAAACCCAATTTTCGGTTTGATTTGGAAAATCTGTCGATAATATTATCCACATCAATGTCGATCTCAGAGTGGACAGATATTAAGGACTCATATCCAGATACTCTTTCTTGTACAAAGATTTTAGAAATAGATGTGATGCAACCGATTCTGTCACGGGTGAAGTAAATGACTGAGAGTAAGAGCTTTCACCTTGATTCACATTCAAAGGAATGGGAGTAGATGTGCATGATATGTCACTGACTATTTCTTTTGATGGGAACTTAACTGATCTTGATTTCTTCTGAAAAAGCGTTATCAATGGTTTTATCAGTCTTCTACTTTGCACTTTCGCAACTATTTGTACCTCCATCGCTAACTATAAATTAAAAGTAAACTTGAAGTTAAATTAAACAACACTACTTGAATTAATATGAAAGTACAAGCAAAGTAACGGCAACTACCGCAAGTAGAGGAAAGCGAATGGTTTTTATTTTTATAGACTTGCCGTAAAACTTGTGAAGAAAAATTTTTGAATCAATTTTAGTGGCCTCAGTCCAACTAATCATTTTCAGCAACCAATAGTTTATAAAAATTCGGAAGAAAACTGTTCTTGTAAATTTCTAAGAACACAATGTATGCTTGCCAACGCTTGTAAATATCTTTAGCGACCCAGGTCAGCCAAGGCATCTTTCGAACTATTGTCAGCCGCGAAGAGTGCATGAAAATTCTAAAGAAAAATTTTCAGATCTTTCTAAGAAAGCTGAATGCTCGTGCCCCTGTCCAAAAGAGTGAACCACCAGAATCAATACACCAATTCTTTTAGACCGTTGTCGGTGTGTCGTGTCCCAAAAGTAATCGGATAAGTATGGAAAAAAGGAAAAAATTAAGAAAAATCGCTAGTATAGATTATGTGGCTTACTTAAAATTGCAAAGCATAAAGAAAAAACCGAAAAGAAGACTAAGAAGAGATTTCTATACATGGGATGACGTTTATTGCACAACATAATTTTTTCCCTCATTTTCTCTATTAATTCCTCCTCAAAACCCATAATTTGTCAAACTAATAAATGAAATTAATTTTATACAAGTTTTTAATAACTACTTTATTTACGATTATCTTTTAATTTACTATGTTTCATAAAAATATCCAAATCCACATAACATGAATGTCAATAATTCACTGTCCGTACAGAAATGTCAATTATGTTGGCGACTAATTTAGAGATTTTCTCAAACTTTTTGTTGGCAATTTATCGCGTTGCCCTCATTGTGTTAAGTATATGGGACTTCCATATATTCGAATCTTTGACAGCAACCAATTTACTGCGACTTTGTTGTGTCGTCCTCACTGTGTTTTGGCCTTCAGGCTTGAATCAGTGTTGCTAATCAACGGGTGGCTAGACGTTGATTGCATGGAACTCTCCCGAAATTTCTGATTTTATACTGTTTCACATTGCGTAGACATTTGCATTTGTGAATAAGAATTAGTATTCGGTTTTAAGACCTGGAAAATATGAGATTTTATGCTGTTTGTATAAATAACATGGAGAACATTATGCTTATGATTTAAATCAAGCAAAATTAGGTTTATTAATATTAGTCACAGTGACATACGACCAATAATAGCGTCTTTATATTCTAGAAGAATATGTATGTGAGAATATTGAATTGGGTCAGCAAAATGAGAACCACTAAGTATAATTCATAAATTATTATTAACAGATTACATTTTAAAATTATCGATGAATTGTGGAAACAAAAAAGTTAAAAATTTGTATTTCAGGAAAATAGAGACCGTGGTGTACTCAGTGACAGCCAAAAGGTGAGCGAGTGCCAGATGTTGGTAGTCATTGGTGTTTTCGCTGAGTTGCCGTTCTGCATTCCACTGAACTTGGGTTGCTACTGTGGCATCTACTGATCAGTAGATGGGGTTGAGATATTTCGGTTCCAACATGTAATATATTTTAATTTACATTATCACCTAATAGCATCTTACTACGCATTTACTTAATCCCTGTTCGATATGACAGAAGATGTAGATACCTACTCTGCTTTAACATTATTATCGTAACTAATCATACCTGCCTACTAGTGTATACCTGGCTGAACAAATAGAGTAATATCACCACCAACAGCACCACAATTTCTGTCTTTACGGAATACTTTAAAATCAAGAAAATAAACATTCCTTTTTCAATTACATACATACATATGTATATGTTGCACTCACAAGAAGTTTGATAAATTATTTTATCTTGAAAAGGAGCTGATTGTATACAATTTTTTCAAAAATAAGAGCAAGGGCATTGGAATTAGTAGACAATCCTTAACACGTTAAGCTCCACAATAGAAAAAAAGGTGTTTCTCTTTGGGCCACCTCCAAATATTTTCGACAAAAATTATTTTGTCTTTTATGTAAGTATGCTCTACTACAATGTCAATGCACAAAAAAATCATGGGACTTTTCAATATTTGTCCCAGCGGGCCACGTCCTTGAGTTACCCATGTTTTTATATCTGCTCTGTACATCAATGGGGACGCTACGAGCTCATAAGTATTATGTGTGTATTATCGTATGTGTATCCGAAAGGATGCACAATGAGATTTCCAATAGAGCAGCGTGCATCCTTTCTCATTGTGCATCCAATCCATACGGATGCTTATGGCGCTTAACTGCTTAACTGCTGGATAAGTTTAATTAGTAATTTTAAGATAATTTGTTTAAACTCTGTATGTATGTATCTTTTAAACACAATACTTGGAAACCCATCAGGCTCGAGGTTTTTATTACAATCAAGTTTACACAAGCAGTAAAGACTGATTCTGAAGAAATAAAGCTTAAAATTATATTCGAATCGGAATGGTCCGGAAAAAGTAGATAGATAGTTTCAGAGTTCTTACACAAAAACCGTGTTATTATAATTAAAGGATAATTTTTAGGATACATGTTCAATCTATTTACGTTTTTATTACCGAAAGTCAAAAACATTTTCTTTTATTACGTTTCAATGAATTTTTATTGTTATTCACGAGCTTTGGATTACATTGAGCTAAGCATTTAGATAGCTTCTCAAATAAGAGAAAATATTATACAAGTTTCTGGGTGCGGCCTACGCTCAAACAAATGTCTGTATTTATCTTTTCCCTGCAGGAGTTTAATCAGTTGAAAGCTATATACAATTTCGGAAAGCTATTGTGGGTATTTACTTTGGGAATGTACAAATTTATCCCAGTATTAATTACTTCATAATATCTATTAAATCACTGGCTTATGTCGAGGAAAAAAAGAATAAAAATCAATGTTTTTAAGAAATTCATAGTACGTAATGGAATCGGTTTGTTATTTTATCGAAGGTTCTCCTCGAATATGCCAAATTTTATGTACCAGGATGATGGATGATTGAAGTGTAGTATAGAAACTAGAAATAAGGATGAACAATTGTTGTCAACATATCTCAAGAATGACTCATTTTTAGAATTGTTTTTGAAAAGATCCTGCCTGTTCAATGGGAAATTTCATCCTAGTTTAGTATATTTGAAATTTTTTAAACCTTATGCAGACACTTAACTCAATAATTTCTAACAGACCCAATAGATCTGATCATATACAAAAAGTGTATTTAAACAGATAAGACGGGTATTGGTAGTCCATTTTTCATAAACCTCTTGAAAAACCAAAAGTAACACCAACAAATTTTCAATTCGAAGTAATCAATTTATCTAATACAAATTGTATTACACAATATATAGGTCTGGTCTAAACAAACCTTCCCATTTGTTAGAACACTTCAGGCCGCTTCCACCTGGGAATATCAAAAGAATTTCAATATTTCAACTTATTTTCCATTGTTGATATATAAGTTGAGGATATCATGAAGGTGAATTATTTCATCGTTTTTATACCTTAGATGAATCATAGGGTATACTGAGTTTGCCATTCCGTATGTATAGGTGGTGTTCAATGAATTTGATTCCCCAAAACCGACGGTATTAGGGTGGAAATTGGTCGCTGTGTTTTAACAATCGACAAATTATTTCGGGCATACATCAGAATTACATCAGAGCGCTATTCATGAGTGCAGCAATTTATTTCAATATTTTTGGTTTTATCCTAAATAATCTGCAAAGAAAATAAAAAATAAAGTATAGTTGCAAACAAACAAAAGACATTTTGGAAAGTCCTGTCTATTTGAATTTCAGCAGTATACAGGTGTATTGATGCGTGTTTAATTACTTGGACACATCGTTGATAGACGGAATATAAATAAGTGGTCTAAATTGTACACAAATGCAATACTTGGTCAACGGTCTGAGATGTGTATATCTTCCACTCTAACGAATTGATTTCGGCCATATAAAAATTGTAATCGCAATATAGGAAAATAAGACTTGCAGAAAAATGTAGCTCGAAGATTTGCTTAAATCTATCAAGACGCGATTGGCAAAATAGCTAATATTGAAAGCCTGCAGTGGGTATCTGAGGAGACCTTCAAGAGCAAAGTTGTATAGCTATGAGATAGACATAGCCTGGTTGCCAAGTGCATAATGTATTCCATGATGGCCTGCTATCTGTTAAGTTTTTCAAAAATATAATCCAGAAAGCAAAGGATTCTAATGAGACAAAAATCTCACCTTCGTTGGAGCTCCTGGATGTTTTAGGGATGGCGACGAATGGAGTCTTTTTCGAATGAACAAATTTTTTTAAACAAATATTAGACATTGATTAGATATATAGGTTAACGCTTTTTTATGCTGGACCAGAAGGGACCTTTCACATTCGAATAGAATACAGTCCTAGTTTTGTTTCTCCATATCTTTCTAGGCACTTTGAAACAACATCTGGTTCAGTCGACTTCAATTCATACCCTACCTAGACTTTGGATGTCATTCCATAATTTATTGAAGATTGATGTAAGACTAAAATCTGATGTTATATAGCTATATTTTTATACCCTAGATGAAATCTAAAGGGTATACTAAGTTTGTCATTCCGTTTGTAATACCTAGAATTAATGAGCCAAATCGATTGGACACCCTTGCATAAAATTAAAATTTATATTGATTTTTTCATGTCCGTCCGTCCGTCTGCACGATAACTCGAAATTTTGCACAGGCTTTAAAAAAGAAGTAAATTTTGAAAATGGGCCGAATCCAGATCTGGGCAATACTTAAGTAAAAAAAGACTTACGTTCTACTTAAAGTACATTTTCGTTACTTAAGACTTATTACTAAATACTTTTGAAATGCCCCTACTTAGTACTTAAACATAAGTACTTGCTTCTATTTACTTGTACTTGAAACTTGGTTTTGTACTTAAGTACCAAGAGTTTTACTTAAGTATTTCTGAGTCTATTAAGTACCTAAAATATCTAACTCTTCGTAGAAAAGCAAACACAATCTCTAGCGCAACTCCTCTTATGTTGAGTTTTAAAACACGCAAAAAATTGTCAAAGCATGTGCCGCACTCACGCGTCAAGGCACAACTTTAGATAAACAAATAACATACAAACAAGACTGGGCAAGTAGAAAAAAACAAGTAACGTCTCGCTCGAATATAAAATCGACGATGCCTCGACTTGATGACAAAACCACTGACATGGATAATATGGACTGACTATGTTCAATAATATGGACTGACTACGTTCATAGAAATACACTGCAGAAAGTGGGCTCACTTCTATATTTCAATTTTCCGCCAATGATTTTTTCAATGTTGGCACCGACGTAAGAGCTCTTTTTGATACAAGCAATTGTGCCCACGTGAAATAGAAAAGTAAGAAGTCCGTATTATATACGTCAGTGGGCATAACCAAGGCTAAGAAAGCAACGCCTCGCTCCAATATTAAATTCAACGATGCCTCGACCTGAATTGTTATGCATTATTGGAGGCGATAATGGGTACTTGGGCGGTCGTCTAATAGTTGTTATGAGTGTAGTGTAGCAACCTATAAATAGTAGCCACTGGTTACTGTACATATTATAGTTTTCAAAGGGTATTTATTTATTAATATCTATGAACTGAACTCGATAAACTTCATTATATTACTGTCAACGTACAAAGATTCTAAAAAAGTACTTTAAAAAGTACTTCAAAAAGTTCTCAGTACTTTTTATAGACTTAGTACTTAGTTACAAGTACTTTTCATACATACGGTACTTGTACTTACGCTGAAGTACTCAGGCCGTCGGTACTTGTACTTAGTACTTTTTCTTTGGTACTTGTCCAGCTCAGGCCGAATTGGACAGCTCCTTCGTAGGGTTACCATACAAAAATTTCTTTTTTCGCTATATATTTGGGCACTACCTGAAAACGCGTCGACGTAGAGAGCTGAAATTTGGTACATGTTGTTTTCAGTAGTAAATAAAATTTCAAAAATGGACTACATCGGATAACTCCTCGTGATATTGCCATATAAAAATTTTGGTTTCTTACATATACTGTGAAAACGATCAAATCTAAACGTTTTTATTGTACTGAAGCTTTTCAGAATATGAAATCCTATGAAATTTGTTATAATCATTTTTGATGTCTGATGAGCCGTTCTAGAGATGCATATATTCGAAAAACCACTTCAAAAATCAAAAATTTTTCGCAGATGGGTGATCATACGAAATTACAAACGAACATTCATCTAGGGTATCATAAGAATTGGTCTTAGAACAATTTTAGCTTTTTTACTTGTTTTATTTGAGATTATAGACAAAAATATAAGAAATTATAATCTGGCTGGTTCTTGTGAAATGATGCCTTAACCGAATCTGAAGAAGGCAATAAAATTCAGATGAGATACTTGTATGTAAAATATGTTGATAATTCCAAATTTCATATCTGCACACATTGCGAAACTATGGATAAGATGGATTCTAGGATGGAGGTAGAGTAAATTACGGTGCTGTTTGCAAGCTTAAATGTTTGTTCCGCTTTGACTAATTTGTATTTTTACTAAATCTAAATAGATATATGCAGTACTTTTGCATTTTTAACAATGTTTTATTGTATAATTCATATAATGTAAAAACGTATGATTACGTCAAATTAAAAAGAAGGAGTTCTTCTATTAATTATTCCTTCTACATAAACATAAAGTTTCATTTCTGTGCTTTTAAAAATACGTATTTTAAATCTTAAAACACTTCTCAATTGAAAAATAGAAGACTTCCTCCTTGCTAATATTCTGATTCTTCCTTGGTCGGTTCTTTATAAAAATTATCTTTTCTCTCAACACAATTTAATATTTGATCGTAATTTCTGCTTAAGATCAAAAGAAGGCTTGAATTGGCAATACTTTTCCTTTGTAAACATCTGCTTACCTACTCACATGCCATAACTGTAGGTGACCGGCGGCAGTCTAATAACTAGTTTATAGACTTATATGGATGAAAACAAATCCAAGAAGAAAATTCCTGTAGTTTCGTTGCACCAAGTAAGCCTCCTGCTGATTACATATACACAATCGTGCAATCTTTTGTGGTCAGCCAAACCCCAGAAACCCCAGTTGTAAACACTTGTAGATGGACTAATCAATTATTGGAAGATAAACACATTGGTTGTTCGCCTATTTTGTTTTTGACGTAAAACAACGAAAATAGTCATTTCAGATTCATTGCTACTATAAACATAAATAAACTCTGTCAAATCATTTGGATAAACATTGAGGGAAGGATGTTCCGTACGGTCGTGGAGCTGAAGAGCAATTGAGTGTGTATTTACTTGTTAACCCTTGTAGCAGATGTATAGAAGACTACTGTAGATATCAACAGCACCAGCTGTTTACACATTCTTGAACAAAATCAATGAAATGCATGAAAAGAAAAAACTTGAAACAAAAAACAGGAAAAATAGAAGAAAATTGAATATTTCAGTACGAAAAGTAGTAGTAGTAGTAGTAGTAGTAATAGTTGTAGTAGTTCACTCACCTTTACCTTTTGGCGAAAGAATCTTACCATTCTTTTTCGAACGGACGTCCTTCTTGGGTGTTTATTTAATTTTCTAACGAACTGGGAAACATGCATACTTAGGTGGAGTGTGCATACCCATATGTACATATGTACCCCCAGTACGTTGGAAAATAAGCTCACTGGAAAAAAACATAAACTTAAACAAATGAAAATCAACTGAAAAAGTCCAAAGAAAAGAAGGAATGAAAGTGCAACCAGAGAGCTTTGTCGTTGAGAAAAACGCTACCGCTTATAGTCTCACTTTAATAGCGTAACTTACTCTCAAAAAACAAAGTTTCTGAACGTACAACTTTATTTATAAGCCTCCTTGTAGCTATTGTTGTAATTCGTTTACACTACCCACTTGCCTACATTCAGTGAACTGTTTTAATTGTCGACACTTTTCCATCTAAAATGGGTCAGCGAGAACCCTTGAAAGGAGAAATATTTTCACTGAACTAAGGAATCTGCAAAAATATATTTTGTTTTGTTGTTTTTGTTTCTTTTTTCGTTCATGTATATTTCCAACTTCAACAGTTCGTGGTAATTCTGCATAAACAGTCTTAAGTTGTATGTTGCACTTTATTGCGGCCATTATACCTACTGTTGCTATGCTTTTCCGTCGTAAATTAAGCAAATCTTTAATTTTTATGCCATTAATTAAATCATAAATCACCTTCGCAGTAAATCTATTCTACGGCACTCTACAAAAAAAAAAAAAACAACTTAAAAACTTAAAAACACAGTTCGTGTACCTGAGCTGCTATGTGGCTTTCCTCGGGGTGTTTGAAGCACGACAGAGCATATTCGGGTAAAGTCAATGGAAAGTTCGCTTCAATTGAAAACACCTGCCAAAGGGCCCTTGATAGGACTTTGACGTAAAGACGGCTTGTTAAAATATTATCAGTGGGGCAAAACAAAGATTTAAGTGGGTGCCACACTGGGAGCGGTGCTGCGCGGCATTTTTAAGTTACCGCTGCACGATTGCTCTTACCAAATTAAATCTATAAGTCACATCGGGAGCGGCGCGGCAAAATAGTTGCCGCGAGGCGATCCTGGAGATTAGTTATGAACATAATTTTGTAACTGACTCTGGCGGCAAAATTTCTTTTTCATTCGAATTAAGTCCGCACTAATGAGTAAAGCTTTTGGTATTCTAAAGTATTCTAGGGTCTCAAAGGCAAAGGGGTACAAGTAACAGTTTGTTAAAACTAAATTCTTATCCTGTGCTATTTTATAGCAGTCTTTATTTTAATAACTTAACATAGGCGTTTTTGTTCAGTTGCAATTCTTACCGGGAAGGGGGTATAAGTGATTGCAAGGGATTAAATTATTATCTTCTTATTAAACCAATAACAACCGAAGAAAATTTTAACAAAATCGAATAATTTTTAAAATATGTGGTTTATTTTTATTATTTATTTATTATATATATTTTTATTATTTATTTATTATAATTAAGACTTTAAACAAAACTTAGGACATCCAAAACTTTAAAGTGTTATATCTCAAAAGTATAAAAAGTGCCTCTTTATCGGAACTAGAGTAGATTAGGATATAATCCGCCGCTCCTGGTGTAAACACTCTATTTTCCGCGTGACACCGCGCTGCTCCCGGTGTTACCAGGGCTTTATAGCTCATAATTGTAGAAATTAAGAGAGTCATAACATTTAAAGCAAGAGAGTTACTTTCCAATTAAAAATGTTTCATTAATTCGTTAAATGCAATAGTTTTACCAGTTTCATAGACCCTAACCAGACGCCCATACAAGCCATAAGATTGGCTCCCAACCCTCCTTACCTACTTCATGCAATTCATCCAGGAGGTGTGAACCAAGGAATCTATAACGTTTTCCGGAGTGAGCGGGATAGTGACAAAGAAAGTGAGTCACCGTTACGGGATCCTCCGCGCATCCTCTACATAAAGGGTTATCACTCAGTCCTATCATATGTAGGTGACCCCTGAGAGAACAGTGTCCAGTAAGAATAAACACCAGAATTCTCATGGTAGGTTTACTCAGTCCTATCAGGTTTTTTGTTAAACTTGGGTTAGGTTAACCCCACAGTTCCAGTGTTGTTCTACCCGAAGGGTCGTCTAACTAAAGACAACTGCGTTGGACATCGGCTCAAGTCGCAATTGTAAAGACAAGGTGTCCCGGTGCGATCCCATTTGTGAAGGGAGGTGTCTCCGAGGCCGCCACAAAATGTGCAAGCTTTTCCACTTCATTTCCACCAACATCGCCGTGACCAGGCACCCAAAGAATTAGTACCCTGTTACACTGCGGTAGAGTATGCAGTACTAGATTGGAGGTTATGAAGGGTTTTTATAAGGCCTTGACGGCCGCTTGGCTGAGCAGATGGCAATCTCCTCTCTCGCCTAGAAGACCGTAACATGGCTTTTTAGATGTATGCCAATTGCAAATGGGGCTCCTCGTAGAAGACGCCTGCTCCGGCATTATCTTCAGATTTGAGGCCGTCGGTATAAATTATAGTGTCTATCAATGGGTGGAGCACAGAATGTGCTGCCTATTCCTCCCTGAATGGTGTTTTCGTTTTTAATTTGCTTATCAGCATGGTCTCGATAAGGTTTCAGGTGCGATGGACCACATAAAATCAAGGATGGGCTCGTGTGGAACCCTGGTACCCGAATGGATCCAGCTCTGATTTAAGTTCAGCCTTAGCGCTGCGATAGTGGCCCGTTCTTAATATGTATCTGCACTGGCTGTATATTGAGGATAACCTCAAGAGCCCGAGTGCTGGTAGACTTGAATGCGTCGCTTACACTGAGTAGGCACAATCTTTGAATCTTCTCCAATATGTTACAATGATTGGCATCGCTTTCCATCATACCACAGAGTCGTAGATTAACATGGGTTTGATGAAGCTAGTATATATCCATAGGATTATCCGCGGTTTGAGTCCCCACTTTTTCCCTGAATACTTAACCCAAACGTTAAATAAAATGGAAAATAACAAACTTTCTTAACTTTTCCATGAAGTTGTATACGTACAAGGTATTTATTGCTTCTGTTCAGTGACTGCTATTTTAAATAAACCTAATGTACCTAGTGCTTTAATTCCGGTATTTTACAGAAGTGCAATTTATGATGAATTCATGAATTGAACAAAATTTTTATTGGTAGTTTAGTTACTGCGCAAAGTGTTTATCTTTGAAATTTCTTAACAAATTATGCTGCTTGGAAACCTTTCAGAAGTGATAACACTAATCACTATATATCTACAGGAATCGTAAGTAAATTACATGAAATCGTATAGAAAAAGTCCACAGAACTGTCAATGAGAAGAGCAGACAACTATTTTGTTGGTTCTCCTATACAATTCCGTGATGTTTTAGTTCGTTTGTCAGAGTTTTTTAGCATTTTATAAGGGAGAATTATGGGAATTCCTTCTCGAAAATATCTCGAGAAAACAGCATAATTTTATTTTCCTCATTTCTAGAGAAAATGGTCTTTTTCTCGAAAAAGACCCCAATCGGCTGGTAACACTGAGTAGAATAGAAATCAAAGGAACACGTAACAAATAAAATCAGTAATCGATTGCAGCAAAAACAGGAAGAAATGTGTGGTTCGCTCTCGACTTTTGTCGTCTGATTTTTGCTACCTACAATTTTCAGAATTTTATAAGAAATGTTGGTCACATTTCAAGAAAAATAGTAGGTATAAAGAGAGACCGTAACTGTTATGGGACTTTATGAAAAGATCTTGAAATAATAGTTTAAATTTAACATTTTTTTGTTAGTTCTATGCAACTATTATAAAAGACTTAAAATTTTCGATCATAAAATAATAGTTATTTATTAAATGTATTATTTTTTTAGACAGTCACAACTGTTACCGAATTTTTTTATTTTTTTAAGTCTCATAATAACAGTCTTAAAAGACTTTTATACTTTTATCTCAGTGCTAAGAGTTATCATAAAACTCCCATAAGACTTTTTTTTTAGTCTCAATTTATCTTAGAAGACTTGTATAAATTTCAGTCAGTTCATAACAGTTACCAAAGGCTTTTATTCATTTAGGCCCATGATAAAAGTTTCATAAGACTTTTGTCTATTTAATTTTTCGATAACAGTCTGATCGGGACTTTTATATTTTACAGTCAGTTATAATAATTATAGAAAACTTTTATTTATTTAAGTCTCATAATGGATGTATCACAGATCTTTTATTGTTGCAGTTAAAGTACCTACTCTCTATATTAAACCCTTCACTAAAAGTTAGGACAGGAACTTGGGAATCTGTTACTATATCCAATCCAGTCCAGTCTACTGTCCAAAAGATATTGAAATGTCAACCACCCACATCCGCGCCTCTTTCTGTGAACCAATTGCTTTAAACCCGAGTTCCGCTATACCTTCACAGTAGAGGTTTATAGGCAGCAGGTCAAGTATTATATATCCAATGCGGCCGTGTCATCGGCGTGTGTTCAGTCGCCTAGTTACACCCAGATTATATCGCTATCTGGATTTTCAACAGCTCATCTATGTTATATTTTCTCTTGAGTATTTTCCACCAGACAATGGAGCTATAGCAATGGATTGGTCTTACACTATCTGTTGATATCCACTGTGCCACTTTGGGTTTTTGGGTCCAGGGGCCGGATTCTGTAACACGGAGAGTGAGGGAGCTTGGGAGTTGAGACTTTTCCTTTTACCCGATTAAAATTCTCTAACTCTCCATTCCAGATTTTCTAGGAAAAACGTGAGAAGTATCGCAATATTGAAAAAAGATGGCTAACTCTGTGTGGGAGGATCGTAGAACACTGGGGTTTTTTTTCTATATGTAGATGTAGGGTCTAGAGTACAAAAATATAGGTGAACAATTTCCAGGGGAGAGGCTTTTGGGGATGGAGTGGGGTGCATACCACCCCTCATTTAGGGCCGTCCAAAATACTTAATGCTTGGAATCAAATTATAGAGCGAGTAGCGGGTAATCGAGTGCTGCAGTTTGTATATTTGAATATATTTCTTCCGTTATTTGTTTCACATCCATGGTGTAGTTGACTCTATTGTGACCATTTTTCTCATGGAAAGTGAATTTCCACGACTTACCAGTTCTTCATAATGATGAGAAGAAAATTTGTCCATTCTTGCACCAAAAAACGATAATTTTTTCAAGTTAAGAAAGACTGATACACTTCTTTTGCAGTTATCTCAAAAATAATTTACCCGCCTCAAAAACTAATTACATACCTAATTAGGATACAAAATGCAGATGGGTTTTCATTCTACAGATACAAGCTTTACCGTGCATATTTAAAATTTTTATAGTATCTCTTCTGCACTGGAAGACGACCAAATTTACCATTTTCGCATGATTTAAAATTTTTGTAGAGTACGTTGAGACACCAAAATCCATATTTCTCTATAAGTATTGCAAGGATTTTCATAATTTGTTTTTATAAATATATCCAGGATATGCGGTGAATCTATACTTTAATTTGAAAATCCTAGGTACCTTCACAAAACAGAACAAAACAGACAATAATACGAGAATTCCTGATGCAATATATGCAAACAGATTTTCCGGGGGAGAGGTGTGAAAAAGCAAAGATATATCTCTCCAAAGTATAGAGATATTTCTTTGCTTCATCTAACTTCATCCCTAGAAAATTTATATGCAGACTGCATCAAGAATACTCGTGTGGGATCGCCTATTGAGAAAAATTCTTCTTACTTTTCCACAACTAAAACTGCCAAGAGTTCTATCAAGTGGAATATAGAGTTTGCAAATTTTCAATACAAATTGCCCGAGTTACGGAATTCAAAGTGAAGAGCTAAGTGTCCAAAAAACTTTTATCTCCACAATTCCACAACTCTCTGTGTTAGTGAATCCGAGCCCAGCTAACGTGATTTTCTTTCTTAAACGTCTAAAACGACTTACAGACTTTTCACTCGCCGCGCCCTTGTATATTATTTTCCAGCTCAGTTTTTGGAGTCTAGTATGAGGCCCAAAAAGCCTCACTGAACAGAGTTAAGTTATACAGTACATACATTTTTATTAAGTCGTCTAATATAGGATTTACAGAAATGACCTTAATTCCGATCCTCATGCACATTTCTATGTCTGAAAACTCTTTTCTTTCTCAGTACCTTTCCTGATTTTCGTATTTAATCTACTCTCAATTATTTTCTCTATTTTTATTCCCATCCATTTTTATGACAGTATTCTTTATTTCGTATATTTTTTTAAAACTTCACAGACTTCAAAGATACAGAAAGAAAGAGGGAGAGAGAGAGAGACTGAGAGAGACAGGAAGAGAGAGAGAGAGTCAGAGAGAGAGGGATGGATAGAGAGGGATAGAGAGAAAGAAGAGAGAGAGAGCAATCGTAAGTGTTAATCAAAATGGCAAGATAGGACATTAAATAGTGTTGTTACTGGAATTCTCGATTGGGGCATTCAATTGCCATGCAACTAAGACCCAAAGGTGCCGGATCAAGACCAACATTTAGTTACTCCCATTTTTTGTTTTTTAATTAATTTCACATGATTTATATGACATAGTACTGTTCGTATAAATATTTCCAACAGCTTAGGCTAAATGGATCACATCTTCCTTTGCTGTGCGTCGAAATGCTTAGAATTTCTGGAAAGGTGGTAAAATTAATTTTAGTCCATCGATTCCCACGCTCTTCTAAAATTGTTATCCCAGACCTAGATTGGAATACAATTCTCATATTTGTGTGTGGTGCAGCGTTAACAATATTATAAACTCGTATCTCTTCTGCCTCGAATCTCTCTACCCAATTTTCTCCCCGCCCCGCTCTGTACGCATTATTAAATTTTTTTCGAATGGTACATTAACCAGTGTTATTTTTTGTCCGCGGGAGAATATAAAACTGGAAAAACACAATGAACTGTTCAGAAGAACAAGAATTTTAAATCAAGTACCTACTGGGCAACGCGTTTGATATATCTACGTGTCATTAATTATTCACCGATGGCTGAAAATTGCTGTGGATGTTTTGTCAAATTTTTTGACACTTGAATTAATTTAATTGCTATTTACTTTTCACCCACTCTTTCAAGACAAAAAATAATTAAGAAAATGTTTGCACATAGATTTAATTGGAGCAAGACAACAATTATAATGTAGTTTTCTGCAATCGACAGAACAACATATTCCCATCAATACCTACTTGTATGTGGGTGTTTTATCACATCAATATTAAAACAAAATATTTGCATTTTATTTCATGAATTATAGCTGCATTTACATAAAACAATAGCATTACGTATCTGAGTATAAAAAGCAAAGAAAAAACAATATCAGCAAATATTGATTAAATCTAATGAGAAAAAATTCTCTTCTTTTTTCAGACATGCTACGAACTGGAACGATACTTAAGAGATGAACCAAAACTACAATCGTATAAAAAGATTCACACAGAAATCGATACAACATGGGATTTATTTGCGACACCCGCCCGTATCTTGGAAGAATTAAATATTAATGAACAAAATCTAGATTCAATATCGACGAGTTCAATGTCATCCTCGTGTTCTGGTGTGTCCTGGGATAGTTCACTCAGTTGTTCAGTTGTTGTGAAAAAGGAAAAAATCGATGAAGATGATGAGGATAACTCGGACAGTTGTGAAGAAAAATTAGATACATTTAGCAAAATTCCATTACAAATGAGCACAGAAAAAGCAATCAAATTACGATTACTGGCTGCGACGAGGACAGGGAGTAATAATAATGAAATATTGCCACCTCTAACTCCGCCATCATCACCCGAATCGATACGTACAACTTCAACAGATACAGATCTGGCTTTAATCAATCATCATAACGGTATTTTGAGGTTTTCATCGACAGCTACAGTTCCTGGGGCTGCAGTTGCAGCTAATCAACAACACAGTATAACAGCATCAACAAATACAGACGGTACACATCACATTCCGCGAAGTGCCATTGTAAGACTAACGACAACAAATGGAAAGAATGGTCTGAGCTTAGCCAGAGTGATACAAGTGAGTCAAGGTATCCCGACGGCGATTGCGCAACGTGGTACAACTGCACAAAATCCACAAGTGACAGCATGTAATTAATCTAATAATTAGTTTTTACATTTGATAAATTTTAATTTTTATTTGTAGTGACAACAAAACATCATCAAAGACAACACGATCATAGTCCAGACTCAAAACGAAGGATACACAAGTGCCAATTCCTCGGTTGTAAAAAAGTTTACACAAAAAGTTCTCACCTCAAGGCGCATCAACGGACGCATACAGGTAGGCTGTCTTATATGATTTTATATGTTTACAAATTGTTGGAAAACTGAAAATAAACTATCGCGGCTGAAGAGAATACATGGGGTTCCTTCGCTTTTTAATCTAGCTGTTTCAATAAATATCATCGTTAACCGACGAGATAGAACAGAAGAGATTTTACTCTGTTCAAATGTACAAGATAGGATGATTATTGACTAGTCCATAAATTATGATTACAATATTATGAAATTGAATGTTTTGATAAAAGGTTCACATTAGATGCACAGGAAAATTCATAGAACCACAACATCTTCACATTTGGGCATAGTCGTGTTAGCACAAACAAATTTGTTTTCACTGCACTTAATAAGGGAATCTAAAGAATCCATCTGGTTACGAAATGGTAACTGGTCTAAAAGCTCTCCTGTTGTTGTGTCCTCGTGTTGAATGATTGCTGCTACATATCTATATGGCACGTCTTTTGAACTACTTTAAGTTTACTGAATTAGTTCGTCTCCTTCTGTATACGGACTGATATACTTGCGAACAAATCTAAAAAAAATTTTGAATCAATAAGGCAAAGTACATTTTATCCACAAATTACAAGTACTTCCATATGTACTTCAGGAACACACTCTTTCGATACCATTTCCCATTGCCTATTCGCGTAAGAGATAGAGCGGACTTTCTAGGAACAAATTGTATTCTCAATCACTCATAAAATATTTCTGATGTTATGTAGGCTAAGTTTAGTGACATAATAAGAGTGCCTTTCAGGGAATTGTATTTTAAAATTATATAAATAGTCCGTTGGCTTTGCGTAGCTAC
Source organism: Dioctria rufipes (assembly GCA_963924295.1). NCBI lineage: Eukaryota > Metazoa > Arthropoda > Insecta > Diptera > Asilidae > Dioctria > Dioctria rufipes. The sequence continues at coordinate 240,713,517 of OZ002740.1, forward strand.
CGCTGGCGCTGTACTATATAGCAGTGATACAGGACCAGGACCCCCGAGTTAGAGCGGACCCTAGCATACGTAACCAAAAAATCGTAAAATGTGTACATATTAGTTAAATTAAAAATTGAAATTAAATTTGTAATGAATATGTCGGGAAAACCCACGGGGGCGTACTAAAAGTAAGACCTGGATGGATGGTAATAAAACTCGTCCAGTCGTAGCTCTCTGAAAAGTGTGAAAGTTTAAAAGTTTTTTGAAAATTAACATAGGAAAATTATCTTTAAGAGGTGCCGTCCTAATGAAAGCCAATATTAGGGCTAATAAAGATATGAATGATTTCAAAGTGTGAGAAGAACGTGAAATGACCGGTTGACGGACGAGCGATTGTTTAGAACATCTTTGGGCAGTTGACGCAGTCTTTTTATAATTGACAAAATTATGTTAAGTCCGGTGACACGCGATGATACACATGCGATACACCGTACTAAAAACTGGTTTTCTTAGCACTATTTTAGAACATTTTCGTGTATACTTCATTCATTACATATGTATGCGTGCACTCAGTTTGTGTGTGTATAGAACATATGGAAATGATAAATTTTTCTTTGCTGCCTCAAGAGCGTGTATCAACCGTGTATAAACTACGTGTACCATATGGGCTGATACACATTCGATACAAAAACCGGTTTTACGTCGTATCTAGTCTCGACTGTGTATCATCGTGTGTCACGGGTCTAACTGATAAGCGTAGTACTAAGGTCCGCGCAAAGCTAAATTTTGTATGAAAATTTAGCAAGCTAAAAGATATTGGCGAAAATTTATCCTGAATTTTAGCGAGAGCGGTATTAAGGTAAACGCGCTAAATTTGCGTTTGGATTTTAATTAGAGATGTCACCACCAGTAAGTGTCCAAAAAAATTAGCTTGAATTTATCCGCCCAGGCCGTTCTTTAGCGCGCTAAAAATATTTATTGTCAGAGTTCAGATATTTGATAAATTTATTGACTGGATTTTTGTAGTTAACGCATTTTCAATATCATTGTGATTTTTTTTTTATTGTATACATTATAGATATTATTTTTACATGTTTAAGCATAGTACGCTGTTCAAGCGAAAATTTCGCTTACATTCTGGGCATATAATTCTACGCGAAAAAAAATTGTGGAGAAAATGTAAAATCATAAATTAAATAACGTTAAACTGACTGAAGTAACACACGTAAAATCACAAATTACATATATGTGCCAAAGCGCCAAACATCAAAGGGTATATCTGTCAACTTTCCCGTTCGAAATAAATGTCAGGATATATAAATCGTTGCGGAAAAATGTCTCCACTTCATATTAGCGCCATCTGCATTCAATGACCTAAACATTGATTTTGTCTCTCGAACAGCATACTACTTTACGAAATCCCCAACCGAAATTTTCGTGGCACTTTTCGCCGACATTTTTTTTACATAAATTTTGTATAGGAAACGAAATTTTCGCTTGAACACCGTACTAAGCTTTAATATTTCCAAATAATTTTAACTACCTATTTTTAGAAATATTATCAACGCGCGTTGCATTACCATAAAAAAAATGCAAAATTCTTCTTCTTCTTGTTTTAATATACATTTTCTCTTAGTCTCCGCTGTCATAATTTACCTGCTAAAGAACGGCCCGATGTTAGAGACCCGCTGAAATTTAGCTTAGCGCGGACCATAGTACTAGGCTATAGAGGATAGTTCACTACAAGTACATACTTTTAAAAATTCATAAGTTTACTTTAACAATACCGAAATAAATAAATAATTGTTCATATTTTTAAGTCATACTAATAAAAGTCCACCCCTAAAGAATATTGAGGCGTGTTTCCATAGGCTTGGATGAATATGAGCTTTTAGTTGCTTGGGACTAATTTATTGTTAATTCGGCGATGGAGTAAAACACGATCCGTATGAGTTCCTCCACTTTTATTTCCTGGATCTTGATACTTTTAAATTTAACTAGTTCAGTCTATACTTAATTAAGACATACAATACTTCTACGGTTAATTAGAGCAGTTATATAATTAATATTCATGTATAAAAATTCTTATATCCCTAGCTCTTAGTTCCGTGAAAATCTGAAAAGAAATGTTATTCCTTTGATTTTTATATTTTATTTTATTTTGACATTTTAGACCGGCCTGCCATGATGGAACCTTTCGTTTCGCACACAGTGCCATTCCGAATTCCGAAATAGTCTTAATGTAAGACTTACAAATATTTTTTGTTTTCTTTATCTAAGGATGATGGCACTCCGAATCAGGAGTACTGAAATTAATGTGTGGCACTTCAAGCTCTTGGCTTGGCACGATATATTCCTGCTCAGGCGCGTACGCAACACTTAATACTAGGAAACTTTTTGCGAATAGTTTATTTTTGTAGATCCATAGAAAAATGTGCGTCAAAACTAAATTCAAATATGTATAATTTTAAAGCAAAGAAAAGATGTTATCAAATATTGTAAAAATTTTCCTCGATTCGTGTAGATATCAGCTTCATAAAAAAAAAAAAAACGAAAGATAATATAAAATTACTTACTTTGCTGCTGATCTCAGATATTGATTTCATTAATTGAATAACGAGGTATGGGATCTCAAGGGAACCTTCGAACGTACGTCAATTCAAGGCCCATTGCTCACCCTTCAGACCCGTGAGCAGGCGCTCATTGCTCCCAACCGGACGCTCCTATAAGTTTAAATATTGGCCCATAGCCCTCCTTGCCGGCGTCGTGCAACTCGTCCAGGAGGTGTAAGCCAAGGAGTCTATATCGTATTCCTGATAGTGCCGGACAGTGACAAAGGAAGTTAGTCACCGTTTGGGAATCCTCTTCACAACGCCTGCATGTAGGATCATGAGCAAGTCTCATCCTGTGAAGGTGACCCCTGAGAAAAGAATGCCCAGGGTGAATGGACACTAGAGTTCTCAGGGTTGGCTTGTTAAATCATAGGAGCTTAATAGTGTGGTTTGGATTGAATTTGCCCGAAAGTTCCTTTGTTGTTCCACCCGACAGGTCTTCTAACCAACAGCGACTGTGTTGGCAGTCCGCTCATCTTGAAATCATTGAGACAAGGTGTTTTGGTGCAATCCTGACAGTGGAGGTAGGTTCCCCGAGGCTGCACGTTCGTCCGCCCTTTCATTCTCGCTAATGTTGCTGTTCCCTGGGACCCACTGCACAATTACCCTATTATTCCGAGAGAATGAGTTTAGGACGGTTTTACATTTCATTACTAGCTTGGAGGTTGCAAAGGGTTTAGACAAAGGCGTCATCGCCGCTTGGCTGTCTGAGCAGATGGTGATCTCCTTATTATCAGTATCTGAGTTAAGGAAATGCGTTCCCGCTTCTAAAATGGCCTTGGATTCTGCCTGATTATGAGCTGCGAGATGGTCCGCTCAGCTTAAAAAATGAATATCCCTCAAATAATTTTTTTTTTATATATTATTGAGCTAAGCTCAAGGGATATCCATCAGAGCATCGGTAAAGCTATGTATGGGATTGAAAGTATTGGAAAGCAGATAATAAATGAAAATTAGAAAGAGGGATAGATAGGTAACGAAGCCCTGGGGAATACCTACATTTGTAGAGTGAGATGCAGGTGTAACGGCATTAAATACAGCACGTATTAGGCGACTAGATTAAAAACTTTCAATCCATAATAGAAGAAGCGAAGAGAGACCAAGTGCATTCAGCTTGGCTAAAATCCCAGGATGCCAGATTCTATGGAAGGCTTTTGAAATATACAGGGCAACGATTTTGGACTAACCAAAATTGTGGAGACTACGGTTCCAACGTAAGAAAAATCAGCAACTCTTCAGGTTAGCGTCCAGTTCGGAAGTCATATTCGCGATCGTTGATGAGTTGATTGATTTCTAGATACTTCGTTGATTTGGAGTTAATGATAGATTCAAAAACTTTAGAAAGAATCGAAGTGATTACAATTGGTCAATAATTTGAGGGATTGCTTTGTATGCGTCGACGTACCATGAACACATCTCTCGAACGAATGTGTACTGGTTCTTGTAAACATCCACACGGTAGATGCAAAACTCGTATCTGTGAAGTGCGCGGAAGACGAGAACTTGAAACGAATCTAGCAGCTAAACTTTTGGCCTTATCCAGGGAGTCAATCACCATTTCACCATTGTCAAGTAGTAAAGATTCAGAGGAACTAGTGAAGTTGTTCTTGATGACTTTGACGAGTAACCAGTAACCTTTTTTACCTTTGCGGCTTGCTAAGATTCCTTGTCTAATACTCTGGTCAAAGAGCAATTTTTCTCCAGTGTTGTTACAAGTGTTCCATGCATTTCTGTATAATTGTTTCAGCTCTGCAAATTAATGTCATTGTTAAACACGAAAAGCAGACTCCCTAGCTTTTATAGCTTAGTTGGACTTATCATTAAACAAAGAGTAATTTTGATGCGATCTGCTGTAGGAATATGGATTGTGCAGACTTAAAATATTACTAAGCTCCATCTATCCCCCGAAGCAAAACAGACTGATAATTCAACTTCTAATGAAATTAATATCGCTTATAAAAAATCTATGTACAAGGTACCACATTACGGGGGCTCTACCCCCCCCCCCCCCTTCCCCGCCTGCGCATGTGCCTGAGCAGGAATATATCGTGCAAAGCCAAGAGGTTATGGTGACAAACATGAATTTCCGTACCCATGATTCGGAGTGTCACCATCCTTAGATAAAGAAAACAAAAAACATTTGTAAGTCGTTCTTTAAGACTATTTCGGAATTCGGAATGGCACTGTGCGACAAACAAAAGGTTCCATCATGGCAGGGCGGTCTAAAATATTAAAGGAAAATTAAATATAAAAGTCAAAGGAATAGCACTTGTGTTAAGCTTTTCACGGAACTAAGAGCTATTATACATGAATATTAATTATATAACTGCTCTAATTAACTGTAGAAGTGTTGTATGTCTAAATTAAGTACAGACTGAATTAGTTAAATTTAAAAGTATCAAGATCCAGGAAATAAAAGTGGAGGAACCCATACGGATCGTGTTTTACTCCATCGCCGAATCAACAATAAATGAGTCACGCCTAAGGGTCCAAACAACTAAAAGCTCATATTTACCAAAGCCCAGGAAAACACGCCTTAATATTCCAGTCCATCGTTTTATGTGCATACGAAAACCTCAGCCGTTTCTATACTAATAAAAAAATATATATCAATAGAGATAGCTAAGCGCCATTGCAAACCATCTCTAGGAATGCATTTAAGCATTAACAAACCTTGGCACAGAGAGCGACCTAAGACTTCAATAGCTGCCAAAATACTCGGAAATTTATGGGAATGATAATTCAGATTTACTGACCAACAAAGGAGCAACCATGCCCCTTATAAGACCGGAATCATGTTGCGGTATCTATTACAACACCGTGAAGCTTACCATACAAAACTGGATCGAGAACCAGGCGGACCAGCGATGGATTTCTATAATAGGATCCAAACAAGTTAAAAGACTCATTAAAAGACCTTCACCAAAGACGAGCCTGGATCATTTAAGGCTATCTAGGAATCAACTCCGAATCATTACAGGAGTCCTCACCGTACACTGCAAAAATATGCATCGGATAGGTATATCACCCATTGATGTCTCGACGAGGATTGAACATCGGAGAACGTCTTATATGATCTTCCTAGGAAGTGTTGGATTGTTAGAACAACTATAAAGAAAGGGGTGCACAATAAGCCAATAAATGGCTGCATTGCAAAGGCGTCTCGCCCTGCTTAATCAGCTTAATAATAATCTTAATCTTACCTTCTGGATTATTGAGACTAACGCCTTATAGTACAGCTTTTGTGGGACTTAATATATCTACAGCCAAACAATTTTCACACTTTCCTAATCCAGATTCAACTCGGAAGTACAATCAATAAATTTTTTAAAATTACATCAGCCATATTCGATGATATTGATTATAATTTCATTTACTTTTCTCTTAATCTTTGTTCACCTACGGGCCTATGTAGTTAATTTAGTTTAATTGAATTAAGATATGGGACTTTTCCTAGTATAATTATCAGATTATATCGAAATAATCTTCTGTATAAATTCGCAGGAAGAAGATTTTGATTAATTCACATACGTACCGTACCCTATCACATAATATTTAACAAAAATTTAAATTATCACTTTCTTAAAGTATTGCAACAACTTTAATCGATTAATGAAAAATCTGTCGTTTTTGTTTTTTTTGTAGAGCGCTTATTATCGCTAATTGCCAACATGTTGTACTGATGTCATAAGATCACCCTCTTGGTCAGTCAGTTAACTTAATTCTCAAGTGAGATTGCTCTAAGGCTATCACAATAGCATACTTGAGAGCTCACCCACATGAAAAAATTCTTGATCGTATATACTAAAGCGGGTGCATAACGTCACAAATTCTATAAGAAATTTTTGAATGAACATAGAAGCTACAACGCAATGACCCGTAAGATTCCATGAAAATATTGGCTGATTTCAAGATTCATGATGACTCATATCAGTGAATAATGTCCATTCGCGTACGTGCTTATATATTATATGCATACCATACATACATATGCATATGTAGATATAAGTAATAAAAATGTAATTGAACTAGAAGGCAGACTAAATTTCTTCTCTGTCACTTCATCGAAACTAATGGACTCCAAAGTAATGAATGGACATCTGGGGTGAGTCAGTGATGAATAGTGGAATCGTTTGTAGACTACGATTGAGGGCATTAGGTCAATTGTTCAACAAGGAAAAGTCTTTCAGCACTGAGTTAATTGGGGAATGAGCCTAACTGTTCAAAAATTAAGTGCTAGTTCACATTAGGCCTTTTCCCTGCCGACATTGCAGTTGGTTGAAACATGAGGTATTATTTATTAATTAAGCACAGTTGTAATTGACTGGGTGCAGAACCACATAGAGGCAAAACAGAAAAAAAAAAATAAAATCAAAAGCGAAAAGCGGGTAATTAAGTTTATCACAATCATGAATTAGCTGTCCTTTCAAGCCGAACGTTTTCCCAGCCCCTCTTTTCAGCTACTTATTTCTGGTTAGGCTCTATTATATACCATCAAAAGTGGTCCCCAGTATAGTCCTTTTTCACTTTCTTGTACACTCCCCATTCAATTTACGTTCATTACCCAACCTGCATGGAGTGCATTGCCATAAATAAAAATCAAATTCACTTTACGGCAGAGGTAGTGATTTTTCACATTTTCCTTTCCTGCTACGTTAGTACCTTATTCCACCAACAATGAGCCACCATGTTGGCGCTATACTGAAACTGAATGCAGCAACAAAATTAATTTTCAGTTTTCACAACGTGGCAATAAATTCAATTTGGGGGAGTTACCAGCATTAAATTTCTCTTGTTTTCTGCAGTATATGTACTATATGTAGTTTTTCTGCTGGGGCTGCTGCTGTGTTACAAACTACATAAGTCCATAGTAAAAATGTTGTGAAAGTTTTATATACATAGGTGTATGTGTATGTAGATATACATGTACACTTTAGAGTTATTGTGAAAGTATTTTTAGCCGAAAGCCAGTTAACACGGCTCTTGAATTATTTGTTTTGATAAACTCAAGGGCATCGGCAAAAAACTAACCACCCATTCTAAATGGTCGAAATTTTTAGGGTTATAGGGCAACTGATGAATAATAAAATTCAATGATTTGTACAGAATTTTAAAATATTGCCAGTAGTAAAATAAATTTAGACGAAAATATATCGGAACGGTTTCTCTGTTGTTAGCCGATATCCCCACCAGTTTTGTTATTTATACGCGTCCCCCTAATTCGCTTTTGTCTTGTTACTCCAAAATCGGATTCGATGATGCAAATAAAAATTCTTGAGGGTGAAATATCTCATTCGGAGATATTTCCTTCTTTTGAACGATTTATCTCTCCCACCATTTCTCCTCGTTCCATAGTTCGGCAACCGTTTTAGTTGTTATTGCTATTTCCATTTTGTCTTGGTTTTGTTTCTTTTATTTTTATTTTTTTTCCCTTTAGACAAAATCTATCTTAAGGCTGATGTTAGTGGGCCTTTTCAAGTGGAGGGTAATGGACTTTGAAATCAACTTGAAACGTTTTTCTTTACCCTAAGAAATTGGTTAAAAATGGCAACACAAGAGCTAAGACAAGTGGATTTCGTAACGAGTGTGCCTTTTGAAAGTGTTATTTTCTTTTTGCTCTCCCTCTTTCCCTTGATTTTGCTCATCTTATGCGATGCGAAGTGGAAACCTAGAATGGAAGGAAGACCATTTGAAAAATATAATTTTGAATTCAAGTAGTGAACTAGGAGGAGTAGGAGGAGTTGAAGGAGGTCTAAACAAACGCAATTCTCTCAGAAAACTGAGATTTTGGATATCATTACTGTTTAATCTTAGAGGGTTCTTTTTTTTTTTAAAAAAAAAGTTTTCAGTAAAAACTTTCTGAGGAAAGTGGAAAAGTCCTGTTTTGAATACATACTTACATAAGTCTTCAAAAATAATGGGCTGGTGGTGTAATGGTAAACTCAAACTCCTTTTTATTTCAATTAATTTTTAGTACATAACGCTACACAACAATTAAGATAGGTAGGCACCTACAATCTTTTAAGTTATTTGTAGGAAGTTTAATTGCCTATACAGTTTTAGAAATAAAGTAAAAGAGAAAAAAGAGGAAAAATATATTTCACACAAATATTAAAATAAAGATTAAGAAGAAATTAAAGAATTAAAATTGCTAATATCTTTAGATAACTAAAATTAAATACTTAACTTGAAGCTAAAGGGTGAGACACAGAGAGTATAGCACTAATAATTGTAATAATTAACAAGAATTACATATGTTTAAACTAAATCTACTACGGTCACCATTCCCTCGTCTAATCTCAATTGTGGAATTTCTACAGTCTAATGTCCTGCACAAAGAGTTACTTTTCAGTTGTGTGATAGTTTATTCAAGGAATAAGTACTTAAGGTACAATCCCTGTTTCAAATTGGCATATTGATATTACAATTATATCATATTGCATTAATAGAATTTCAGAGACACACATGCGGCTTATGATAGTAAGAAGTAATTAGAGAACTCCCATACATTTGATTTGTCATTTAATTTTTCATTTGTATTAAGAAAATTCCACGCACGTACAAAATGCGAGTAAATACAAAATATACACTTCAACTTAACAAGTGTCAAAGAGTAAATGTCAGAAAATGTTGCAGCCAACATTGCAGTAAAAAAACTCGGCTCTCAAAGATTCTTATATTAAATGATTATGGTTTATATTATAACTATGGTCAGACAGCAATAAACTCTCTATTCCGCGAAATTTTTCTCAATTTCAATATTGAGTTTTAATGTTCTACATATTAAGTATACACCGAGTCTACACAGAGCTGTTTCTCAGTATATAGAGACACACTTAGGGTTTTGTTCAAACTGAAATATTCAAACTGCACGTCTGTCTCCGGTATTAGATCTTACGAAAGCGAATCTTTCATAAATATTGAGGTTGCTTAGTGGCAGGACTGTTAATTTTCGAAGCTACAAGGCTTCAAATCCTTCTCGAAGTTCCGAAGCATCGATAGACTATTGGAGCAATGAAGGTTGTTGGATTTCCGAATTACACTGCCTATAATTAGCGCAGTGTATGACGCACAGTAAAGCAATTGATGGTACACTTTTATTCACGCTGGAAATAATTTCCAGACGTAATTTAATACTGCTAAAAATTTATTTGTGCAAAAAATGCAAAACGAGTGAATTGAACTTTTTGTAATAATTTTTTTATAACAATTCCTGAACATACAAAATTATTGTGAAACTCTAAATTGAAGTAATGCAAGAATACAAGAGAGTGAACAAATTATTTTACGACTAAATAAATGAGCAAAATTATATAGAAATTATTGAATTTGAATACGTTGTTGTAGAAGGCAACCATTAGAACATGTAACAAATCTGAAATAGCACATTCTTTTGGATGCACATATGGCGTCGGAGCTGGAAGCTTCCATATAACGAGTAAGGCTGTACAACGTCTGTAGTTGGTACCCACATATACGACTTAGCTTTCATGACAAATATCTAGGTAGGTCAAGGTCTGAAGCCATGTCGGGAGGGTTAATAATCTGTGAGTTCCGGCCAAAAACTCTACAGATTCTCTCTTATTCCTGACATTAAAATTTTACTTCTGTATATCAGTAGCATTATTTAAGAGCGTATTCCGCAACTTAAGGCGGTGTAGTTGCTTGATGTCAATATATCGATTTACAATTCGGTATTGGTGACGACTTTATTGTACTCTGCTAATAGTATTCTACAGCATTTTAGCTGTGCGGAGCAATGTTACTTAAGACAGGCAGCCAGGGCACTAGAGTTATTGTGCTGTCCCAGAGATTAAGCGAATGGTACAGTTGAGTTGTGTCTGGCTGTTGCAATATGGATTGTTGAGCTATTATGGGCGGGTATGGGTATATTATAGGAAACAGTAGCAAAAGATGCAGTGGTTCGAAATTTATTATAGGCGATGCTTAATTTACTGTAGAATCGCTAAACTAAGAGCGATTTGATGATGTTTGAATCCAATCACTTAATTGTGAGTTTTTGAATTGGCAGAACTTTTATGTTACCAACAAAAAGAAATATCACCATATTTCATATTGTTACAAGATCTCAAAGTTACGTCTCCGCGATGAAGAAATGAGCTTCCAATTTTCTGATAAATACAAGAAGACAATTAGGACATCACGTCGAAGCGAGGGCCACCGAAAATCGCAAAAGATGGCGACACACTCCTCTTCAAATTTACGACGAGTCAACCTGGCAGGCCTTTTTTCTGAGCCCGAGAACGAGGGACCGCCGTAGATTTTTGACACGGCCACGGGAATGTAGTAGAAAAAAAACCGTGTTATAATTCCATAAAATCCTGCACCGAAGTTAGAGGAATATCAGGGGAGTGGAGTTCGGAAGACGAGCAACTGTACTTTACAAATGGGAGCACGCAACGGGTCTCTTCAGAGTTCTGCTATTGGTGGAAAGAAGCCATTAACGGATTAAGTATAGGATAAGTAATATCTTTTTTGTTTTAAATTTTACCTTAATTTTCTGTACGAACCTAGCATAGTAAATAATTTGTCGACATATCTCTGTAATAGCACGAAATCGAAAGTTCACTATATCGAGCCACCATAAGGCGGCTGTACAAGAAAAAAGAGTTTCTAGATTCATTTAAATTTTTTTTAAGGTATCTTTGTGTTATTACAAAAATCAAGAGTTCACTATACAAAACCATCGCTTAACGGCTATACAAAAAACAAAAAAAAAATGAGAGATTCTTAGGTGCATTTTAAGTTTCTTTCGGGCGTAAGATAAGAAAAATGTTCCCCATTCGGTTCTATGACAACACAAGCTTGAGATATTAGTGCCTCTTCATTAAAAGATAAGTGTTCGTGAAATTTCTGTCAATTCTCCTTTGAGCGGCGTGACATAAGAAACAATTACTGGAAACTTCTTGATCGGAACACGAAAGTGAACATTGACTACGTAAGGTCCCCGTACTGAAGTCTTCACAAAACCCTCTCTGGTTTCTTTAACCAAAACAGTGTATGCCATCATGTCACACAAGTAAAATTGGAGTGTATTCCAATTCTATTTAACTGTACCTATAGTTGAGTAAGACTGGTTAACTTGATTAGACCCTCTAATTTCACAGGGAAGGATTATCCACCTACGAAACAGTACGGTACAGTCAATACGCTTCCAGTCCTCTACACAGGACTTAAAGTGAGCATCGTAAAATATGCGCGTATCCGCTTGACCAGAAACTGATAATTATAGTAATTATCCAATTGAATGCCTGTACTAAAATTGCATATGATACTGAACATATCATATATAATTTTACGGTGGATTCCTGCTACGATAAAACAAATCACTAGCGATTTAATTAAACTCGCAGGACCATCACAAGTCAAATTCGGCTTGAACATAAATAAATTCAACATCCCACGGTTGGTCATATTTAATACGAAGTGCTACTAATCAGCCGAGAATAGAGGTGGTTGTTGCTGAGTAAAACCTTGTGGAGCCCCTTGGGATTAATTTCGAAGAAAGCTATTAAATTCGAGTTAAGCAAAATACATTTTTTGAACGTATTGTAAAGTTGTCATTAGATAATGTAAAATTTCTATTACCATATTTACACAAGCCGAAATATTTCTGAGTTTTTCTCATATATCATTTGTTAATATGTTTCTTAATATAAATCATTTAAAACTAGTAGTACGTAATAGATGTGTTTTGTGCACTAGTTCAGTCATACCTTGTATTGTGCAGTCACACTGTAGAGTGTGCAGTGATTTCTTGCACTGTTGAACAGAGTTCTATTCGCCAAAAGAGGTCGCTAATCCCACTAGAAATAGCATTTTTTAGATTTTATTGATGAACGCTTTCCATTTTATACCGTAAATGTTGAAATTATAGAGTATACCATAGAGCATATATCACGCCACGAAAAATGAGCTATCAAGATCACCGGAGGGAAATTTACAAGTGTGTACCATTGTGTATATTTGCAATAGTAAAAGAGCTTTCAAGTGGCATTACCATTAAAAAATGTATATATATATTATATTATTTTTGAATTAGGTAGTATTGCATTTTTTTGTAATGACTTATTTATGACTTCATAATATTTTCTTTTCTTTCATTCTTGCAAAATAATTATTTATTAGAAATTCCAAAAGTAATTTGTAATTGTAGTTTACAGCCAGAATCAATAAGAATTAATTTGATGCGGCAAAATAAAGAACTTCAGAATTTTCATTTTGATAAGTTTGGTTTATGTCTGAAATAAAATGCTAAATGAACGACAGTTAAGAAATCCTAAACGGATTCTGTCTAAACTAAATTGCTTCCGCTTTATTGGATTATTTATTAAATACTTCTATTATTTGTGTAGTTGTTTAAGGACCTAGAAAAATATCGTAAACGGAAATCTTTATTATTTTCTCAAATTTTAAATGAATAAGGTTCATCAATAAAATCCGAAAAGGTTTTGGTTTTTGAATAGAAGATGAAGTAGGAATTTTTTGTAATCACAGACCAGAGCAAGGAATATCTTTAGCGTGTTTCCAAATATACAGTAAGAATATCGGCATATAAAACTGATTAAAGAAAACAAATTTATTTATAAATAAACTGTCTGACTTAAGTAACGCAACATAAAACATGTTTGCGAGAATGAAATTTATCCGATCTTGTAGAAAATCAATAAAATAAATTAATTTAAATTGAAAAATTATCCAATTGTGCTCAGGTTAAATTGGTAAAGCGACAACCCTAAATTAAAATTTCCCTGATATTGATGGCGCGGACTATAAGTTTGTCATTTTGAACAACCACGCATATTATTCAAGATTATTTTAATTTTTACATGCCTGTCTGTCCGTCCGTCTAGCAGTCTATCTATCTATCCGTTTGTCTGCCCGCCGTTACAATAACTCAAGAACGCGTTAATAGTACTGTTACGTTCGAATGCTGTTGATTTTTTTGTTAAGTAAATTTATGTTCGAAAATGGAACCAATCGGGCAACCCCTTCGTACGATTACCACACAAAAATTTCGTTTTGTATATTTGGGCACTGTCTGAGAACACATCGACGAAGAAAGCTGAAATTTTCTACTTGGTCTTTTCATAGAAATAGTAAAAATAAAATTATAGAAAAAATCGGGAACCCTTTCCTGGTGTTGCCATACAAAACTTTTGGTTTTCTCTTTATTTAACTTTTATTTTCATCTATAGTATAATATTATTGATGTTAGACCAATTATTTTTTTCTCTTGTTAATTAATATTTTAGGATATCATTAATTGCGCTTATTCGCTATATTTCCTATAGCATAATAAAAACTGTTGACCTTTGTGCGTAGTTATAAAAATAAATTTCATTGGTTGTGTGAGGTGTTCTTTGCTAGTAGGTAGCAGTTCAGTGAATAGGATGCCGCACACAAAAGAACACAACTAATTTTAGTGAAATTTGATCCGATGACAAAAGAGAACTCTATTTCTCTATTTACTGTTACACCGATATTCAATAAAGAACTTAAGGATACTGAATAATTTGATTGACCAACACTTCTAAAAAAATTCTAATGTTAATTAGGCAAAAAATCGACTCTGTATTTATAGCATTTATCGCGAATTTGGGGAAACTAGTTATTCTAGTTATAAAATTTAAATGTAAAAATCCAAAACCACAATTCCAAACAAATTCATAATTTTACTTAAATATTGTCATAAATTTGTGCTCGTTGCCTATATACGTAGAGCACTTACAAAACCATTTGGAAATTTTCAAGGGTCAAAACAAAAATATACCTGAAAAATGTCGCAATAGAAACTTCCGGTGAACCGACTATTAAAACATCATTTGAACCGGATATTTACTCCAAGTGCACTGGGACAATCAAAGCAAAAAGAAAATATTAAGGTACTCAGACGGGATCGATAAAGTTTTGTTGTTCTCATAACGTTGGAGCATCGCAAACCATCTCCCTTTCAATCGAGGTTCCTGTATTCAACGACAATACAAGAATTGTTAGTCCTGGAAACTGCTGTACAAACAACAACAAAGCAACAGTAAAAAAATATATATACAATCGCGAGGACTGTCTGTAGCCTCCATCAGAGGTACTTCAAAAAGGACAAAAGCAAAAATCGAGAAAAGTATGCTTTCCTGGATTGTGAAGGCAAAGTAGCCCTATGGTTGTGGGAAGTCCATATTATCTCTTTCCTTCGTTTCTCCTCTTACTGTTCTGGAACAAATATATACGGTTAGAAATACGAGCATCCTGAACACCACATTGATAGTAGTATACTCATCTTCTTCGTCATAATATCAAGTCAACCTTCATGTTTCCAACTTTGGGGAGGTGTAATGGAGGTGACTTCTTTCCTTCAAGAAACCTTTCTTTCTTTTATTTCTTCTTCAACACAATTTATGGGGTAGGATTCGCCACGGGTGGTACAAGAAAACTTTTTGCAGCCATCTCTCTTTTGCGACTATTACCGTGGTTATATTGGTGAGGGCTGATTTCACCTTGCCTTTTCGATATATTTCCGGAAGGAACCTAATTAGTTCATGGAAGTTGGGAAAATTTGTTATTAAGTCAATTGTGTCTGATGTTTTTGGTAGCTCCTTACAAAAGGACTCGAGGCTATTTTTGCTAAGAGCCATCAAAAACATGTTAAGGAGAAAACACTCGTATACTGATATCAGGAGAAAAATACATTATAGTTGAAGTATTTTTATTCATTAAGCAGCACAGGATACGCATCAAAATTATTTCCTAGCCGAAACAATAAAAAGGGGAGGACATTTAACCTACACCTACGTCGAGTAAATTTGTTATCATAAAAGAGAGATTTGCTTTGAAAGCAATATAGAATAGATTTTGATGAGAAGTCAACTCAACTACTCAAGTAAAATAGAAATTTTGGTCAGGACGTGCAAATGCGTACAATTATTTACTCTTGATGGCAAATTAACAATAGAGAAAGGGAACTCAATATTACATCGATTTATGTTGATATCTAGCGGCATTGTAGGTACGTCATACATCAGGTAGTAAATTTTCTTTACTTACATCAGTTGGTCAGTTCGTCTTTATAAGTTTTTAGAAGATGAATAGTCGAACGGACAGAGGGACGAACATATAAAAATTTAAATGCTCCATGATTATTACTATGCGGTATAAACATTGAAAAAACATTGTACATACACTCTATGATTTCATAGGGTATAACAATATTGGCGAGTTAATATTGCGCTACTTGATATCAGATCCATTATAGATCTTAGTTGTCAATGGAATCTCAAAATGGTTGAAAATAAAAGGAAAGTTAGCTGTTTAACGGCCACAGATATCACATAAGGTGTATGTAGTAGGGCAATTTAAATTATTATTAAATTATTTAGAGCCCTTTTTGGCCAACTTATCAGCCATCTCCTTGCGTGAGATAACCTTATGGCCAGGTACCCAGCAGCATAGGGCATGATGTTGTTGTAACAGATCTACTTTTCGTTACCGGCAACAATCCTACCAAGAAACGGCTCGATTTCTAACCTAACGAGGAGATTATGGCATATCTACTTCCTTTTTTTTCTGTTGATCTTCCGTCAAATCATGTGGTACACAATTCCACCTTTTGCACCTAATCGCTTGAAATTTTAAAATACAATTGATCATTAGTTGCACTCTGCACCACTGCATATATCACCGAAGAGTCATAAAATTTTACTGGCATTATAAATCCTTGCTTTCAAATTCCTAGAAATATTGTATTACTTATGGAATGACCTGCCAACAACTATCAAACTCTGTTGAGCTATAGGAGACATACTGATGCTTAAACAGTCAAGAGTAAAATAAATTTCTTTCATGACACGTTAGAGATGATGTATGTAATGCATTTCAGAATTCAATAATACGAAGTGATTTTTCTATGGCGTATGCCACACTATAGACGCGTTGGTGTGACGTAGTTATCTATGATATATCCTATAATTTTTAATGCTATATTGACTGTGATCAAATAAGATGAGTTACGTGTCAGACTTTTGCAATACATATCTAAGCGCAAGTCGCATGTCACAAGTCCTAAGAAAATTTTTCGAGTACATTCCGAAGAAAACAAGAGAAAAGACCAATAATATTATATCCTAGATGAAATTAAAAGTCAAATAAAGTGAAATTCCAAATTTTTGTATGGCAACACCAAGAAGGGTTTTTGAAATTTTATTTACAAATTTTTATGAAAGCGCTGTGTATATTTCAGCTCTCTACGTCAGCGCGTTCTCAGGCCGTGCCTAAATACAGGGTTTTCCAATAAGAGGTGTTATTTTAATTAGCCCGCTATTTCGGTAGATGTCACTTTTCGAGCTGTCATTTGACATTTGACAAGTAGGAACTACGCCATTTATAAAAATGGAACGATACACGATTCAACAACGCATTGAAATTATTAAAATTCACTATAAAAATGGTGAAAATGTGGCAGAGACGGTTCGTAAAACTCGAACATTTTTGGGTCGTCGTGAAGCACCTTGTCGGACCGCAATACAGAAATCGAGCTGTCCGGACAAGTTAGTGATGTGAAGAATAAAACCCGTGCACGTCGCTCAAGAACAGCCGAGAATATTGCTGCTGTAGCCGAAAGTGTTGAAGAAAACCCAGGTTTGTCCATTCCTCGTCGTTCTTTGGAATTAGGCATTTCACAAACGTCATTACACCGTATTTTGCATAAAGATTTGGGTCTTAAGGCTTATAAAGTTCAGTTAACACAAGAACTCAAGCCGGCCGATCATCAACAACGTCGAGTCTTTGCTGATTGGGTCCTTGAAATGCATGAAAATGATCCGGAACTCCATTGAAAACTCATCTTGAGTGATGAGTCCCATTTCCACCTCGATGGCTTCGTCAACAAGCAAAATTGCCGCATCTGGGGCTCGGAAAACCCAAGAGTTATTGTTGGAAAGCCTCTCTATCTTCAACGTGTGACTGTTTGGTGCGGTTTATGGTCTCGCGGGGTCATTGGATCTTACTTTTTCGAAAATGAGGCTGGTATTGGATGGTATTGATCTGGACAACGTTTACTTTTAACAAGATGGCGCTACGTGCCATACAAGCAACGAAACCATTGATCTTTTACGGGAAAAGTTTCCGGACCGTGTTATCTCTCGAAGAGGTGATCACAATTGGCCACCAAGATATTTGTGACTTAACACCTTGCGACTTCTGCCTTTGGGGCCACGTGAAAGAGAAGGTATACGCCAACAGCCCAGCGTCGATTCGTGAGGCTATCGAGGACATAGGGCAGCCACTTTTCGATTTGGTTATGGAAAATTTCATGAAAAGGATATGGTCCTGTAGGCGTGGTCGTGGTGGTCATTTGGCTGATGTTATTTTCCATTATTAACGGCATACCTTCCTCTTTATAATGAAATAAAGATCCGATCATTTATCTCAAAAAATGGCATTTTTCTTTGAAAATCAAAATAACACCTCTTATTGGAAAACCCTTTATATAGTGAAAAACGAAATTTTTGTATGGCAACCCTAAGAAGGAGCTCCCGATTCGTCCCATTTTCGAACTTAAATTCATTTTTTATCCTTTAAATAGCCCGTGTGCAAAATTTCACCAATCTAACGCGTTCAGGTTCTCGAGCTTTCGTGAGGATAGATAGACAGACAAACAGACATTCAAAATCAATATAACTTTGAATATTATGCGTGGGTGTCCAACTCATTTTGCATTATTTCTATGCATTACAAACAGAATAACAAACTTATATGGGGTATAATAAGTAGTAATCTCTTGGGTATGAAAATATTTTTTTACCGCGGTATATGGGAAGCACGGTACGTTACTTAAGAAAATGTGACAAACATATTGGAACGATCAAGTATAGTGTTTTTATTGTTGGTTTCCGCATGAGGTTTGAGATCCTTGCATCACGTCTACGGTCATCAAACTTATTAGGAGCCCGGCTAAATTTTTCTGAAGCGCTGCTATCATAGCACTGTCTTCGTATCTCCTCTCTATTATATTGCAAGTGAAAGGTCTCTTGAACAAAATTTTATGAAAAAGTAAATAAGTTTTCCAAAAATGTACTACGTTCGTCTTGCTGATTTTATTCGTTAAAACATGATCTTGTAAGATCGTGAGCAATTTCGAATCATATTTGGCATGCCATCTATATGTCAAAGTAGATTGGAATATAGAAAGAATAGGAAGTGTGATAAAAGCCATATTTAGTGTAGTCAAATTCTGGTTGTGTTAGAATTTGATGCCGTTGCAGTGAAAGCTCAGTACAGGCATGTAGTATGTATCAACTTAAAGAGCGGGGCAACAAGTTATATGTTTGAAAATATTGCTCTTGCTGGTACTAAAAATGTTCTTAGTCGCATGCACTTTGCCAAGCAGCTTAGGAGTTTCTCAGCTGTTTCAAATATAAACAAATCATGTAACAGAACGTACATTTTTCATAAGGTATCTCTTTCTTCAATATATGTATTCTGTCGTACTTAGAGCACCTCTAAGAAAAGCCACGCTCATGTACACGAATTTTATAGGAATGCCCATTCTAGGCCCGACATGAACATAAGAGATGTCTTAAACGGTGCAATATATTTCTCTAAATATAGCAGTGCTCTTTCGTGTTCGCAGAACATGGCAGAACAAAAGATACACAAAGGAACGCCTCATACATTTTGATAGAAGATTTATAGATGAAGCGAACAGTACAAATAGTTCGCTTCAATCGACAGAACAATTTACTCTCTCCAGTACATGGGAGTTCTAGGACAAGGTACACCAAAGAACACAACTAATGTTTATTTCAATTAGTCGGGGGAAGGATTGGGGATGGCCATGACATGTATAATGTGAACTGACTACGTTCATAGAAATAGAAATACATTGCAGAAAATGGGCTTACTTTTATATGCTGACTCTTTTGGTCTAAGCCCCAAGTATACCAACTGAGAGAGAACTGTAAGCAACAAATAAATAAGTGGTTTCGTCGAAAGAAATGTTATTAAATTAAGTATTTAGGGTTATTACTGATAAAAACTCTTTTACCGAAGACAATATATTCATTAGATCCGCAGAAGAAATTCATAAAGTTTTAATTAATTAATTTCGAGCTGCGAACTCACTTTTTTAACTTCACACCAAAGATTTTTTTTAATGTTGGCACCGACGTAAGAGCTCTTTTTGACACAGACACAAACAATTGTATCCACGTGAAATAGAAAGTTAAGCAGTCCATATTATATATGTTAGTGGGGGAGGGTTAAATTTGATGTAGCACATTTTGAAAAATCTAGTACATAATCGAAATCCTTAGGTCCTAAGAAGGAGGCTTATGCCCTAGACACACAGCACTCTTAATGATGAAATAACTAACGACTCATTAGTGCATAATAATTCATTATAAACTGCAGACACACAGCCATTTCTTTAATTAAGTTGATCTGTCAAACTGGCTTGGATAAACTTATCACATTAAAAAAGCAATATGGATCGAATTAACGCAATAAAATTTGTTTTTATTAATTTTAAATTTTATTTATTTTTATTTTATTTCATTTAATGATTGTGAAATGAAAAAAACATTTTATTAAAAAATATTTTGACATAATTACTTTGTGCTTTGCATTTCTTCTTCTTATTTTTCAAATCAGCAGATGCACAGCGGAGCTCCATACTTAAATTATATGCTAAATCTAGTACATTTTTCCTCATTATAGCTATAATGAAGGAAGAAAACACTTCATTAGTGTACTTCATTATCATCTGATTTTCGAGCCATAATGACGTATACTGTGTGACACACGGCATTTTAATGAATAGTTAGTACTAATGATTCATTAGATCGTGCTGTGTGTCTAGGGTATTAAATCGTCATCGCCAGCAAATAGTTACTTCATTAGTATATTGAACTGAGGTACTAGATTTTTCGCACCTTTGATAGGCTCTCTTTCGGCAGGGTAATGTCCGATCGGAAAAGGGGTTTCACCAGCTACAATTTGTAGAAGAAAATTGTGGTGGGGGTAGGAACCCCCATGGGAGGGGGTTCCACTACGGCATATTGAATATAACATTAAAGGTCTCGGTGAGTAATATCGGGTGGTGTACTTTTTTACCCGATTCAGAAAACTACCTCGGAACATTTTTGTCACCAGATAAAACCCTATTTTCATGCACTTGGGCACATGTACCGCAGTTACTACATTTCGCATATATTTCTGCAGTTATTTCTTCCATAGCCATTAGTGCTCTGGTGTTAACATATTTTTCATAGAAAGTCGTTTTCCACGACGCACCAATTCCGTACAATCACGAGAAGTAGAAAAGTCTAATTTTTCATCCAAGAAAGTCTCTCAAGCTACGTTCGATTGCCAAAACTTTCCCCCCTCTTAATTGAAATATACATTGTTAATAAAATATGCTGAGAGTATCATAATGCACCAAATAAGATATCTCTGCCTGTTCATGTCGGGCCTAAAGTTGTATGAAAACGGGGTATTCCCCTTTTGGCAGAAATATATTAAAAATATGTACCTCCTTTCCTTAACTAAATTTTAACGATATTGCTGGTATCTAAATAATTTGAGCCCATTTCAAAGCATAATTGCAAAAACTTTATAACTAAAAAAAAATTTGTTTTTTATTTGTATCTTTCCAGGAGAAAAACCTTACAAGTGTTCGTGGGAAGGATGTGAATGGCGTTTCGCTCGAAGCGATGAATTAACACGTCACTATAGAAAACATACTGGAGCCAAACCCTTTAAATGTCGCAACTGTGACCGATGCTTTTCACGATCGGATCATTTAGCACTTCACATGAAACGTCATAACTAAGGACGAAAGGGGTTGAATTGATGGTGCCATCACACTACATTAATTATGTAATATCGTTACTACCTACTACCACTCACAAATTCCTAACATGCGAGGGATATTCCATGGCAAGATAAATATAAAAGAATGTTTTTATGTAAAGTTGACCGAGATATGTATATCTATATAAACATATACATACATATATGTATATGGAAATATAGTTTTATTTTTATTTTATAATTTTGAAAATATTTTTTACATTTTTGTTATGAATATTATTGTAAGTGTAAAGTAACCAAAGGCGCATATTTTATTAAACAGAGAATTTTTTTTTTATATTTATCGTTTAAGTTTTGAATAGTTCGTTTACATTTTTTATTGTATAAAGTACATTTTCCGTAAATTAAGTTTATTGTTTCTTCTTTTTTAATTTGAGGATTATCTTGTCGCCTATACTTTAAAATTATTCGGCATTTTGTAATATTATTTTAGTAGAGCTCAGTTCTGAAACCAACGGAATTTTTTTATTTTATTTTTCCTCCAAAAATAAGTCAATATATTGCGGACAGAAAATAATTTAATCTATCCTGAAAGCTTTCTGAGACCCTGTAAATTTTATTTTTGCTTATGTTCATTAACCGGAGTGTATCCTTACAATACTCTTAATTAAAGCATTCCCCCGAAAAATAGTCTGACAAATACTCTTAATTAAAGCATTCCCCTTAAAAATAGTCGTTGAAACAAAGATAGACACATCTGTACACAAAGTTGATAATAATTTCTCATAAATACAATACGCAGAAGCAAGCAAATCTACGAAAAGAAGAAAGAAGCGCCTCATACATAATGTGTTTAAGGATGAGGTACCTTAACTTTTCTAGAAGAAAATGTTGCTCTAAAATATTATAAAAATGTTGAAGGTCACAAAATTACTGCTTTCAAATTGGCATATGTAGCGACATACTCTGGTTCAGTGGTTGCCAAGCATATAGTTTTGCTTTTGTGATGACCAAGCTTCTCCTAACAAAAATGTTGTTGATCTTCCTATCTAATGGAAACCTGTATAATCAGTCTCACTGGAATTAGTTCGAGAAAAATTAGCATCACTATGAAAACAGATTTAACGCCTTAGTTCCCTGAACGTACTTTAAAATAATGTTATACTGTTTTTATATGCTTTGTAGACTGATTGTCTAATTGTCTAAATTTGTATATGACCAGCAACATATGCGATATATGGCCTAGTTACAATAACCAAGTATATTAAACTACAAACTCTTGCACTAAAGGGAAAATCAGCTGGCTTGCCTGGGCTCCTTTTTAGTTCACACTATTCTAGAAGAAATCCATTCCATTTAATATCTATTACCCTGGTAGACAAAGCATGATGACCTCATCAATGAGCTCCTCATGAGTAATCAGATGAATGTCCTGATGAAATTTATCCGCGTTGAAATCAAAACCGGGAAAAAAAATCTTTATTTACTTATTCACAGATAGTGTGCATGAGATATTGCGTCTCTTTCACTTAGTAATAATTTGTATGACAGTCTTTCAATAATTTAAAAAATTTCCTAGTAGAAATGTCATCTGGTGATCTGATGGTGATGACAAGAAAAAATATTTATTTATTGCTGCTTTATTAGTTTCCTGATATCCAATGATGCCTTCTATGAGATTTACTGAATGCTCATCGGAAGGCTCATCTGGACTTGATATTCAATTACAAACACCTTGACGCCTTTTAGTCAAATTAGTATTGGTTCACATAATAACTGCCCCTTCCGGGTGAAGACACAATGTGAAACTGTGAGCAATTTCTATCAGGGTACCTTGTCATTTTTGGACAATTTAACTAAGCTCCAATGGTATTTTTTCTAGGTTTACAAACTGATTTCTATAAAATAAACTACTAATGAGATTTATCCGGTTTTTGGGCTACTAATTAAAATTACCTCAATCTTCATTCTCGTGTTAAAATAAACGTGTATCAGTAAATTTTACTCAAGCTACTTCTGTAGCTCAATTTTAATGATATAAAAGTAAAGATATCTTGAAAAATATTAACATATTTGGAACACAGTTCGGGTAGCACTTACAAATATGTTTGGAAAACCTATATACGACGAATGATGAGAATTGGTGTGTAATGGAAAACTGTTAAAGGGGTGGGAGAAAAATAAAACAGTTTTTTGAGGTTTTTGATTATTAAAACAAAATTCAACATCTTTTTCAAAAAACGGTAGCTTTTGAACTGAAGAGTTTCTAATATTGTTTTTCTGAAGTTTCCAAATCAATATCATAAAAATTGCGGAAAATAAAAAGGAGGAACGAAATGTTTTGCAAATTTATTCAGCTTTAAAAAATATATTTAGTGGCTTATTGGCTCTTTTAAAAATTCTTTAATAATAGGTGGCAAAAGGCTCTACAAAGTGTAAACAAAAAGTCGCTAGCTAATCTAAAAGTTATGAAAGGTCAATAGGGACAATTAAACAATTAAAACCATTTAGAAAAACTAATAAACAAGAACGACACAAACAAAAGGAAAACAAACAAGACAATATCCTCAAAAGAGACTTAAAAACGGATACAAGAATTTTGAAGAGGATCTAAAAGATAGACAAAAAAATTGAAAAGTCCCAATTTTGACAATTGGCTAAGTGGAAGTTCCAAGAAGTTCCAATTTCCAAAATAATCTAACAAAAATAATTTCCTAAACGAACGAATTTTCAACAAAAAATTTTGCAGTTTAGCATCGAGACCGAGACCGAATTAAAGATGAGAAATCGAACGAGTGAACGAAAAATTTACGCGATACCGTTATAGAGTCCCTTTAGGGTAGCCTGTAGTATCATAGACCTCTACAAACTGCCCTCATCACATCCCTCCAGCTTAGCATCTCTAGAGTGCTTATTCTTCCCACAGCACGTGCAACGATTCCTAAGCTGGGAGAAGCCCCGTGGACTAGTGTTGCAAATGCTATGGGCTTCTATCACCAGCGAAAGACAAGAGCTCCGTCCTGCACCGACGATAGTGGTTGCCATGTGCAGTTGGATGTGTCTGCGTTCGTTGCCAAATATTCAAGGCGTAAACGTCTCTTCAATCTGTCAACGAAGTGGCACTTAAGTGATTGTGCGTGGTGTTGTAGGTCAGTATTCTGGTTCCCATCTCAGACTCTCATATAGTAGCATTTGAACTGAAGAGTTTCTAATATTTTTCTGAAGGTTTCAAATCACTATCATAAAAATTGTGGAAAATAAAAAGGGGGAACGAATAATAATAATAATAATGATAGCACAAAGGACGTAAAATTGACGTGAAGGATACATTTTTCAATCCTTTTATCTTTAAGTCTATCGAAATTCAAAATTTTTATTTATTTCCGTATTATAACTATTCTAAATATTACAAAATTTTTTTTTTTTTTTTTATAATATTAACATCTCTTAGATATTTTCATAGCCAATGTCTATCATCTCCGGAGTGGGGGATTGGATTCTTGGCAAAGCTGCAATATTCTCCTCGTGCCATTAAATTAATCTGAATGGTTTTTTCCTCATATCTTGCTGTTCCTCTCAAAGCTACTTAAATCAAAGGTAACATCTATATATGTATATATGTGGTCCATAGAGCAGGAGGTGATTGTACCCACCTAGACGAATAAAAAATTGAATGGCAGGGGGGGTCCACATAAACCGTTTGGGAGATACAAGGTGATTAAGAAATTATACTAGTTTTTCAAAAAATATCCTGTATCTTTAATAGTATCCGGTGTACGGTGGCTGTCAAGAGCTCATTGTATGCAGAACTGCAATGCCTTTTCAACGACTGCTCACTCAGCCCCGTGCTCCTATCCTCTCTCTTCGGAGTTTTGATAATCTAAAGTAAAAATTTCGGATTTTCTCACCATTTTTTTTACTTTGACTTCTACTTTTTTTTTCAAAACGGTGGTTAATATACCTTTTTTTTTATAAAAACTGTAAATGGTGGACTCTCTTCTTTTATTTGACCTATTACATCCTATGTCCTAACTGTTGCTGTTAGACAGTTATTAGCCATAACCTATTTAGGTCATGCCGAAATTAGACAATTTTTTTTAAAAAAATTACTATTTTCAGTCACTAACAGACCAAATTATCTTTGAAAATAGATTTGAGAATAGCTTTGAGAATAGGTTAACAGATAATAACTCTTCAACGGCTACAGATAGCACATAGATTGTAATAGGTCAAATTAAAGAGGAGAGTTTACAGTTTTTATAAAAAAAAAGAAAAATTATGTTAACCACCGCTTTAAAAAAAAATCGAGGTCCAAGTATAAAAAATTTTAAGAAAATCCGTAATCTTTGCTTTACACTACCAGAAGTCCGAAGAGGATAGGATTATGGGGCTGACTGTGCAGTCGTTGAAAAGGTCATAAAGTTCTACATACAATAAGCTCTTTATAGCGACCGTACACCCTGCACTTTTTAAGATACAGGGTATTTTTTTAAAAACTTATCATAATTTCTTAATCACCTTGTATATCCTAAGCCGTTGATATGGGCCGCACCCTCTGCCATACAAGGTTTTACTCGTCTAGGTGGGTATTATCACCTTCTGCTCTATGGACCATCTAGGCGCAAACACCGTGTATACATATTTACTATATATATAGTATACATATGTATCATTTTCTGGGAATCTGAAAAACAAAATTCTAAAGTTCTTCACGATACTGGTTTTGTTGATTTTCTATGAAAAAGTGCCTGCTCAATCTAATCAATCTTTCAATTATAAAATTATAATCTCCATAAAGTCTTTAGTCATTAGACTCGACGGCTCTAATAATCCCGAATAATGTTAGCATTCTTGGTTCGTCAAGAAAAGGATTCATAGTTTAGTGGATGATGAACATATACATATTGCATGTGTGCTTTTATATCCAGGTAAAATAATTAGCAGTTTTCAACTCTATAGAAGCAAATTTTTGAAAACGTAAGTTTCCTTAAAATTTCCTATTGAACTAATAAAGTGTGTCTATTTATGGAAAAATTCCAAATTACGAGTGTTAAAAGTCAATTACAAAGTTTCTCGGATTAAGGAAATACTGGATACAATACAACAAAGAGCATTCTGTTAGCTTTAATTTGATATAAAATATTTCATTCGCAAACAAACTGACTAACTAATTTGAAAACGACGATCCCAGGATTAGATGTTGAGGTTGTACTACAAAGTATAAGGAATTTAAAAGTAAATTTGCGGCTCAATAGAGTCCCCATATGTGCTATTTACGGTAAAGGGCTGCTGATCAAAGCAATGCCCAACCCCATAAACTCCAACCCAAAATTATTCTTACAGTTTGAAGTGCTCGCTCTATTGGACCTAATACAAATAATATCATCTTGAAGATAATTTTATATTTCGCTTGAGAATTGGTCATTCAAGATTATTTAGAAAAACATTGAATTTTCCTTTTTCTTTTTATTCAAACTCTAACTCGAACTCAAATAAAAGATATAATTTTGGATTTACGTGTAAGGCATAAATTTCGTCACAAAAACGGACACCCATTTGGGAGCGAACCGAAAAGAAAAACCGGATTTATGAAATCCTTAATAATTGCACAAGGATTACATTTCAATCGATGGGCCTTGTGTACTCCTACTATGCTGATTTTGAAATCTTATAATCTAGCAAAGATTGAAAAAAAAAACTAAGAGGATACATGTATTCAACAATTTTTTTATTGTACAATTTGACAATTTTCTATTGAACTCCAATTGCCAATTCACATCTAATATCGAATATGGTACGGGAATTCATTAGTAGTAAAAAGTAACGCCATGAATTACAATGAGTTCCTTGTCACATTTGTTCCATGAACAGTCACAATGTTTCAAGTGATGTATGTATGTATAAGCTTCTCGTTAATACGCAGCCAGTCGTCTCTGATCATAGAACTCTTCACTACTTTATTAAATAATCTAAGTCTTATTTTCAAAGATAATGAGCATATTACAGCAAGTGTTCTCGCCTTTTTGTAATCAAAAGATAGCATCAACACTACTTTATCTTAATAGTGTGAAGTTGACGGGACGTTAAGCGTCTGTTATTTAGTGAGATTTAAATAGAAGCGGTGGCAGTAACACAAATTGTGTAATATTTCACATTCTAGCTCTAACTTATTTAAGATTCGGAATCATTTCATAATGGCTTCAATCAGATTAAAATGCTAAAATCATAGAAACAAATCATAAAAGCACAGATAGTCAACATTAGCAATATCACCAAGACTTATAGTGTACTATGTTCTCAATTACCTTATTAAATTTTACTGAATGAAGACGTATTGCATATATCTTTCGGTATCGCCCTGTCTGCTGTGGTCTTTGGTCATCGTCTTAGAATGAATAAATAGTGACAGAATCAATAATTACTTTCTCCAGCATCTTTCTTTTTCCCCAAAAACTCTTTTTCTTTCCGTAAATTGCGGGTAATTGCATCCTACACGGTATTCCCTGGTGCTAGGTGGTATCGCTAGTGAACAAAAAAACACTTGTATCTCTTCTCCATCATACTGCCACTGGCTCAGATATTCCCTTGACATTGTAGGGTTTTGTTGACATGTGATTAAGATTGAAATGTAGTATCAGTACTCAGTCATATATAGAAGAAGAAGGCATGAAATGGATTTCTCAACCGAAGCGTAAATAATAACTTGAAATGCTTTCGAGGTCAAAAAACATATTTCGCCTTGTACGGGTATACATACATACATTCATTTTGCCTTTCATGTAATGAAAACAGTTGAGTTAACTAATCAAAAAATAAAACGGGGAAGATGTAATGTGACAAACATTTTTCATTCCCCTATTTAAATCTATATTAAGATTTAATATGAATGGATTGAGGTATATATTTACGAGAGGCGTAATAAGTTGCTGCGTTCCTTTTCTCGTTCAGAATGAATTTTTTCAATCCATGTCGTTCTTTTTCTCGGACCGAACGATTTAGTTTCAATCTGTCATCGCTTTTTTCGGACTCCGAATCGTTCTGAATGCACCTGAGTTTTTCCTGGATTCAAGCAGAACGATTTTAATTTGTATTCGTGAATGTGTTGTTTAAAATTTGGACGAGCCGGTAATAGTTGAGTTTAAGTTGTCTTTATTGGAAAATGGCTTTATTTTTCAAAAACAACAATTTTTACGAATTTATACTTGCTTTTATCAAATGGAAGAAACGTCAAACACTTGAAATGGTTCTGTTTCGTTTCTTTTCTATGAGCACAGAATTAAATTTTGACATCGTTCTGTCGATTCATACAGATTCATTCAGAACGAGAAAAGGAACGCAGCAAGTGAGATACATACTTAAATATTTCAGATTGTTTTAATAACTAAAAATAATTTTTTATTGTGACAATATGATAAGATATTATCTATTAGTTTTTACCCGCGGCGTTGGCCTCATCCTTGCTAGGTACCTATCTATATCTAATGGATGCGGTAATGAAACAAACAGGAAAATTTTATTGTATATGCTTTTAATTAAATTTAATCAGTTTCTAAATTTATAAAAATAGCCTAAATTTGATTTACTGTAACATGTCCCTATAAATTATAAGTTCCGTTTTCGCCTAAAACGCGGAGGTTACACGCAAAGGAGACACGTAAGCAGCCGACATAGAGTTGCACGCAAAGGAGACACGTAAGCAAGCGACATAGAGTTGCGCATGAGAAAAGCAAGGCACTTCTAGATGCAAACTAGTCACATTCATTTTTTCTCCATGTAATTTATTTACTGGGCGGCAGGTACAACATAAAGATTTTAATAATAATATTATTATTGTACATAAAGTAGGATGGATTATGACAATGGATTCCTTGAGTGTCCTGATCACTCTTTTGCTCTAATATACCCCCCCCCCTTCTTAACAACTGTAATCCCTTAAACTTACGCGTGCAAAATAAATATCTTTCAAAAGTTTTTAATATTTTTATGTAAGATGGGGCCACGCACTTTTCCACTTTTCGCA
This sequence comes from Dioctria rufipes, assembly GCA_963924295.1. Lineage (NCBI taxonomy): Eukaryota > Metazoa > Arthropoda > Insecta > Diptera > Asilidae > Dioctria > Dioctria rufipes. Next base: position 240,742,956 of record OZ002740.1, read on the forward strand.
TAACACAAAAATGTTAATAATTTTTGAATGGTAATAGACGTTGAGGTAATTCTTTCTCTATTTTAAAGGACTGTTAACGTTACGTTAACTTACGTCCTGGTGTAAAACTTTTACGGGATCACACAGCAAATTTGTATGACATTTTAGTCCAGAATTCAATTTTAAGGCTCGATAATTGAAGCATATGACCATAAATCGGAATATATGTTGGATATCGTTAGAATGGATGAAAGGTGTTCTTTAGAACAGTTTCAAACTTGTTCCTGCAATATCGCTGAAAGAACTTATGAGCGCATTTTAGAAACTATACTTCTTCAGAAAACAGAAAAATTGTCATACGTAAATTTTGGTAGAAAGAGTGGTTTTAGATGGTTTGTTTAGAGCAAAAGTGTGCTTAAGTCACTTCAAGAAATCCATTGGCACACTACATCCTACTTACGTATCGAACATACTGTAAGACAACCGGTAACTGGCAGCTCCAAAACTTCCTCCCTCAATAGTAAAAGGGCAAAGGCGAATTAGCTAAATACGAGTGCAGAGGGTGACCGAACGATGGAGAAACCGAAATTATACCTAGTAACTTTTAGATTTTTCGGGAAACAAAACACAAGAGAAAAAATTGAACAAAAATGAAATTTAAAATAAAAGGGTATGTCGAAGGAGAGTAAGTTTTTACGCAGTCCTGCGATATCCCCATTATTCATTGCTTCTGATGTGGCACTCATCCTTCCTGAAGCGTTTCTAGCTGCCACGTGCAGTTGTTCGAGACGTAACCACTTTTTTATCCTGGTAACGAAATGGCTGCCCGTGGCTATTACAATATTACTGCCAGTAGAGTGATAAGTAATCTTGTGGCATTACACAGCCTTGGCGATTTTACTGATGTGACACCAACACACCCAGTTTTAATGAATTTTATTTGACGGATACAGCGTATCCGATATTTGCAGGGAATTAAAAAAAAACATAACTGATTATAAGGTGCTGTCGTCGGAATTCATTTTTCATGTTTTTCTTGTTTATTTCACCAATCGTTTCTTTTTGTATGCAACTATAGCTTTTTCACATAATCCCAACTCTCAGTGTTCATGTTTTGTTATAAATTCTGATAATTTGATAATTTAGTCCTCTGAATCCACAACATTACAAAAGTCATGCGTAAAATTAGTTTTACTATTAGAGTGTGAATCGACTCCTCCTTGGCCTATTTTTAAGTAATTTTGTCGCATATTCACTTGACTCCGTGTCATTATAGAGTTGCACTCGCATGTTGGTGGTTAAGTGAAGTTTCTGCACATTCTATCGGAGTCCAGATGCTTTCAAGTACGCATTCATTTCGTTCGCGAGGATTCCCCTAGGAGTGATTACGCGGAAGTCACCTACTAACTGCACCATCATTAGCCTTGAGTTGTCATGTTTGTCTGGTATAGACTTCGATACAAAGCCTCAATTGCCCGAACATTGTGCCTCATCGTAAACTCATAACTTTTACCTACTGTTAAAGCATTACGTCTTGATTATACTGCTTTTACTGAAGAACATATTACATATTGGTAGTAAACATCAATAACTGGCCAACTTGCCAAATTGAATTGTAGCTTCAGAACCGGGTGCGCAATGCGTCTACCGTCTCATCAAAAAACATAAGAACCAACGCAATATTAATTACAAAAATCAAAACATTATGCTTGTATTTTAGCAATCCTCTGCAAAGCAAGCTAAGTATGAATCGTGGCGTTTCCGGGGGACTGTTCTGACGTTTCAGCGGTTTTGAGAGTAGCTTGATGCACTGCTAGTTCAAACGTACACAGCTCGATTTACTGAGAAGTTTTTATGTGAGTATGTAGACGAGCTGGTGATTCCTAGCTATTCACTTTGCGTGGAAACTAACGTCGTGGTAATTGTGAGAACATGCAATATGCCGACTGATCTGAAATGTTCGACAAAAGGATTTTTCAATTACAATTTTTTACTCGTCTAATTATGGCCCATCCATAGCCTTCGGGTTTTACACCACTAATGGCTGATTTACATTACTCGAACATGCGATTTTACTGAGAAAGTGAGTGAGAGGGTCTTATTACTTTGTACTGTTAGAAAAAAAGGAAGAGGTGATCGACTGTCAAAGCATTATTTCCCACTCTTTTATAGCGAAGTGTCACTTGTGGCATTTCATTAATTTGTCAATTGCATAAATTAGTTGGACGTTTATGCTGAAGTTCAAAATCGGATAAAAAAAGGCACTATTTTCAAGAACAATACAGATACAGAATACAATAGGAAATACAAAATATTCCCTTTAAAATTTTGACATTCCATATTTAAAAATTGTTTAAAAAAATTTATAATAACTTTATACAAAAATTTTTAACAATTTTTTAAAAAAATTGTAAAAAAAAATTTTAAATTTTGTTTAAAAAATGTTTAAAAATTTTTAATAAACGTTGACACATTCCAGCTGATGTGCTGTGTCTTTCTTCAAATATTTTTAATTTGTGTGCGTGTAAACAATTATATTCGTACCCGCTTGTAGTTATATGTATAAGTTTGCTGCCATAATAGCAAAATTTACTGCCATCAAATATACTTCTGGCTAGAACTTTTTATGGCTAATTATGGCAGTGAAAATTTCCCCTTCGTCGGGGAATTTGACATTTAACTCAGTAAAATTTTGCTGGATTATCTTTTGTCCTTATCGTTCTAAAGTATTTTCAGATAGGGGGAAACTACTTACTCTGTTTTCTAGCAATGTTCGAGTAATATAAATCAGCCATTACGGAACGCCCTGTATGACCTAAACAAACATAATTGTCAGAATGAGTATGAACATTCCGAAATTATTTTTCTATTTTTCTATTTTGATGAAAAATATTGAATTTGATTTTATGATATTTAATTTTAAGAAAAATCCATTCAAATGCTAGCAAATATTCTTGTGGCAAGATTATTTTATTAATATCCAGAAGAAAACGAGAACACAGAATTTCAATGCCCATCACTTATACAAAGCTGACCGTGTATGGTGTTCACACTTCAAACACCTTATTATGAACAGTCAGCTAATAATTTCCTGCTTTATTATAATTGAACCATCGGAGAGTGAAAACTGAGAATGCACTCATAATTTTGGCAATTAGGTACTGTTATCCATAGTTTTAGAATATGGATATTCCTGTTGGTGTATTACTGTTTTGAGAATTCATTCTATAAAGTGAAGTTACAAAAGTTTATGTGAACGTTCGGTTTGTACCTAAATTGATAAGTCAGAACAAAGTCGAAGAAAAGTGTTTCCAAGTATACAGTCGTACTAAAAATGAGTCTAAACTTATGGACGACTTACTTGGTCTATGAAAACTGTATGCAGACATTTTGCCTTTCTATTGGTAAAAGTGAGAAAATATAACTGAGAAGCGACTACGAATGCATCAAATACCTTTTAAAATCGGTTCCACTTTTAGGTCATGGAAACATTTCTATCTATCGAGAAAATTATGGTCGGTAAGAGTGATAAACTTTATCATACATGGGTATCAATGAAGTAGAAGAAGAATTCCATCCTTTTACTCGAGCTGATTTGGAGGCAGAACGAAAGGTAAAGAATTGTGAATAAAATCAATTTTAAATGTAAATAAAAATGAAATCGCTTTGAAAATGGGTTATTTTTTGATTATATTCGAAATAAATATCATGCAACAGATATTATATTTTGTGCTTGCATTCCTTTAAGAGGCTCACTCCGTGTGATATTGCTTTTTTTCTTGCATAAATTGGTTCCTAGACATGTGTAGAATATGCTGGTGAAGTGATTTTCCAATATTCAAAGTCTTTAGAGAGTTACAGCAGCTAAAAGACCAGGTGTTCGAAGCGCTTAATCGAGCGCTCGGCGGAGCGCAGAACCTGGCCTTTTGTGACGCTTCGGTTTCTTACTTGAGACCTTTCAATCTACATGTGTGTACGCTCATTTATATATATATATACATATATATGTATAGAGAAAGATTTCCCATACATTCAAATATAACGGTTAGTTTAGTCTTAGCTTGGCACCGAAGACAGTAACAGCAACTACGAATCAAGTTTTAAATCTGTTTTTCTAACTGATCTCAAGATATCTCACAACGGTACGACAGATTGCTTTGAAATTTTAACAGTAGATTCGGAACATGTATATACATCGAGAAAAAAATCACGAAATTTGAAAATTAATTTAAAAAAAACATGTCACTTATTCAATTTTCAATATTTTCGAATAATTCTAGTTCATTCGATAGCCACAGCTTCATAGATTGAAACACCGTTTGGTATTTTGGTTTCAGATAAGCCAATCAGACGGAATCATGGAGACCGTCGCCAAAGTTTTTTCGACATATAGGTGCCTTTGGAGTGGTGCACCACACATTGTGATAAATATTTTGATCTGAAAATATTTTGACTTATTGTTGTAATGTCAATAAATGTATAGTAAAAAGTCTAAACTTTATCTTTTTATTGTTCGTTAAAAAAAAAATCCCAAACAAAAAAAAAATGGCCGGCAAATGAGGTGACCCCCTTTTGTTTCGAAGCGTAGGAAGTTAGCGACCTAATCGTGATAAGTATGAATTTTCGGCGGATGACAGTATTTTTGGAAATTCGATGCACAATGTTTTTCATCTCGTTTGTTTGGTGCGTCTTCTTGACTGGAATTAACTTAAGAAGGAGAATCAGATAAATTAAACGAACATGCACATTTCGTTATTGGCTAAATACTTACGAGAGTGTAACCCAATTCTATGTTAGCAAGTTCATTAAATCATTGATAAGTATTTTTTTTAATAAATCTAATCATATCTATGCTCAAGTAATGAGTGAAGATACCCAAAGTCCGCTTTCTTTGATAATGTATGACATATTTTGATCAGTAGATATAATTATACATAGCTAAATTGGCTCAGCTTAGGTTAAGGTTTAGTAAGATTGCCATCCATTATTTACACACCAATTGAAATTGAATATTAACTCTTTCAGCTGTATCGCCACACGTACGGCCAGTGTCTGGTGATCCAGATAGAGTATTGTCGTACATGTGCGTCCTGTCATGGTCCAGCATATTTTTTTTTCATTATTTTTTTTAATAATTCTCTCAATGATGTTTGTAGATATATATATATATATATATATATAATGAAAACGATCACAAAGTACTTGTTTTGGACCCGACCATCTCCGATTTGGATGAAAATTTCAAAAATTGTAAGCTCACCTATATTTTTTGAGCACCCCACTTTCCCCCCGCTAGGGGGTTATATATTTCGTGACTTTACGATAAAGCGTGTTCCGCTTCGTTTTTGACATATGAACTTTTATATTCACCGTATACCCAAAGTAACCTATATGGGAGCAAGCCACCCCCACCAAAAATCTCGACTAAATACTTTCTAATGTAAAATTCCTTTTTCTGAATTTTTCAACAATTTTTCCATCCCCTCCCAAATTCACTCCGAAATTAATTTTAGATGTCTGAAAAATTCATTTGAAAACTTTAACTTTAACCGAATTGTCGATGAATAAATTTTTTTATGGATACACTATTTCCAACATGTTATTATAGGCATATTAATCCATGGTTTGTCTGCTATTTTAAAATAAGAATAAAAAAGGCCTAGAGGTCCCAGTATAAAAAACATAAAATAAATACATTCCCCTTATTGCAGTGATCCCATAAAGAGGTTACTTTGGGTATACAGTGACTTTGAAGCCCCAGAAGTTCTCACTAGTGAATAATACAATTAAAAAATAAAATGTTTTTAGGAATCAAAATAATCCTTCGGTACTGCTACATTTTGTTATCAAAAATATAAAGCTTCGAGCTTCATACCGCATTTGAATAAAAAAAATCGGTTTCTTCGTTCTCGAGATATGATTTTTTTTACAATAACGTTTCATCGTAAAATTACAAAATTTCTAACCTCTCTATCATTGGGGGAGGGGAGTGGGAGGGGGGAAACAAAAAAATATTGGAGAGCTATTTTGGTATTCCCTACAAACTCTGAAATTTTCATCCGAATCGGAGATGGTCGGGTTCCAAGGTGATCGGTTTTGTGTCGAATGGCTGACAAAAGTGGGAAACGCCTGACGATAAATTGTTCATATTTTTAGAGTTTCAATGTAACCTAAAATACGAAAATATATTTGTGAATTTATTTTTTTCTAAATATTGAGTTTTCAACTTTTTAGCGACTTGTGCATAAAAAATTGACAACCCCTGCATAAAAAAAAATATTTTGGTTATTAGATAGTTGTGAAATATTGTTAGAAATCTATATTTCAATTTTTATTAAAATCGGTAAGTGTGTTTAAAAGTTATTTTCAATTTGCTAAATATATTTAAAAATTCAAAAATAACTCACTCCTGGGAGGTGTATGCTAAAAAAATAACTCACTAATGAAAAGGTTAATATACTTCTCTTAGTTAGTTCAATCACTGGCAATTTTTGTTTATCAAAGTTAAAGACCGTCATTGGACTAAATGTCGACAAATAAGCAATGAAATGTTTCGTTGTAACATGGCATGCGTTTAAAAATAGATCGTTTAACCCGTTTCATCCCAGGAATAGATCAGCTTAACTAATTTTATTCAAACATCAGTATACAATATAGGCAAATGTAGAAATTTCCGAAGTATCCAAAAATTGCGAAAACGCAACCAACACTGGCGCAATCAAAAATTCAGATTAATTCCTATAGCGGAAAATAAAACCAAATTTTATTCAAATTTTACAAAATAATGAATTCAGACTTATTTCAATGGTTTCATTTACAGATTGAGGTATTTCTTTTTACCAAATTATATATGATGATTTCTGAAATTTAGTTTTTATTGTGAATTTGCAGTGATCATTTTAGGGGCCATGGTATACTTCATTCCAAGAGTAAAAAGCACCTTTGAAATATGTTTGGCTCTTACAAATCTGACATCTCATTATTTTATTGTCACTTATTTTTATAATATCATGCCGTAGTCGAGATTCCGTTCGTGTTGCTTGCAAGCCAATCTCTGTTATGCGAATAACTATTTCATTGCTGAAATCCATAAGATCTCTTGTAGATAATAAACTAAAAGCTATATTTCGACGAAATTCTAGTAATAAAAGTGGATTTTCTGTTAAAAGCTTATGCATGAAAAAAAGAGGTCACCATCATTTCTTCCCTTTTATCCCTATCCGATATTGTTACAAATCACGGTCAAATAAATTAACTCCACCCAATCCCTTACTGTTTCTGGACAAAGTATATTCACTAAGCGCTTTTTGCTTGGATAATCGTTAAACGGTACTTAGTTACTATTATAATTTGATGATAGTGTTCCGGTAGAGTTTTCATTTTACAGCAACATTGTTATTTTCCTTGTCAAATGAAGCTTCGAACTCACCTTTATCCTTCTTTTTGAAGTTTTTTATGGTAGAAATAGGACAATTTCCAGTTCTCGCCTCTCGAACGGTACCAGTTGCAAAGTAGTCATCATCCTGCAATTGACTGGTCAGTCTATGAGAAGTAAAAATGCTGCTGTCAAAGTAAATCCGATTCTTCTATTTTTCCTTAACAACGTCTAGTAAGGTTTTCACCACATTTCCACCACGTCTTAAATCATTTGAAAAAATTTTTTTTTAACCCATAAGCATTAGAAATCGCTAAATAGCATATCTTCCCATTATTAACATTTTGTAAGAATATCGTCCGTAATATGGCCATATTGATTCATTAATGGATAGCAAGTGAGAAAGAGTCCCGAATTTTCCACAATCTTCGGAAATTATTTCCAAGTAACGCCTGATTTTATAAAACTTCTCCGCGGATTCATTATTTGGTAGAAATGCAAATATAACTTTATTTTATGATATGCATTTTTTGGCATTGTGTTTCGTATTATTTTGAAGTCATAGTCTGGACTGTTTGACCATTAAAGCCTTAGTAGTTGACCATTAAGCCTTAATAGTTCCTGCAATCATTGTGGTGATAAATTGCTGTGGCGATACAAACAGCATCGCTATGGCGATGTTTTGGCGATAGCTCGAGAATTAAAGTCAATTAGATTCCCGGAAACATTACGATTGACCTATACGAATCTCTTTTTTATTGGTACATTATTGTATTTTTAGATCACTGGTATCAGTTGTGATGAGAGCGAATACATACTATTTTTAAAGAAATTGTATTATCGACAATATTTCAGTAGTGTCCCTATGGAAATTTTCCTCATTTGGAGCAGTGAAAGCAGAAAAAATAGCAAATCAAAAAATATAAGAATACATATCGCCATAAAAATGATAAAATCAATCACTTACATGATTCAAATGCGATGCAACATTTGCAAACATTTTTAAACTAAACGGAAACGATAGCTATGCATATAATTCCGAAAAAAAAATTGCTTTTATCCAATAAAATTGCGATTCATTTGCGATTGAAAATCAAACGCAAGAAGATAATAATATTTAAGGCCACAGTGATCATCAAATGATTCGCTTAAACTATCATATGCGATGCAACATTTAGCACCGTCAAGTTAAAAGTTAGCGATAAAAATGCATTATTGCCGGCAATAAAAATACTCGTTGTGGCAATAAGAAATATAAGAAAGCAATTCGTAGGCCAATCGTAATGTTTGCTGGATATAAGCTCATAAACTGAATGATCTATAAATTCTTCAAAAGGTTGTGTGGGTAAATCATTTATCCTAGCCTACTTTCTAAGCCCTCCAAATGATGTTATGTTTCATCAGTAGAACGAACTTCCTTCAAAGGTAAAGTAACTCAAACCCGCATTTTTCTATGTTGGATTGCGCATTTAACTCCAGAAATGCTTTAACGAAAGGTAGATAGAGGCAGTTCATCCTCACTGACCCATTCTGTACCATTGTGAACGTTTACCACCTCCAAGTTACCCGCTACATCGCCTGGAAACTATCATAATCACCTAATGTGATATAGTTTTCGCCAAAATATTGATCGTAGGTAATACCTACAAAATCTTCAGGTGGAAGAATAACAATTTCGGGTTCGCCATTGCAAATATTATCTTTAGAGCCATCATCTGGAAGAGCTAAAACTTTTTGTAAATGAGACACTTTCTTGCCATCTATAGAAGAGGATACAAAAGCGTGATGTGTTTTCTCAACATTTAAAACTGCAACATATCCAGAGTACTTAGTTTTGTCACAAGTTGAATGAATAAAATCTATTTTTCAAAAACAATTGCTTTTTAATTGGTAATATATCTTTAAATTCGGAATTGTTTACAATAAATGCACGTTATTTTTCACAGTATTGGGATAGGCGGAAACAGGCCAAGCAGGTTAAAGAATTTCTGAAAAGAAGTAACATGAAAGAATTTTTAAATTAAAATTTTAAACACTAAGTCCCATTGGCTATTATTAATGAATGTTTTCATTGTAAACCATTTATTGGTTTTATGCTGATGATAGAAATGCTTGGAAAAAAATATCAACTTACGTAGAATTACAAAACAAACAAAAAATAATTCCTTCCTTTCAGAACAGAGCTCTTCAATTTTATAGTTGACAAAGTTTTATCACTGCCAAAAGTAGTTTGGTTTTTTTTATATTATAGAATTAATTCAAATTTTTATTTTCTGCATAGTTTGAATAATTTGCAATGCAAATGAATGCACACCTGAATTTTTTTTTTTTTTTTTGTAGTATTAGTATCTAGAATTTAAGCAGTTTCCTTAAATAATTTATAAAAATCGATTTCATTTTTGCGTCGTACAAACGGGGCTTCCATCATATAAAGTGCAAAATACTTATCATCCGAATAAAAACAAAATGAAAATAAAACAAACGCCTTTCTCTCTTTAAAGAAAGTTGTGCATTCATTTTTAGTCCTTTTAAGATTTTTTATTTATTTTTTCTTTTCTTTCGCTAATTTAAATATCGTTACCGCCGATTTTTTAGATAGTTAAAATGCTGGCACACACATTTGTTAAGGTTACCAGAAAATGTAGGAGAGAAATATGTTTTGAGCTTGGCTTAAATGTCTTTTTCCTCCTTTAAATACAATACTTGTAGGTACGTTTACATAATATGTATATTTTTAACGAAAATTGATTCACAATTTATTATTAAGTATGTAATATTCTCTTCGCTTATATTAAGTTGTTTATTTAAGTGTCATTATTATATGGATAGATATGTTTGATGATAAGAGAATGATAACGCAAAAAAATCCAAAACACACGAACGAACGATATGCGCTATACACTAAATCGGAATAATATGAAGAAACTGTTTCCTTTACTTTTTTATTTTATTTTATTTGTTTTCTTTTTTTTCAAAAATAAGATGTAATTCAAAAAAACTGTTAAATTTCGTTTCAAAAACTAAATAAAATCAAATTGGCTGTTTTAGAATAAATTTTTAAATAAAGTAAAAAATGAAGATAGCGAAATTTTCAATAAAAATGAAGCATAAAATTAAAAAAAAAATACTTAATTGCCGTTTAGTTTTTTTTTTATTAGTTTTTTTTTTCAATTAGAAAATTGTTGTAGTAAAAATATTGCTTTCCTGTAATTAGTATAATTGGTGTAGAGTTAAAAATGTTTTTTTGTGTATAAAAATAAATTAAAAACTAAAAAGAGATAAAAGAAAATGGAAAAAGCAAAGCAATTCATTAAAAAAAAATCAAAGTAAAGAATTTTGTAAAGGAAAGGATTACATTTAAGGACTAATTAATATATTTAAAAAAAATGAGTCGCTATCGTTTGTGTGATGCAAATTCTGTGATCCGCATAATATATTTTTTGGTGGCCATTCAGCCAAATTTACGTAACAATAAAGATTATAAAAAATACAACTAAAAGCAAAATACAAATTAAAAACGAAAAAAATGAAAAAATGAAATAAAATAAAAATGAAAAATACTAAGTTGTAAATTAAATTTTTTGTTGTCTCTTTTAAAAATAAGGAAAAACAGGAAAAAAGTCAAAATTTTATATATTTTTTCTTTTTTCTGCGAGTGTTTATTCTCGTCATATTTTGAAGTAGTTATGTAAATTTTGAAATTAAAATATTTTTCAAATGAACATTTGTCTAATTAAGTAAAAATGCTAGAGAAAGAGAAAGAGAGTGTTTCAAGGATTATAATATAAGATAAATAAAAAGAAGAAACTTTTAAAGTAAAATGTAACAAAAATGAAAAAATTTACAAATGAAAAAAAAAATAAGAACATGTTTAAACAAATTTTTTATGGTAAAAACTTTTTTAAGTAAATTTATCAAGTTTAACGTAAGTATAAAATCCAAGATACGTATGACTAAGGATCTAGTGATAATAAAAATTAAATATAAACTAACGAAATGAGTAATGAAGGTATGTGAATTTAAGGTTTATAAACTACAAAGGGTTCAAAATAAGCAAACGTGAAAATTGAAATCATTTATTTCCTTTCTGTTATATTTTTTTTTAATTATCCATTTTAGTTTTTCCGAAAATTTCACAGAAAATGTTCAAGATTTTTTGATCATCATTAATATTTATGGTTTTGAGAAATTTTCACAATTTCTTAACGTAAGATCACAGTGGTGCTAAGTCTGTTTAGGACGTTTTCATTTGCATGTCAATTAGACATCATTAAGTCAGTCACCATAAGTCCTTTTCCAGGATACAATTTGATGAAAACATTAGTTTACAAAAAAGACTTGTATTTATTGCATGAGTTCTGATGGTCGCCCTGTTTCAGAGTCATTGAGTAGCAGTCAAAAGACATTTTACCTGAATAATTCCATTTTAAATTGTCTTCTTTAAATTATGACCATTAAGCACTTCGTACACCTCTGATTTTGGCTTTAATTCCTTTTTTTTGTCTTCATCTGCATTTAACTATTCTGTACGAAGGTATTTTCATTTCCAGTACAAAAAAAAATCCAGCTTCCTCTTTTGATGCGTATTGTGATATTCAATCTAACCTCGTCTCTTTTCTCCTTCTGAACCTTTTATCCCAAGCTGACGCCACATTTTTCTTATCCCCATCTTTCAGAATGACATTTCTCCTTGTTTCTGAATAACATTTTGATCAATACTTTAAAACATGAATTGATGGGACTGAGTTTGTTTGTGGTATTTTAAGTAAAAATAAAAATTTCTTTATTCGAACGAAATTAGGGTCACAAAGACAAAGGGGTACAAGTAACATTTTGTTAAAAATTGAGATAAGTGGCTAAATGCATGCTAGATATGTATACTCAAAATATTAGTGGCAAAGATATATATAAATTCCTATCCCTTGCTGTTTTAAAGCAGTCGTTAATTAAATCGAATTTTGTTTAGTGGCTGCTCAGTCTACCCTATATTGCATATATAAATATATACAACATGATAAACGTTGTGCGAGCGGGTGGTGCACTACTTTCCACCGTCGTGGGTGCAATTTATATTGGGCAGCTTCGTTGCTCGACCCATTGGTGGTAAAACATATATACGTCGATATATAACTTTTCCACGGGAACCCGATCAGATCTAACTTTTTTTTACAAATATGGGGCCGTGTAGATATCTATTTGGCTATTCCAAAACGTTTTAGCTCCCACCACGGAGTTCATCAGCGGTGTTCCTAGCACTCAATGAGATATTTTTTACCTACTCGGAGCATGTAAATGCACACATTTTTCAAACTACCCAATTATCTACTGCGTTAAAGAAAATTTTTCAAATATATACATATTTTATGTACACATTTAATAAACGTTTAGTTTTCAATTTAGGTCACGAAGTATATACGGCGAGCGTTCATTGGAATTTCTTATCGGGAAGGGGGTATAAGTGATTGCAAGGGATTAAATTATAACCTTCTTACTAAAGCAAAATCCACCGAAAATTATTTTAACTACATCAAACGATATATATAAAATTAGGACTTTAAACAGAATTTATGATATCCAAAACTTTAAAGTGTTAAATCTGAAAAATGTGAAAAGTGCAGTTGTACTTCTTTGCTTTTGTGTCCCTCAAATGTTTTATGCAATTAACTTATTCATAACAGTCAGTTACTAGGAATACTTGTATATTTAGTATTATTTTTTTTCATACTACATTACTGGAACTCTAGGTATCAATAATATTTTTATTAAGCGATTGATTCCTTCAACTTCAACTGAATATAATTTATATTTTTCTATCCCCCCTCCTAAACGTTGAATGTATTGAATGGGAAGTTTTAATGGTAAAATATTAATTGAGCGCTTGTGTGCTGGCATGAATTGATATTTCGTTTCGGCTTCCTTTAAATAATCGTAAACCTCTTGTATAAGTTAGAAAACCCGATTCACATATATTCGACCTTTATTTTTGAAAATATCGTTTGAAAAGTTTACGCTCCCATTGGATTCTGTATTTCTTTTTTTTGTTCAAGAATTTCTGTTTTTTCTTAAATAATTTCTTTCAATTAGTTGTTTCCAAATTATTCAACGAAATATATTATTGTACCTGCTTTAAAACTGTATAGTCTTAAATTTTTCACAGCTCTTATACAAATGCTTCCTTTCTGATTAACTTGCTCAGAGTCATAATGCTTGAGTTGGAAAGGAAATTTATTGTTATGCTTTTGTTGCAACCGCTAACCACATAGGAAAATCAAAATATTAGCGGAGAATGATCAATTTCAATAATTATAACATTAGACATAATACAGAAATCTAGAAAAGATTCACTATAATTATTTCAATTTGGAATAATTTGAATATTTTTATTTTGTCCATAATTAGCTAAAATTTAGATATTAAGGACCTGTCCGAATCCAAGTCTTCACCTTCTCGTCTTGTTACAACAGCCAGTAACATCACATGTCAAGCTGAGCTATTATAAAATTTAGACGAAGACGAAGCTACCCTGTCACAATTCATGGGATTAGGTTGATATTTAGCGTTTTATTAAGGGCTTGTACTGCTTTACATGATGTTTGTATTTCCTATTATTTAAATAAAAAGCTTATTTTATTACAATAACAAATTATGCCTATTTTATGAATATGAGCATAAAAATTTTGTTTATAAAAGACTTAAAAAAGTAAAATGCCTGCGTAATACTTATGCTTCATTTTAGGCTAGCGAAAAAACAGAACTTCACATCTAGTCTACTTGAATAAGTTAACTCGTTTTTTAACACGGCGCGATCAAGTTAACCAGATGTTTAAATAGTTATACAAGTTAGCAAAGTTGAGTGGCGTAGACATAAATTCGGATAGAATTTGATTTGATGTTCCATCACTAGCTGTTATGATGAGAGACGAAAACAAAGGCGAGGACTTGGATTTGGATAGGTCGTAAGTATGCAATGATAGAGTAGAATAGGAATGAACTTCCACCAGAAAAGCGAGTGTGCACAATAGAGTGTACAATTTGATCAAGTTTGTAAATTTTCTACACCAAATTGCTTTACTGTGGACTGCTTCCACAAACTCAGTACATGGCTCATAATTCGTTTTTTTAACTCTTAAATTCATCTCAATTATATTTATTAGTTTTTCCACTGTTTTAATTCACTAAAATTTTTTAAGAAGTAAAAATTATTAGATATTGGCTTGATTCTTTTCTTTGCTTTGTTGTTTTGAACATCTTCAGTTCCAGAAATATTGCTACAATACTTGAGTATATTGCCCTCGTTAAGACCATCTGATCTCTATAAAATGGTGTATGGGTTCACAAAGGTTGCCTTATATTGTTTGCAATATATAATATGTAGGAAAATAAGGTCAGGGTTGGCCACTGTCTTGACTTTTGCCAATAACTTCCGTTGAAGCAAGAATTTGGTCGATCCAAGAACATCTTTGGAAAGATATGGGAAAAAGGAATATCTAAATTGATTGGATGAAAAATTAAGAAAATATATGTAGGAATTTAAAAAAAAGTGTAATGAAGGTCGGGCACTGTTGTCTAGGTTGGCCAAACGACGAAATATATGCTGAAATTCTTAAAAATGATCTGAAAAAATTAATTGAATGAAATAAAAAACCGAATATGTTGCATTTATCTGTTTATTAGCAAAACTTGAATGGCTGATTGTTCGTAATCCCATTTCCAGTAATTGCGTTTCAAATGCATATCTCTCTTGCATTGTTCAAAGTGAGCTTTTTCTGCTCATTTTTGGGCGAACATCTTCCTTTAGCTGGTGGTTTATTGGGCGGACTTCGTCGATTCTGGATAAGTGCTGGACGTTTTGTAGGCATTTACGAAGCACACAATTACAGGGGACCAACTCCGTACTACACAAAGTGACCAAACTTGCCGACAAGCACCATTGCTGCATTCCATGAAACAAAAACCAAACATGTTGCAGAAATGAATTTTCCTCTTGGTTTGTTATCAAGCATGAACCACACAATACATTCACAATACAATGCATATTTTCTCCTCACTTTCAGCAGTGAATATGGCTGCTAAAAAAAAAATTTGTTTTGGAATTTCAAATCACTGAGTGCACACAAGACATACTTTGCGTTCACGCTACAAATCTGTAATGTCACGAAAAGTTTGTTGTCAGTGAGAAAAGGTTTGCCGCGCTCGGCATATTGGTGGAGCTAGTGGTAAAACGTAAAAAAAAAAAATTACAGTTGGTGGACCTAGATGACAAGCCAGCCCTCACGACATTTCCGTATATACTATAAACCAAAATAGACTTCGCACCTTTAAGAAAATCAGTTCAAATACTGAATTTGAATGAAAAAAGCCAGCCTTGCTATCTTGTACCTTTTATTTTCTCTTTACGAGTTCAGTTCGCAGTCTATACTAAAAGGTCCTCCTATATCCATAATTGGTAATAAACTTCATCATTTTCGAAGCTAAATATAAAATCATATATAAAATGATCGAAACTAGCGTCTATTAAATCAGCAGCTACAAAATTTGATCATTACTATAGATATAGCAGAAAAATTACCAAGACTTACACCATAAGGTTTGAAATGCTACTTACCTTCGATTATAACAATTTCATCTGCCCAACTTATTTTATAGTGGATACCCAAACTAATTATAGTAGGTACATTTGCAATATTCAATTTTGTATTTTAATTGGAATCTTGATATTCTCTCTATGCAATTATTTAATATTTGGCACCGGGTTTATTTTTTATTAACTTCATGAAATTGCTAAATTTTTTATGACTTTATAGAAAATTAAAAATTATTACAACGTCGACTTAGGGTTTCATTTTTTAAAAATTTATGTGAATGTGTATAAGTTTTTTTTTTCATTTTATCTATTAGCTATGCAGATTTTAAATGTTTCGGTAATTCTATGTAACTAAAAAAAAATAATAATAAATAAATAAATAAATAAATGAATGAAATGAAAAATAAAACGAAAAAGCCAAAATATGACATTTACTGAATTTATCTTCCAATGTATGTAATTCGAATAAGAAACATACAACTTCCATTTATGTGATGGATTTTATTAATCAATTGCTAAAAAATAAAAAAAATAAACTACATGGTTTAATGAAAGATTTTTTTAAATAAAAACGCAAAATTATTACATAAATTTGTATAAGATTCTTGCGATGGAAAAACACTCTTCACGTCTTTCTCAGACTCCTCCGTTATTCAGATCAACACCATAATTCAGTTTAGATTATTTCAGTTTTTTTTTTTGAATAAACATCACAATAAAAAATTGCTATGTGTCAAAAACAAGAAAAAATATAATTCATATAAAATAAGTAAATAAAAAGCAAAAAAAAAAACCGTAAATAGGAATAAATTACTACAGATAGAAAGAAACATTTAAAAAATACACGAAAGAAGAAATAGTTTAGACAAAAAAGTAAAAACATATATAAAAACAAAAATTGCAAGGCGAAATATAAAAATAGAAAAAAAAAATACATTGAGGTAAAAATAAGTATTATTAAACAAAGACTGGTAAAAGAGGTGTTCCGCCAATTTGATATTTTTTCTAATAAAACGAAAAAAAAAACACAAAAAAGTAATATAGGTAATAATAAAAAAAATATGAAAAATAGATCTAGTGAAGGGGTAAATCATCGAGTAGAAATTATATATAGTAGAAAGGAATAATTTTGTGTTCCGATACATCAATAACAAACATTCCGGAAGTAAAATTTCTTTTATTTCAGAAAACTGTTTTCATTCAATGTTTTTTTACATGCATGCAAATTTGATTCACATGTATATATGGAAAGGAATTCAGAGTGAATAAGGTAAGTGTACCAATAGCCGGCTTTTAAAGGAAAAAATACGTATACCGCCCTTACTAAAGAAAGGTTTAGACAAAAAGTTTAACTCTGACTCTGTCATAGTTATTTATTTTTTATAGTCTACTCCCGAACATTTTTTCAACTTAAGGTCTCATTATTTTATCCGGCGTTATTCCAAAAAAAAGTCCTGTGTAGTTCACATTAAATATTTCTTCTTTTGCTTGTAATATTGGGCCATTGGGAAATTCCTTTGTATTTAAAACCACTTCAGTATAGTTTCATCTAATCTAGATTGAACCTTATTTTTTCGCTCGTAAGGTGTAATTTCTGCAAACATGCCGTCATTTTTTCGTGATTTTTTCAAATGGTGTGGACTTCAGCGTTCGACTCTGCAGAGCGTTTATAAAATTGTAAAATGGTTATTTCATAGCAAATCGATTTTGTTGAAATTCGGCTTGCTTGGAGGGTTTGTAAAAACAGAAATGGAAATTAAATTTTTTTCCGTATTTCGCGAGTTATGGCATTTTCAAAATTTCGCAACAATTCTGTCCTGGTCTTCTTTAAAAATGCATGTATATTTTTCTCTTCATCCTAGGACAATGAAATATGGCTCATTTGAAAGATAGGATTTCGAGCTATATATCAAGGTATCATATTGGATTTAAAATACCCAAAAGCTTCCCTTTAAAATGACCAATGATCAGTGGCGTAACTAAAGATTTATGCCCCCCCACGCAAATTAACAGGAAAATTTAATTTTTTGTGTCAATTGTAGCGAAATATTTTCTGAACTTCGGATATATGATGAAAACCATAATTTTGTACGGGAACACGAAATTATTCCCTTCTGCCTTTTTAATTTTTTTCAGGCCAAAAATTCCCACAATACAGTGCCTTCACTCCAAGCCAGAGTTGAGCAAAAAAATAAAAAGGTTTCATGGGTAGTAGCAGCAGTGTTTCCAAGATCTGGATTGCCAAACTTATTTTCTTATGTAGATTTACTTCGTGCTCTACATTCATCATTAAACATGTTAAAAAACCACTGGCAACCCCAGCATATGCTCACGAAAGCACATTAAAAGGAAAACCGATGAGTATATGAGAGAAACGCTTAAGCAAGCCAAAGGGAAAGGGGAAAAGGCTTCCTACATAATTTTTCGGAAATATTCGATTACATAAAGTAGGGGCGCATGCCCACTGACTGTTTGGAGCTTGAGGGAATTTCAAAACTTTTCAACGTGAAAAACTTGATCTTATACATATTTTAATTTTCGTTCATTGCTTGCTTCTCTAATACTTTAAAGTAAAAGTAATATCATAGATGGCACAAGAACTAGATGTCGCATAGCATACTGGACCAGAGTATACAGATTGTAAAATGGGTAGTGCATTCTGGAATTTCTGGAATGGACCATAACATATTTTAGAGCATGCCGAAAGCAAGTGTTTTTATAATAGCAGTTTTGTATACATTTGATCGACTTCCTCAACACTTCAGATACGGAAAAATATGAATCACTCGACGTATACATCATTTCAAATGACGTGATCCATTCCGGAATGGACCACCCACCCATATAAATTTTGTATACTTTTTTGGTACTGCATGCAACATCTAGTTCTTGCGCCAAGTATGCTAATACTCTTCTCTCATCTACAAACTCTGATGTATGCTAGCAGCATGTACGCCTAGCCTAAGGAAGTCAGCCAAATATTTTCCAGAAGTAATTTATAGGGTTTCAGTTTCAGGCGTAGCTTTTTTCTCTGTTTTAATACAAAGAATAAATTGAAGAATTCTGGACTTTTTTATCGTTGTATCATCACTATTGTCACTAGTCAGCGTATAATGGTACGAACACCTTTAGATGGAACTGAAATAATGAAATCATTACAGAGTTAATATAATTTTTATTCAGAAATTGAATTCTAATTCAGGGAGTCTAATTGCTTATTAATTCAGCGTTGCTAATTTATGTGGTTTCAAGTTTCATCATTTCATATGAAAATATTAATTTTATAGGCTTTCGTGAGTACCTAGAAACTTTGGGCTCCCCCGCGTGGCGGGTCCTGCGGGGGTCTTAGTTACGCCAGTGCCTACGGTACTCTGTATCCAAAATGTAACCCTATTTGCGTTTTTATTTTTTTAATTTTAACTTTATTTAGCCATAACTTCAAAACGGACAGAAGGAGGGGAAAATTATCATTGGAAAGGTTCAACTGTCGTCAATCCCACATATTTTGAATCATCATCATAGGATGTAATATATAAAGACATACCCAAATATTTTAAAGTCCCGTTTTATCGGATACCGTTACGATCCCCCCCCCCCAAACTCATACAACTTTTTGCTGGCCTAAACATGACCTATCCATAGCTTTCAGATGCAAGACCACATACGGTAGACCCTCCAAGTATGTTAAATTTCAACAAAATTGGTGATGGTAATGTCATATATGCTGCCTATTTGACATGGAATGACCCAAAAGCCAGTTGGATACCACCAATGCCTGTATAATTGTTGTTAATACTGCGATTTTCTTGGAATAGATCAAGCCACTAGATATACCATCCATTATGTCCCACCCAATGAATATACTTGGAGCGGATGAAGTTCTTCGTAGAATGACGTGCATTGTAGGAACCCTGGATTACACCTAATAACTGTCGTCACTGCCCTTTACTTTTTTCGTGTTCCACACTGTAATTTTCATGATATCAATTGTTTGTGATAAGCGTTTTGAGATTAGTCAATTTATCTGTGCATACCTTGATATTATTTTGTAAAAGGTAAAAGATCGACATAAAAACTGTGCGCCCTGTTTCTTATCACCTAAATCTAAACCTAAATTTCAATTTTTGTACATAAATGATATATGTATTTGAAATTCCTTGAACTAAATTAAATAAATAAGTCACTAAAATGGGCTCTGTTTTTTAGGGTTGTTAGAAAATTTAAATTAAACGATTAACCCATTCCTGCTTGCTGGGGTGAAATTTCACCCTATGCAGAGGTCTATTCTCTAGGCCAACTTCGTGCAGCTATTTGGCTGTAATTTGGCAAAGTGATAGGGGATAACTGGGGCGACGTTCCGTTCTTGGACAATCTCATGGAATACTTCCGTTTACTTGTTCAAATCCGCGATCAAAATTTGGTATTTTTTTTGTGAATTTTTCTCATTTGGAAAATCCGCAAAAATAGTAAGCATGCAAAATTTGAAGAATTTTCTTCAGGACACATTGTTCTTGGGCCCTCTAATCTCTGTGTAAATTTGATCTCGATCGCTATATTTACCTGTGCACTATAAATGATGTACCTGCCGGGGGTGAAATTTCACCCGTTTGACACCAGATCTTCTCAAAATATTTGAAATTTGGAACATCGGAAAACAAATGACTTTAATTCACAAAACAAATGGTTTTATTGACAAATCGAAATGATTTGCTATTAATGGATATTAAAATCCATGACCGGCCTTTTTGGTTGTTGCAATATCACCATTGTGGTAGCTTTGGAAGCCATTTGTGGGATGAAGGCGAACACTACACTTCGTGCAAGCATACACAGCACGTTTTGCTTCCGCATTACTAACATCGGCGATAATTATCACCATATTGTACAATTTGACCAATTCCATCATTGGGAATTCTTTTTTGCTGCGGTGTCATGGTACTGAATGACCTGTTGGTTCGTATTACCTGGTAGCAACTAGGTTTCAAAAACGTCCCGTCAAAATTTAATCCGGCCAATTGGCTTCCTCTTTTCAATCTATAGTAAAACATCAGGTGCAGTTTCCAGGCGTTTAAAATCGCTGCATCATTCGTTATCAGTGGCCAGTTTCTTTTCGTTCCGCGCATTCGAGTTCTGAAATTCTGTAACGAAGACTGCCAATAATGAAAACTGTCGGTACGTTTTAGCGCCATTTTTACTCACACGTTCGTGTTGTCTCATAGCTTACATTGTGTCGGTCCGCTGATACATGAGTGAAATACTTGAGTCTATACACAGACATATGATAAACCGATTTCGTATCTAAAGAGTATTTCGTTCCATGATAGACTAATTGACACGATTGAGGACAGAGACAGACGGAAACCGGTTTCGGTTTATAGTTTATCTCACCCCATGATGAATGTCGATCAGACAAATTCGTAAAATTCGAATAAGTCATGCACCTGAAATACAAGCAAATTACGAACTGAATATCATCTGAGGTGAACACCCTTCATTCCATACCTCAATTCATCAACAAGCAAAAATATTGGTCACAGGTATACGAATTTTACAGAAGCATTTCGTTTCATACTTTATTGTTAGCAATTTTAGGTATTTGCGGAACATCTGGTGCCAGACGGGTGAAATTTCACGCCATAATTATCTCAGGTGTTAGTGGGATTTTTTTAAAAATTTTATTTTAGTTATTCACATTTATGAATTTGGACAAATTCCATCGGGGAGAAGTATATGCTGGATGCAATGGGTTAAGGATCAAAGATCAAACCATATGCGTTCTTCTAAGGCTGGGCATACTCTCTAAAATAGTCGGGAGTAAATAAAATATTATACCTACTATAGAAATCTGCAGCCTAGTTAATGTTATTGGTTTTGCTATTCTACAGATATACTGACTCATTTCCTCCTCCTCCTTCTACTTTCTTTTACCACGTCCATGCCACATCGGAGTACGTCGAGAAAAAGGCACTGAATGTACAATATGTCCGTTACGCCAGCACATACAAGTAAAACAGAGATTACAAAACAGGAACTCCATGTAGTTATGAGCGAAAATGATTTGAAAATGGAGGTTTTTGATAATCTTAAGCCCCCAAGGAAAAGCTGACAATAGTCAATGTTCATACGATTCTAACTAAAATATGCTCACGAGGATTCTCTCTTAGAATATACAGAGAAAAGGAAGTGTTGATACCTATAACATTCGTGTACATGAGTGTGGCTTTTCTTAGAGGTGCTTGAAGTAGGACAGAATATACTGAAGAAAGAGATACCTTATGAAAAATGTTTTTTCGGGTGCTTGATTTGTTTATATTTAAAACAGCTGAGAAACTCCTAAAGTGCTTGAGTGACAGCAATTAAGTAGATTTTCGAAAGGAGCAAGCACAATATTTTCAAACATATATCTTTCTACCACGATCCCTATATTGATTCACACTACACGCCAACAAGAATTTGACTACGCTAAATTTGGCTTATCTATCATATTTCCTGTTTTCTCGGGTTCGCTGGAATCAGTAGCAAATTCATTGGAAAGTAGGATGAAGGAAGGCCTCGACGGAAACCTCTTTCACATGATCGTAGAAAAAAAAAAAAAGTCAGCCGGAACTAGATTAGGACTGTAGGGCGGCTTTGGTAGCGGTATGAAATTGTGCTTCGCCCGGATATCACAGTCGCGCAGAAATGTATGACTGGGCGCATTATCATGATGCAGCAGCTAGGTAGTAATGATGTTTTTTCGCACGCGGATGACCCTTTTCCTTGATCTTTCCAGAACGTATCAGCTAATAACCGAACACTCATTCGACGGTCAGAATTCAACAAATCAGGCACACGGCTCACATTTTAATCGGTTCGGCTTTGTTGTTGGCAGTCAAGAGCGGCGGTTATCGTTCACCCCTTCCTGGCCCTCCTTGAACTTCTTCACCCACTTTGAAACTTGCACACATACGATAAAGTAGGAGGGAGGCCTGCTTGAGCATTTCGCCTAGTTTTGACAGCTTTTTTGTCGAGTTTTGTACAGAATTTTATCGCCCAAAATTGTTCGGAAGTATCCGGCATCGCGCATCGTGACGTGATCTCGAAACAAGGGTGCGCTATATTAGCTATTCTGATTCTACTGATGCTTGCAGCACATTGAAGTTTGGTGCGATGTATAGCTTAGCGCCCAACCCCCCTCCCAACCTTAGCCAACTAATTAGAACACGCTGAGACCAGTAGACGTACGGCTACCAAAAAAGAAAATTATATTTCATGACTTTTGGGACACACCCTGTATATTGATTCTGCAGCTCTTGCAGGGAAAATTATTTTACTTCCACCATATTTTGCTTTCCATATATACAAGTTCATCCATGATGTAAGAAATTCAGTTCGAATCGCTTACATCAATTACATATAAAACTACGAAAATAAAATGCAAAAATAAAAAAAAATAATACAAAATCCGAGTTCCCACTTTTATAATAAAACTACAAAAAATGAGTTATTAAAAATGATAACACTGTTTCGAAAAAAAAAACATAAAATAAAATAAAATAAAATTCAGATAACATTTACGGAGAAAACAATAAGAATGAAACGAATTTTATAATGAAAATATAGAGATGGAGTTAATAAATTATAAATAAAATAAAAATCGTTGTAATAAAACCATAATTGTGACGTGCGTATGGTGGTAAACATAAAAAAAATCGTTAAATTTTTTATTTTTATATTTGAAATAAACTAAATTTTTTAACACGTTATTTTTCAAATTTCAACAAAAGAGAGTAAAGATGAAAAAACACAAACACATGAAAGCAACATTCTTTTTATTCAGTCTCTAGTTTAAATTACGTGAAACATTAGATGTAAATGTAAGGGCTAAATCCGTATATCTTAAGAACATTTTTCACATGTAGTAATAATAAGACAAGGAAAGCAAAAAAAAAAAAGTTTTTATTATTATTATTGTAACTATGGGTATACTTGTAAAAAAATTATATAAGAAGAAATATTTGTATAAAAAATGTTCAAAAAAAGAAAAATACAAAAAAAAAAATAAAGCATAAGTCTATAAGGATGTGTTGAAAAGAGGATTTGATTGCATGCAAATAAAAAAGGAAATTTTTTTTAGTCAGTCTCTTAAATGTTTAAATGGTAAGAAAAAAACAAAAAAACAAAAAAACGTAAAAAAGAAAAAAATTGTTTTAGCTTTATTTCTTAATTTCTCATTTTTTATATTATATATGTATAAAGGAAGTTTTACCTATTTGCGAAATAAATTAATCCTCAAAAAGTAACTTTCGTATGTTGAGAATAAAAAGTAAAAATGAAGAAAACATTAAAAAGCCACAAAACATATTTGTTTATAACGTTCTTTTTACTAAGAATTAAAATAAAATTTGTTGTTTTTATTTAAAAAATGTACAATTTATTTAAAATCATTAATATGAAAGAGATGATATTAAAACTTTGTTTACGTTAAGAAACAAAAACAAAAAAAAAAACAAAAAAAAAATAAATAAAATAAAAGAAGCGCTAAAATCGTCGATCACAAAAATTGACTAAAAATGGCATTTTTTGCTTATTTCGCTTGTTTGTTGCTGCTTTTTGTGAGTATATTAATGAAGAAATAAAGAAAAATTTTTTTATTTAAATTTCATGTTTTTTAATCTTAATTGACCTAGTTTCCTTTTCCGTTCCTTTTTTTTCGAGAATATTGGATATGGATATTGGATCTATATTGGCATCGTCAACGACTATCGATTTGGCGATAATATCGATCATATATCATCGATGTACAAGCAACATTGATGGTATTGATTTCAATAAAAATTTCACATTATATGTTTTGATAATGAGATTATTATTATGCTTCTTTCAAAAAGCTGCGAGAAAGTTAGGATGATTTATCATTATCTCACTGAAATTACTCAGCTGATTCTTTCTACAGCGGGTATAGATTGGCCGGCACGATAGCTCTCCTCGGCTGTTGCATTGAGTTCTTGAGATGGGTAAAACAAAAATCACCAGTCAGTCGTCGCGGCACTAACGCAGAAATAATTCGTGCCGAGCTAGAAAAAGCTACAGGGAAAATAAGTTCCATAAGAGAACTGTAGGGATTTGACAACGAAACAGGAGCCATTTCCAAAAGAATTTATTTTATGTAAAAACAAAATTCCCAATGTTATTTTTTTTAAACTATTGGAAAGAAAACATATTTGGCTGCAATTTGTTTTAACTTCATTTTTCTGTGGTAGCAACAGTGTTGGGCTTTAGGACCTGTTTAAAATGAAATTTTAGTTTTTTCTTCCATGACGAGTATACAAAAAGCAGTGAGAGTGAGCTCTTACTGCATGCTGTACCCGGCACGTTAAGTCCTTTTAATGTGTCGGTGCCTTCGGCGACTTCATGGCTTGGCTGCTGATATCG
The DNA here is from genome assembly GCA_963924295.1 of Dioctria rufipes. Taxonomy (NCBI): domain Eukaryota; kingdom Metazoa; phylum Arthropoda; class Insecta; order Diptera; family Asilidae; genus Dioctria; species Dioctria rufipes. The sequence goes on from OZ002740.1 coordinate 240,768,308, forward strand.
AATGTACAGATTCGGACTCCTGCAGTAGTCAGCTTTTCTAAAATTCAACAAGAAAAGAAGCTAGAATTGGTCTAAGACCAATTCTTATGATACCCTAGATGAATGCCCTTATGAAATTTCGTATTGTCACCCTTCTGTGCAAGTTTGATTTTTGAAGTGGTCTTTCGCATATATTTCTAGAACGGTTCGTCGGATAGAAAAAATTATTATCACAAATTTTATAGGATTTCGTATTCTGAAGAAGTTTTTAGTACAATAAAAATGTCTTGGACTGATCGTTTTCGCTGTATTTGTAAAAAACCTAAATTTTTATATGGCAATACCAAGAAGGAGTTGCCCGATTTAGTTCATTTATGAAACGTTATTTGCTAGTACAATGAAAACATTACCTACCAAATTTCAGCTCTCTACATCGACACGTTCTCTGGCAGTGTTCAAATATATATTGGAAAACGAAATTTTTGTATGGCAACCCCATGAAGGAGCCGCCCGATTTGTCTCATTTTCGAAATTAATTTTACTTTTTTTTGTGAAGTCCGTGTACAAAATTTCAGCTCTCTAAGTACACGCGTTCTCGAGTTATTGTGCGCACGGAAGGACGGACAGACGGACAGACGGGCATGCAAAAATCAAAATAACTTTTAATATTATGCGTGGGTGTCCAATTCATTTTGCTCTACGATAATTATTTCGAGGTTTTACAAACGGAATGACAAACTTAGTATACCTTTAAGATTTCATCTAGGGTATAAAAAGTATTGTGTTTCGTCACAATATATGTGAGGTTTGCGGTGTCATAGCAATATGTAATTAGTAGAGGGGTGGTATTTGTCAAGAGTAGACAATATAGTTGGCTAGGTTCAACTAATAAGGTACACGCGTCAGTAGAAAATACCAGGTCTAACTGCCTACACATGTCATTTATAACATTACTGATTTGTCTGACACCAAGATATGAAATAGTGTTACGGAAGGAAGACTGATTTTCTTGTTGTCAAGTTATTAAGTGAAAGATAGTCATCATCATTTTATCTCCCGCATAAACTTCATGGTATCAAAAGTAGTTCTATGCTGGGCTTTATAAAACATTGGTCCTGAGAGCTCTCGAATCCCACCATTGAATTGCGTTTATATAATTGCATTGTAAGACATCTTCTTGAATACGATAGCCATAGCTGGTCTCCATTTTATGCTACACACTCAACGGAACTTCTTACACTGGCGGTTCCACATTGAAATTTTTACAATTTAGAGCTTTCCAGTTATTAAAATAACCCGAAAATAGCCACAGGCCACATCAAGGATTGCTTCAAGGATAAAGTACATCCCCTACTCCTTGTTTTACAAAAATTTCATCAAGGGTATTTTTCCAACAAAACATAAAATAATCCTTTCCAAAATATTTTATATCATTAAAATCGGCTTAGTACAACCGGAGATATGAATTTTTGAAGTTAGGTCGAAAGGACATAATTTGGGCAATTTGAGGTTTTCAACAATCAGATTTCTGCTATAAGCGGATTTTCGAAACATAATTTATATTGTCTTAATTTTTGTTTTTTATATTATTAAGCCAAGCTCAGGGGATAACTTATAATACAAAGGAAGGAAATAGGGAGGGGAATTAGGGAGTATGAGGAGAGTGGCGACGGTTTCCCTGAGGAAAGGCAGAAGATGGTAGACTGTTCCACATTCGCACAGTTCGGGATAAAAAAGCATGACGGAATTTTACAGTACGGCCGAAAGTAATTTTAAGGTTTAAAGGATGTGCGAGGCTTACAGCCATAACATTGCATGCAGGAATTATTCTACAAGAAATTAGATTAGATATTTGGTCGGAGCATTGACCATGCCCGTAGCGATAAAGGAACGAAAGGCATTCAATAGTGCGGCGGTGCTCGAGCAAGTCGATATGACAAGTTATTGCCACATCGCCAATAAGCTTAAAGGCTCTCTTTGGGACAATATCCAATGAAGTTAAGTCTGTGCGACCACTCTCAGCCCAGATATAGGAATTATATTCCATTCTAAGTCTCATGTATGACTTCTAGAGGGGTGCTAGATTCGATGGGCTGAAGTATTAGTTACAACTTTTCGGCAATTCAAGACATTTCGATGCTTTTTTGCAACAGAGAAGATGTGATCTGTACAACTTAACTTACTGGTAATGTTAGTGCCAAGAATTCATAAAGACGATGTATCCTAATTCAGTGGTATTCCATCAAATGAAACGGGAGTGGAAAAATTATGATTTTGTTTTAAAGATGTGAAACAGCTTTGGGTCTTAAATGCATTGAAGATGACGCAATTCGCTTTGTTCCATAGGAAGATATTGGGAAGATCGTTTTTCAATGATCTAAGATTGTCTAAAGGGGCGGGATGCCCGACACAAACGAAGGCCTTTGAAATTTTCATAGCATCAATTTTAAACTACGGTACCAACGTTCCGTAAGAAAAGTCATGAAGTCTCCAGATGAGCGACCAGTCCAGAAAACGTATTTTCGATTGTTGATGAGTTTCTATATAGTTTATTAATTTGGAGTTAATGATAGATTCAAAAACCTATGTAAGAATCGAAGTGACTGCAATTAGTCGATAATTTGAGGGATCGCTACCCTGTCCTTTCTTTGGAATAGTCTGAACTTCGGCTTGTTTTCCTGTCGAATGAGATAAGTAAAATAGTTTGCGCAGAGTTTAAGCCAAGGATGAGGCGTATCTTCTAATGAATACAGACCAGAAAGCTTTGCAGATGTCGCTCCCTCGATTGCCTTGAACATATCTCTCGTACAGATGTGTACTGGCTCTTATAAACATCTGCATGGGAGATCCAAATCTGGTATCTGTGAACTGCCTGGAAGACGAGAATTTGAAGCGAATTCGGCAGCCAAATAAACTATTGGCCTTATACAGGGAGTCAATAACCACTTCACCATTGTTAAGTAGTAAAGGTATAGAGGAACTAGTGAAGTTGTTGCTAATGGTTTTGGTTAGGGACCAGAAACCTTTGGTGACTTTGCATCTTTTCAAGATTATTTGTCTAATTTTTTTTTTGTTACAAAGAAATTCTTCTCTCTGGGTAATAGACTAACAGGTTTTCCATACAGTCGTGTAGACTTGTTTCAATTCTGGACACGGATGCAAATGATAGGTGCGAAAAGCAGACTCTTTCACTGCTTGGTTGCACTTATCGTCAAGTCAAGAGCAATTTTGCTGTTATTGAGATCTGCTGTAGGAATACGGAATGTATTCACGCATGCCAAGAATTATAATGTTACTAGATTTTTGATTTAGATTTTTTTAGCGAGCTGAGTGTCCTTTGCAATGCAGCCACCATTGGTTTATTGTGCACCGCATGCATTACAGTTCGTCCAACAAAAAGGGAGGGCGGTATTTTTTTGGAAGAGATTTCTTCGAAGTCGGCAGGCTTTAAGAAATATGAGCCAAAAGCCTTAAATCTACATTGTGCAATGGCTTTGCATGCACACAGAGCATGCTCTGATGTTCCATACTCTTCGAAATATAGCCTGCATGCACACATCAGTGGGTGAGATGCCCGTCCGATGCATGTGTTTGTTAAGTTTACTTTGTACCGTCAGGTCTCTGATTCCTATATAGTTCTAAAAGATCCAGGCTCTTCTCTGAGAAAGGTCTTTTGATGAATTTGTTGGCTTGTCCGGATCCTATCATTGAAGGCCATCTCTTGTCCATTTGGTTCCGGATCCAGTTTTGCATGGTGAGTTTCAGGGTATTGTAAGAAAAACTGCAGAAGGGCTCTGGTCATTTGAGGGAGGTGGATGCTTATTTTTTGCCAGTAAGTCTGCATTTTCATTGCCATGAGTTCCCAAGTGTCTTGGCACCAACTGAAGCGTCAGATGGTTGTATGTGCCAGGGTTCGTTAATGCTTGAATGCATTCCCATATTAGCTTAGTTTTGATCTTCGCCCTTAGCTAACTATACAGATATTGATATTTTTATTAGTGTAGCGCATCGAGTGATAGCATATACTTCTGTCGGAAATATTGAGGCGTATTTTCGTAGGCATTGATAGATGATGGATGTTAACTTAACACCATATATTCCTACCCCTCCTTTCTCGGTTTGGGCGTACCAAATTTGTGCTTGAATTACTAGACTTGTATCTGTTTCTTCTTTACTTAGCATTATTATCTTAAAGGGCAACCGGAGGTTGTGCTCAGCAACCATTCTATCTGGCATCATATCTATTATTGGATTTGCTTCGATTATTTTGGTAAGAGTGCGTAGACTTTCAGAGTACCATTCATTATAGCCATCTGTCCGGGCTCTGTACACCATGAGTCCAGCCTCTTTTGCGATAATGTCGCCGAGTGCCGGTAGGTTCAATAGTATTTTGAGAGCGCTGGTATATGTTGTGCGCATGGAATCAGTTACACATAGACAGGCCATCCCTTGGAGCTCATTTAGTTGTCTTTTGTGTATATTTGTACCCCATGCTGCTGCAGGATAGGTGAACGTGGGTTTGACTACTGATTTTGCATAACCAAATCATGATATTTGGCTTGAGTCCACATATTAGGCCAGCCAGTTCCACAGCATTAGTGTATCTTTCTGGACTGTCTTATCAATATGCTTATTATTCAGCTTATTATCAAGTGTTATCTTGAGATATTTAGTTTCTTTGGACATAGAGACCACCTTACCAAATAGGACAGAGCTAGTTAGGTTCCGCACTTTCCTCCTTTTGGGAAAGGGTATAACTGTTGTGTTGTTGAGATGAATAGATGGTTCATGGGCAGCAAACCAGTCTTGAACAAAACTTAGAAAGCAACCGCGCATATTTACCTTGGGCTAAGTCGCCAACACAATCGACTTTTTGTGTGCACATTTCATAACTGACGTTCATGTTATCTGAATTGGGTTGTTTTTTTGAACTACAGAAAATTATAAGGTAATATTAAATAAATAAGTTAGGAAAAACTTAATAAAATTAATTTCTTTAATTATTTTTTTGAAATATGGGTTTTGAGAAGAAATTAATAGAGAATATAGTATGAGGGGAAAAGTTATACTGTACGATAAGCGTCATCCCATGTATCCTCCTTTTTTTTTACTTTTTTCTTATTTCTATACTTTGCAATTTCAAGTAAGCCTCATAAGCTATAATGCTATACTTAAAGATTTTTCTTTATCTTTTCCTTGTTGTCATTTCTTTTTCAATAAATAAAACAGTCACAGCTGTAAAACACACTTGCCTTGTCGCATTCAATGTGATTTAAATGCGACATTTTCGCCAACTAAAACGTCAACATTTTTGTGTCGCTCACATTGTATTTTGGGCTTTAGCCGACATCACAACAAGATATTATATGTACATAATTTGATATCGCGCGGACCACAAGATAGTCCAGTCAATAGGGGTTAAAAAAGGCCTTTGCCCTATAAAAGGTGGGGTAGAAACAATTTTGATATAATGTTATTTACTTCCGTGTCCCAATAAAAAATACAGGTTTTCGACCATCGAGGGATAGGGTAGAGGAATCAGCATTTTCCGCCATATTTGATTGAAGGTACAAAAAATTGGTTTTCTTAATATAATTAATTCCCCAATGATTGATCCTGTGCCAAAAATTCGAAGAAGGGTAGAGGAATCAGCATTTTCCGCCATATTTGATTGAAGGTACAAAAAATTGGTTTTCTTAATATAATTAATTCCCCAATGGTTGATCCTGTGCCAAAAATTCGAAGAAGACGAAATTCCCTACATTTTTTTAATAAACCCTTTTTATTTTTGTAAGTCTGATGTGTAACAAGTTACAGCAGCGGAAACATTAACATTCTTACAAAAACTCATCCACCTCCTGGTTTTTCTTACTTTAACAAATAATTTGTTTGATTGGTCTAACATTAGTATTGAAGTGAACCCATTGATATCAAGTTTCCAGCTACAGCCGAATAATTTTTTTTTTGGATTCGACACCGCTGTTGGAATACACTCTTTCAGCAGCTTTGCCTCTTCCCGGTTTACGAACGTAGATGGTCGTTTAGAATGATCCTAATGCGGTCAGCAGAACTTAAAGGCCGACTGTGTTGCTTACTAAGACATCAGCATCTTCTTCAGCCAGATTTAGTATTCTTAAAATTTATGTCAGACATTTTTGGGAAATTTTTTGTACCTTTAATGCAAAATGGTGGAAACCGCTGACACCCCCTTTTCCCTGAGACGAAAACGTGGAGTTTTCATTGGGGCATGGAAATAACCTGGGGGTTACACGAGATATTATAGCTTGCATGCAACTTGGACTGTCATACTTCTTGCACGTGTAATCCCTACTGCCATGCAGGCAGCTCCGCCGAACTTACATTATGAAAATTCATGGCGGCTGAGGTGACAGTAATTTGACATTATACAGTTTTCAAGATGTCGGAAAAGAAATGCTTGAGAAAAATTAATAAATTAATACCGAAAAAATGAGGTTTTCTGGGATCATTTACCAACACCTTCCTCTTCCTTTTTACTTCTGTTTTTCCGATTCTCAATGAAATTTTTTAATTGAATTTGTATGCAAAATGATAAGACATCAGGCAACTGCTTTCTGCTGTCAAATTTAAAATCACGTTGGAAGGGAGGTTTGCATGCAAACTATACTATCTCGTGTAACCCCCGGGTAAATAACATATGTATATCAAACACAACCCTTTTTTGGGCAAAAGTTCCTATTGACTGGACTAAGATGGGAATGATAAAAAACAAACTCAGAAATGCATTGTTGGGTAAAAAGCTTCAGGAGTATTACAGTTACAGTTAATTATCATTCAATTTAATTTATTCAAAAGAGCTATTGATTAGTAACACAGCAAAAACATTATATTCAGCATGACCAAATTCATGTGGTGAACTGGTATAATTATAAGTCACGATATGCAAAAAGTTCAATTCAGTCGCAGGGGATATATTGCACTTACATAGAGCATTCCCTGAGCTATTTAGGTTTTCGATATTAGAGAAAAACAAAAATGTCTTGAAGAATATTATCTGAATATTTTATTTTTCGATAAAAACACTTAGAAGCATAGCGATAGCTAAAAGTTTTGTATACTTTATCGACACGAGTACCAATATTTGTCAGGGGGAAATATCTCATCACAACGCATTACTTAATGGAAGGAAAGCAATAAAACACATTCGATGCAGAAGTTTTCACGTTCTGCCAACGACTTGGGACTGTGCATTAATCCCCAGATGTGCACTTCTTGCAAGAAACGAGAGCAGATGTAGATGGAAATTTCTGCTAGTGCTAAGTCAACACTCCTACAATAAATATATTATGTAGATGTGCAGAGCAATTTGTAACATGATGTACTTTTGACAATCTACTGCAACTCACAAAGGCTTTTACTCACCCGAATATGTCGGTGGCATAGAAGCAATGCATTGAACCTCTGGTCTTAGATAGATTGGTGATCGCAGGTGTGTCATAAATTTTTACCTTTACTGAGGGCATTCTGCAATCCCTGATTCCATTGCCGGGAGACTAAGGTGCATTGAAATGAATTCCTGATAGATTCAATGAATTATGCAAAAGGTAGTAACTTCAAAATAGAATGCGCACGGATTGTACCCTGGATGGTGGTATATTAGTCCATAGATAATAAATTTATTTTATCGTAAACGTGATATGACTTGCAGATTATTTTGCGTTACCGTATTAGATACAGGATTTATTTAATTAACATAATTATGTTAGGTAGTTTCATATATAATGAATGAAAGTATGGCAGTCTGAAGGGTCGTGGACCATCCCTACATATCTTGGTGCAAGTTTCAATGTTTAATCGCATACGGATAATTTGATTGCAGAATTATTCATAAATTACTAGGAAGTATTGTAAGCACTGCTTGCAATTGTTGCACAATAAAAACCAGAAATCGATAAAAATAAATATGAAATATTTTTATAAATTGTGTCAGGTCACAAAATTTCAACCAAGATATATTGTAACAGACCCCAACAAATTTCTCACGGCTGTATACAGATGCAGTATCATTAATATATTTTGCTGAAATACCTTTGAAGGTATGTTAAAACATTTTAAACTACACTTATTTTTATAAAATAACTGAAAGCGGAAATTTTTACTCAGCGACTTTGTTATTATTAATATGGAGATGCAGACAGAGTTTCTGCTTTTCACTTAGCCCTCCTTGCGACCTCTGAGATATTTTGTGACGTCTCACCGAAGTGCTAAGTGCTCTAACGCGCCCATTGGAACTTGAGATCTTTTCCGTAACCTAAATCATTTTTGCGGGGAGGGGGGGGGGCATCCTATTAACATTGTGTGGCAATGGCAATAGCTTTTCTAAGTGAATCACGTATCTTGTTTTAAGCGAAACAGTCTAGTCTATCAACAGTGATATTATCAAACATACGGGTTTAGGAAGGCGAATTTTTTTAAGCTTACCCTTTTGAATATTTACCATAAAAATTTAAATCGCTATCCTTCGAAAGCAGTCATGAAAACTTCCTAATTGATATTTTACGATTAAACTTGTGGACTATTGCACAAAAATATAGATACTTGTAGTATACAAGCGATTTGCGGCAAGTGTTGAAAAATGTTTGTTTCATCAAAGCATTCAATTCACTGATTAGTGAGTGACTGAATGAGTGAGAGAGTGAGTGTTACAAGTGGGAAATGTCTTAGAACATATTACAAGCAAAAATGTTGGTATCGTAATTTTTGTACATTCGTGAAGCCGAAAGCCCCTCATAATATCTCGAAAGAATAAGTGCTAACGGGGGACGGAAAATGCAGAGCAAATGAGATGCAAGCACACTTAAAAAAAAAACAAGTAAGAAGTGGGACCTTAAGTGATAAATGAATGAAATCCTGTTGAGATGTCAACTAATTTGTACACTTATTAGAATGACTTGACTACTCCTAAATTAAATCTTCTATAGGTGTTCATGTGTATGTACACTATGTTCTGAGTGCAACACACATTGATCCGTCTCGGAACATTACAAAAATTTAAAAAGTAAAAAAAAAAAATAGTAATAAAACTTAATAAACTAAAACTAAAGCAAACCACATATTTAAAGTTCCCACGAAGAAAGAAATATCTGATGGCCCCATTTTCCATTGTAGAGCACCGTGCTGCTTCCTTAAACAGCAACAAAGCCTAATAAGTAAACAACATAAATTACAAAGAATTCATCATGAAAACAAACTTACCCAAGAATCCCTGAATCCATCTCCAGTGCTCCATGGGAATTCTTTGATTTCCAATAATCTTAAGAAGAGAAGAAAAAACAATTTTTTTTTATTAAAATCAACATAAAACCGAGAAGAAAAACTTACCAACATTTTGATAGCACAGCTGCTTACATTAATGATTTCGTATCTGACGTATGTCAGTAGAGTCAGATGTGCAGATTTCTCACTCGCTCAAAGCTGCGACGCCCACAGCTGAAGTACAACACATGCAATATGACGCAACCTTTTTAATCGCATTTTCAGAGTATAAATAAAGCCGGGGTTTGAGCTGAAAATCATTGCGATTTTTGCGGTCTTCTAGAACGGATCAGAGGTCTCGAATCTGACTAAGTTTTAGAAAATTCTTGGGCGTATCGAACCCGAAATATAAATAAACTATTGTGTTTCAGTAATTTATTTTTTTAAAAAAGCGGATCAGTAGCAGTGACGCTGAAAAAGTCTATGTATTAATAAAAAATTTTTGCTTTCAGCTTATTTCATGCCGGAAGGTCATTTGAATTCCGGCAAAAATTTATATAGGCAGCAGTGAGGCTTATTATTTTTTACAGATTAAAAACGACATCTGAGACATTTTTGCTTGGACTTTTTTGGTTGGAATTATTTTATTATTTTTTATTATTTGAATTATTATTTTGTTTTTTGGGTTCGGATTTTTTTTTGTTTTGGTTGAATTATTATTTTTTTATTTAGTTGATTACACTTAATTTTACTATTATTATTTCTGCTCTGAGTTGAATTATTATTTTTTGTTATTATTTGATGAAATTATCATTAGTTTTAAGAGCAAATATTGTTATTAATAAAGTTTGACTTATCATATTAAAGCTCAGTCTTCTCAGACATGGACCCGGCACCTCCCCTCGATCAGTATTGGTCTAAACAGATATGTCACTTCACTTAATTTGGTTATACAGCATTCGTGTTTGTTTATTCTAAGGGAAATGTCGAGGTGAAACCGGCCTTTGATATACTGTTGCAGATTTGCAGATTTTTCATGTATACTGGCAAACAGTATGTCGCAGATGTTTTAATGTGCTGAACGGTTCTTCGAAATGTGAAAGCCTATGCAATTTATTATAATCATTTACACATTCCTATTGACTGACGAAGTATTTCAGAAAGAAATTCAAAAAACAACTTTTACGATCCAACTTTCGTATTTTCAGAACAGAACGGGTACTCATTTGGGGTATCGTCAAAATTGGTCTTAGACTAATTATAATTTCTTTCATAGTTTTGTTAAAGATTGAGGAAAATAACCACGGACAACCCACTTATAAAACTATCTAACTATGGTTTAAAATACGTTTCAAATGGATGTTATTCTCAAGATATAATATTATCTAAAGTGTCACCCTTCAATCAACTTGTTTAGGAAAGTATTGAGTAGAAGAAGTACCAAATACTCCTATGTTGCGTCCCCTTCCCCTAAACTATTCCTAAAGAAATCATTCTACAAAAAATCGCGGCTAATTGTCTGAGTCAGAAGCAACAAAACCATTTTTTCATTGTACTTGTACCGGGTGTTCCAGTTTCATTATGCAATACTAAAATCCTTTAAAGGTGAGGTGATTTGAAACCGAAATTATCATATTTTTTTTTAATTCATGTCATTAATGGGGAATTTAGGTTTTTCGAAAATGTGGTCTTTGATACTCTTTTTGGCTGGAACTCAGCTCGTTTTGCTTACTGAACCACCATTTTGGCCTAGTTGTATTCGCATTACTACTGGCTTTCATTTATAATAACTAGCTTTTAAAAAAGTTCGTGGCTAAGTAAAAACTTAACGATATTACTTCCAAAATGTTTTTCTCTTCGAAAAATTATCATTTTTGAAGGTCAAAAATCTCCTAAAGTATCCGAATTAGCAAATTATTCTGTACCCACAGAGAACATTCCTAATCTGCTATCTCTCACATAAATCGAACATTATTAGTCTAACTTAAGTACACCCCGATATAGAGGAAAAGGTTCTTGCAGGTATATTGCCCATACTTGAATGAAATTATTTCGAAATTAAATTTTTTTATAATGGTGGGAAAACTAAGCACTTGAGCAAGAAAATCGAGTGAAACCTACTTCATATTTTAAAATTTACGTTTAGAACTGTGAATAACATAATTTACAAAATTAATTTTAATCTGTCGTTATTAAATAAAACAAGGTCGAACCTTACCTGTGAGCGAAATGTTGAGACGGATACAAATTAATAGGTTAACAGTGTTGATATCACAAAACACTGAACTCAATAAAGCTATACAATTCGAGCTTCCGAGAAAATATGTTTAATATTTATTAAAACCAATAAATTTGAATGTTTCACTGAACTTCCAGAACTCTGAAACGCTTCATTTCAGAAACGTCAATTTAATTAGATCTGAACGTCAAAAAGTGTCTTTTTCACGTACACTGTATACACTCGATATGGGCATTCCTTATTAGTTATTTATTCCCCGATTGTTAAGTGTCAGCTTGTGTCAACAAAATAATTCATAAAACTCACTTAGTTCGTTTGCACATCAAAAAACGAAAACGAAAACACTAAACCGAAAAACACATATTTTGTCTTAAACTAAAAGAAAGTTTCCTCAATATTTATAATAAAATATTCGATATTTATTCTAGTTACAGTTTCAATAAAAAAAAATGTCCATATTTAAAGCTTTATTTCAATTAAAACACATTCTTATATTTATTCGTACGAGAAACAAATTTTCGTTCCGAACTGTCAAGTATATTTTCATTCCACTATGTTCCACACACGAACGAATATTTTTTTGGTGTTACATAACCTCATTTCCATTTATTTACATTTGAAACAAACCCAACCCAACTTTTATTTGTTTGTTTTTGATATGTAAGCATAAACAAATTTTCGGTGTGCAACTGTTTATTCGTTCGTTTTCGTTTTTCAATGTGTAAGCGGCTTTACTGTTTTCCTTGCAATGGACTACGATTATACAGTTGTCCAAATTGTGGGGATATATTACCATCGTAACAAGTAAAAAAGCTGGAATTGGTCTTACAATATTCTTAATGAATGCCCATATGTAATTTCGTATGGTCACGCATCTGTGCAAGTTTGATTCTTGAAGTCGTTTTTCGCATCTATTTCTAGAACCGTTCATCGGACAGTAAAAATAATTGTAATCAATTTTATAGGATTTCATATTTTGAAGAATTTTTCGGGACAATGAAAACATCTAGGACGGATCGTTATCACGGGGATTGCCTATTTTCACAAATACATGTACGACAAATTTATATTTACGTACAAATTTCAGCTCTCTAGGTCAACGTGTTCTCAGGCAATGCCTAAATGTATGTATAGTGAAAAACGAAATTTTTGTATAGAAACCGTACAAAGGAGTTGCCCGATTGGCCCCATTTTCGAATTTAAATTTACTTTTTTTTTTTAAAAGGCCGTCGTGCAAAATTTCAACAATTTAAGTGATGGCGTTCTTGAGTCGGACATGCAAAAATCAGAATAACTTTTAATATTATGCATGGGTGTCCAATCCGTTGTGCTCTACCAGCATTATTTCTGTGCCATGGAAACGGATTAACACGCTCAATATACCCTATGATTTCATCTAGGGTATAATAAACTGCAATCTCATGTATTGTGACACAGACAGAAAAATTGAAAATTTATGCGTGTGTTCTGTTCTATAATTTCTTTGACTGATTTTATTAATTTTTAATTTGAATATACTATATCTTTATTATCCTTCAGTTTTTCTTATCAAATCGCGAACATAGTACCAATTGTGTCGAATAAAATTTCAACTTAACCTAATAAAATTATTACTTCAGATTATGTTTCTGAATGTAAATTTAATTTTTATAAGTCTGTTTTAATTTACTGAAACACTAATTGTTGATTAGGATTCAGTTAAAATTACACTTGAAATTATCATACTGTGTGATTGGCATATTTTCGCACGATGGATAATTTACTTGAAATCGAATTTTTTATTTATTGTGTTGATATATTATCAAATTCCTAACTACTGATGATGTTTGAAATTTCAGGCGAGTGAAAAGTTGTGACTTTTTGCATGTTGACAAAGAAGACCGAATTAATAAATGTCTCGCCTTATATAGACAAATTTGTTCCGATTTCACTATCCATAATGTATTATTATCAAATATTACGCTTAATTTGTTTAAGGCATAAATTTTATTTGTTGTGATTTTCTGTCAAAATTAAAATTGTATTTTTTGACATATTTCCCAAAAGAACCTATTTTAAATTCGAATAGTTTGGATAAGTTTTGTAAATTTTGCCATAACTTATCGATTCGTTATATTTTATTCCAGTTTAATCCTGTCTTGATTTATGCTATTAACTGTCTTCTTCACACTTTTGGGTCTCTTCCGCACTCATTAATATAAATGTAATTAACTGTAATCGAGAATTACTAAAAATACGCGAAAAATATGGTGAAGCGAACAAAACCAATCGATCCGCATATTGAATTTACCTAGGGTTGACAATTAAAATATAGTAAAGGTATGAAGTTTAGGTATAATATCAGTGCGAATGTAAATACGCAAAAGTTACATTATCATGTATACCATCCATTTATCCCACGTGCTTACCTAGATATATATGTATTTTATTCAAAGTCTTGGTAATTACGTACGTCATATCTGTTCATTAAATACGTGCAATCATAATTAATTTAACTTGCCTAAACAACAGTTTTCACAGATGAATTCAAAAGAGTCGTACTACTTGTAAAAGACAAAATTCATTTATACAGTAATTAAAGAGAAATAAGAATTTTGAATTTTCACCTTTGTAATCAGTTAGTTATTCGCAGTTTTCCGAAATCGGTGTTAAATTTAGAATAAATCAAAATCAAAATTTTTATTTTATTTCCTTGCGTTTCGAAACAAAATAGGTATTTCGTACGCTTAGTCTTTAGTAAAATCTTAGTGTTGTTTAGTGCATGGTCTCCGAGGGATTTAATAAGTTGGTATGATTTTTTATTTATTATTTGGTAGAATAAGATAAAAAATTCCTTATTTTTCCTGTGGATACCCAGGCTAGAGTGGGGTACATTCATCTCTTTCACTTCCAAACAATATTACAGTAAAACTACAAGATGAAAAGAAAACTTTATAGCTCATATTGTTATGGAATTATGAAGAGTGAAGAGTGACGTAAAGTCCAGACTGTCAGCATGAGCTGACAGATCACTCGACGGACAGCGTTGACTGCAGGGCGGCACGCTAGCTCGCCTCGGCTATTGGCGGAGAGAGTGGGGAGGTTCCAAGAAAAACCTTCCGCAGCCGTCAGCCATGATAAAAAAAAAATGTCGTGCCTATCCAACAAAAGCCGACGCACATTCGGTCCTGAAGGGACCCTTACGTCACTTACCTATATACCATCGAAGGGGCAGATGTTCTGCCTTCTTTGCCGGCCCCATCCTCCCATCTGACTCTGAGGGGCATAATTCTTCAGAGTCCCTACTTGACCTGTAAAGAGAGAGTAAACAAGCGAACCTAAACGACCTTCATACGAGAGGGCTCCAGGATAGTGAGAAGGAAAAATAAAAGTGTTCACTGCATGATTACGTTATAAAAGTTCCTTGTTTTACATATATTTTGAAGAATAAAATTTCTGAATGTTCAAACTGTCTTAGACGTAATATATTCCGCGTTTACTGTTTAATTTTATTACATTAATTAAAAGGAGTATTAAGAATAATAATACTAGTCATACCGATACATGTATACGTATATATATATATATATAATATATGTCATTTGATCGAAAAATCACACCGATGTATTTAATTGCCATACGGCTGCATCGCCGATGGCCTGCCTTGTTTTCGTAGAATTTTTAATATAATAATCATAACGACATTCGCTCCTTAGAAAATATAATATAGCAAATAAGATTAAAGTGGAAAAAAACAAACTAGATATTCTGAAAAAAAAAATCAACGTCCTGTCCTGATATTGTGGAAGTAGCTCGTCTATCGAACTATGTGTATATAAGAAGGTGGAATAGAATACGATGTATAAAAGCTTGTATCATCATCCTAATTTTACACGTACTTCGATAACAAGATGAAAGTGAAATACTAAACATAATCTAGACTTTTAAACTGTCATTGGCTTAATGTATACGGCTTATTATTATGCACATGACATATATAGATACATGTATAAAGCTAAATTTTTACTCTAGTAATTGAATCTTCCTTTTCTCTCATGGACGTACCTTTTCAAACTATAGGAATTCTCAAACTGTATGATTTCTTAATTACTTTGAAAAAATTTATTCGAATGGTCTGACATCGAACTAATGAAATCCTTTCTAAAAAAAATGACTCAAACTTTTCTTTAGATTACGCACTTTAACTAATTAGTCGTCATCGATATATGTATATTGTAGATCATAACTATGTAATTTTATCTAAAGCACCACATTCAACGTAGTTATTAGCTATTTAAGGCCTTAAATGCAAACCCACAAACATGGAGTGAATGTGATGTGCAAACCAAAGATATCTAATTCAATGAGCATCGATATAACTACTATATATAGGTATATGTATACGGTATTTTATAGAAGAAGTACGTATGTACGTATTGCTTATGAGCATTACTGTATTCAAATATTCAATATAATACATAATATGTATATATAAATGAAGAAGAATTTTTAAAGCTTTTCATTATTTTTTGATTTCGAGACCACGCATGTATGTATGTATATTTTTTTATAATAATAATTGTAGCTTGCGTATCCAGAGTGCTAATTTTAATTCACTAAAATATGCTATTTGTATATTTACTATAAATTACCAAAAATCTTAAGCTATAATTATTTAATTAATGGTTTTAGATGCACGCTTTACTAATTGGTTCCATGGTTTTTGTGGTTTTTCTTTCTTTTTGTGGTTCTATTGTTAAATTACTTGTTAATTCTGAACATAATTTAACTTGTAATAATTTTAATTGGTATATTGATATACCACGCAAATCTCTTGTCATAACTTCGAATATAGATATGTTAAATATACATTTCTCAAACGTGTATAAAACAATATGAACAAACAATACCGACTTGAATATTTATGGAGGCCTGCTCTGCCGCACAAGTGTTGAACTTTGAGCACCTTCGTGCCCGCCTCTAAGGGCTTCCTGAATGCAGCTTCAGCCGGTAGAGTAACTGCTGTGAGCTCGACTGTAAGTCGCAGCGGCAAGCTGGATGTAATTACTTCCAGTCACCGTCAGTGTGAGGAGACTCCTCTTCAACCTTTTTTGCACTTTTACGCCTTTGCTGGTTTGACCTTCTTTCGTCCCGGTTAAAAAGTTTTCCTGGATATCTCAATCTAAATGAACGATGCCAACCGAGAATTTCAGATATTTGTTCTTGTCCGTCCTTTCACTAGCGTACCATTCTATCAAAAAACACAATGTCAGTCTCTTCCTCTTTTTTCGTCACATCAACATGTCACCTCGCATTCGAGGAAATGCAATTCTCTCGGTCGGGGTGCGTTAATTTTTTTTTATGCTTGACGCTGCCGGCCTACACGCTTCAGTGATTCTTGTTGCATATTGCTATATGCAATACGCTACGACCATAACAATATTAAACTTTACATTCTGATATACATGGTGATTCAGATCAAGATATCTTCCGGTATACCACGCAATTTCTTGAGGTAAGCTGATCAAAACCTTGTTCTACATACACCCCTCTAGAAACCTTCCTTGAGGTGTTGGAGATTCCGCCAAAATTCGTGAACCCTGATGGGAATAAATTAGTATAACTTTTGAACCATCCTATAGATTTTGGTTATTATTAGCTTACTAAATAGCCAAGAATAGTAGCTGTCGAATGGTGTATTACTCTGTATTTATTAATTAAGCATCTTAAAATTAATAAATCTAACAAAATTACTTCGGGCGCGTTTGACATTTCGAGGTTACAAAAACAAGGCGAAACTTCATGTTCCCACGACGTTTGAAATGTCATATCGGCGTGGTGTGAAGGGGATAGAAATAGCACAAATTAATGAGTGGAATTTATTAAAACGAACCAAAAAATGACGCGTCGATAAGGTAGACTAAATTACCGAAAAATCACTTAAAATAAATAAAATTAATAATAAATCCTTATGGAAAGGATGCCAAAAAATGTAAAATCCATTTTGGCAGCATATGTGAACAATAATCAAAAAGGATGTTATTTCGAAAACTTCACATTATGGATAGTGAAATCGACACACATTTTTCTATAAAAGGCGCATCATTCCTTCACTCGATCTTCTTTTTTCATCCATGTTGCCATAGAACAGACATATGCCAAGAGGTCAAAGTCTACTTTTCATGCAATTCTTTCAGCGTTTTCATAAAATTCGTCAGTGGTAAAACTTAGAAATTGTCGGAAAAGGTCCATTGGTAGGACTTATAATTTTTTTTTGGAATAAGTGTCTGTCATCAAGATTGTACTCAAGTTTGAGGATCCATTGCTCACATATTTAAAAGGTTGAAAGGATTAAAATTTCATAAAATTTTTTTAATTATCAAGAATTAAAATCTATAATTTTCTATTTTTTTTTTGGTGAATTTGAGGTTATGGTGCATTGTGTAAGTGCATGCCATAGGGGTTATGGTTACATGTGATGCTAAATAACCGCAGCAAATTGAAAATTAATCAAGCTAATAAATATTTTATTCTTACAGTATTTTTTTTATAAGCTATAGAATTTTATCAATTTCAATTAGTTTCGAAATTGTGGTTATGGTTATAACTTACATGACATGTTATGATGTTAATGCAATAGAAGGGAGATAAAATTCATTACGAATAAATAGTTCATAAAAATTGTTGATGAATTAGTTATAAAGATATAGTCCAAGATGTGCGAAAGAATACCGTTCACCCTGATCTTATAGGCTTCTAAAGCTAAAATTTGATATATTCAGAATTGTCAGAATTGAGTCATAGATAAAAAGAAAACTGCAGTTTTTTCGTCAGTCTCATAGTTGCTGCAAAAAATGTTTTTTGTGTTAACATATACGACAGCTTTTACAAAAGACCAACTCTTGAGTCTGTCTGTTTCAATATTATTCAGTTATCATACACAAATTTTGATTAGATTTATATATACTTAAGCCTTGTTTTCTAGAATAGGTACCCTGGTAACTTTTGACTATGATTTTTTAGATATTTGTATGTTCTAGTTATCTTAATGAGATAGGCTCCAGGTACATACTAAAACTATTAAATGCAAAGATATTTCAAGAAAAAAACTGTTAAAACTAAGATATACTAATTTGCAGCCCAACATGTATACTAACACTGCTTCACGGTTACCGCACTCTATATGGTAATATAAGTAAATAAATGTATTAGTAGAAATTCTTAATTAAAGAAACAAAGAAATCGAAATTTACTTTTAAGATTAAATTTATTAAAAACAAGTAAAGAAATTAGAATTGGCCTAAGATACCCTAGATGAATACCCGTATGTAATTTCGTATGGTAACCCATTAGTGCAAGTTTTATCGTTGAAGAGGTTTTTCCTACAACGGTTCGTCGGACAGTAAAAATGATCATAACCAATTTCATAGCATTTATTATTCTGAAGAACTTTTCAGTACAATGAAAACATCTAGGACTGATCATTTCCACACACAATATACTTAAAAATTCTAGATTTTTATAGGGCAAAACCAAGATGGGGCTGCCCGATTTAGCTCATTTTTAAAACTGTTACCATTCTAATGAAAACACTTTGTACAAAATTTCAACTCTCTACATTAACGCGTTCTCAGGCAGTGTCCAAATATGTAGTGAAAAATGAAATTTTTGCATTGTAACCCTACGAAGGAGTTACCCGGTTTGTCCCATTTTCAAATATAATTTTAATTTCAGCTCTTTAAGTGGCCGACAAACGGACGGACGGACATGCAAAAATCATAATAACTTTTAATATTATGCAACTTGAGTGACAAATCCATTTTGCTCGACCATAATTATTTATAGGTTTTCCAAACGCAGTGGTAAGCTTAGTATACCCTATGATTTCTTCTAGGGTAAATAAGCCGGAATTTAAATATATTTATATATAAACTACAACATAGCATAGATAAGTTACCATTTAGCTTCAACCATAAATCGGTAATAGGTGCAGCTTTGTCCGTTATCAATTAGACACATCTTGTGTTGACATTATCAAACCCAATAATCGTGCATATGTAATGAAATAGGTTTACTGCCATAGTAGCACGAAACAGTGGGCAGAGATCAAATTTTCATAATTCTCTGTTCAGGTCTGAGTTCGAATGTCATGCATGTGCTTGCTGTACCTGAAGCCAATTCCTACAAAGCCGCCATCAAATTCTTCCGCTATGTGTTTCTCATTCTTTCTGGTTTTATACCACTATTTTCGTTTTATTTGGCATAGAAACTAGAGACCTCCCTGTTTCTTCTCTTAATATAATGTTACTCATTAGATGGGGTAAAAATGAGTTTAAATGTGTCAAACACAGAAAGATCTCACTGATTCAGTTATCTGACGTCGAATATTGCATCTTAGAGTGCGAGTACTATCAGAGGGTGCTCGTCTCCATACTGAATTATCTCTGGCATGTGAAATTTGTCCATCAGATGTACTACCTACAATAAGTTTTTCCTGGTTTGTCCAAGTGCCGTATGGCGACAAAGGGGAATAATCACTAGATTTAAAAATTGCAACAAGAAATTCTTGATACTATATGATTCACACTTGCTTTCGATAAAAAGTACTTTTATGGGCAATTGGGTGATCCTATTATTGAACTTCTGTAGTAGGCGATCAGAGATAACACTACTGATGAGACCTCTCCGATCGCTTGGTCGAAAAGTTCGTATTTTAGAAATTTATTGAAATTATTTTCAGAATTTCAGTCTGCTGTAGATGAAAAATAATCCACCTAATTTCCTGATCAGGATCACTTTCCTCGTCTTCTTCATCATAATTGTTGTTCTGCATTTCACTGTTAATGCAAAATCCGCAAAGCATTTTCGACATTTGTCAATTCTTCATCCATCTCCGAAGCATTTGTTCTGAGTATCCACCCATCTCCAGCGTTATATTCGTAATGCTCATGGTCACTATCCGAGTTATCGGGTTTCGGAAGTATTCGCAAGTTACTCGTAGGGCATTCCAAATCAAACAAACTACAAAATATCAACTTTGACGAACTTAAACTAAAAGGTTCGTTATTGGCATCTCCTCAGCCTTCTTGTGAGAGCTTCTATCATTTATAAACATGTTTTGTTTACTTAGAGTAGACTCACCATATGCCACTGACAACATTTCGAGTGTTTGGAAGCACTTAATTTCATTTTTTACACAAAATTTGATGCAAATTCTTTGGTTCATTTTTTTCGACAGCAGAAAATCGCCGAGTACACCAAACACTTCTAATCTTTTTGCTTCTCACAAACAAACAAAGAATGCTATATCGTAGGGATGCAAAAATTTTTAAAAACATCGATGTAGCAATCAAACGATACATTGAAAGGCAAACATCGATGTCGTTAAATTATCGGACGAAAAACATCGATGTTTAGATACATCGATGGAAGCAAAGTAAATTTTTTCGAAAATCGAATAATATTTCACTGCTGCAGACATATAGTATAACATATAATTCCTAATTAACAACAGATTTGTGAGCATGCTTCCCAAATGCATTTATTTAAGAATAAACATTTTTTAATTGATCCGACAAAGCACCGATCAGTTTAAATCATGTTACAAGTGCTGGAAATAAAACACCAAATTAATTTAAGATATTTTTATAGTAATACTAATAACATTGTAGTACATATGCCTACATAATCTTAGAAAAACAGAATCAGCATGATAGAGAAAAATACTTCAGTCTCCCAATAATTTTCATCAAGACTTTTCACTAATAAATGTTTGGACAACTTCTTTCCCTTTAGGTGATTTCTCTGCTGATAAAGTATTCTGTCCACCTTTGAGAAGAGTCTTTCTAATGGATCGGAGGTTGCTACGATGGAGAAACATTATGGTGCTATATTTGTCAAATTAGGATAGGATTCCTTTATAGTTTGCCTCAAAACTAGAGGATTATCTACCATGTTTCCCGTGATAGGACTTTTAAGATACCGATATATAGTACATATCTCTTATATGTGCGTCTCCATTCCACCTTCTCGCGAAAGTAAAACGTTTTTAACACTTCGGTGAGGATTACTACACAGATCGAATTGTTGATTGACTACAAAATAGGAACAATGATTGTAACAGAAACTATAAACAAAGCAAGAGAAGGGGATTACCCGTTGAAAGGGAATAGGTACGTACTTTAAAAATCAAATAAAATTCTAAAAAATATACAACAACATCTTTTCCAATAACATTTTATGTAAAACTGAATGAGAGACGTAATCATTGTACATTTTACATAATTAATCATATCATAAATTCTTAGAGCTATTTAGAACCATTTATGCGGTAAAAATGATTCTTTGGAACGTTTACACTATGGAATCAATCAGAATGTTCTTAGTGTAAACAACTTTAGCATGAGTAATTTCGCTAAAAATTGAAAAGCCTAGTGCGAACAATTATTGTCCATTTCACTCTTACTTATAAAGTTGAAGGGCTGGACTGGTGTCGGTACTCGGCTTTGTTTACAACAATTCGCAACGTATGCTGTGATGATTCACGTGTATCGCATATGAAGATCAGGCTGAATGTCGAAGCATATAGGATGCATACGCTGTGATATTGTGAATCGAAAATCTCTTAACCCTCGAGCTACTTTTCCACTCTTTAACTGCAATTAGCTGTAAGTTCAAAAATTTAAATGCCATACAATTTATCGATGTATCGCATATAAAAATCGATGTTAGCGATGTTTCTTCTGAAGACGAAAATCGATGTAAAAACAACGGATATTTTTCAAGAAATATCGATGTTATCGATGTATCGATACATCGTGTGCATCCCTACTATATAGTTAAAATTGTGAACATATGTTCGGGACGAGTATAAAAAAAACAAAAAACAGAAACGAATGTAAAATGTACGTTGCCCGCAAAACTCGAAAAATAACCTTAATTTTTGAGCACACCTCGTATATCACAATAAAAATTTCAATAAATCGACCTTTTTCTTCAGCACATGTTTTAAACTGCACCGAATTGCAAATATGCATAACACTCAAATACTATTGGCTTGTAATGCATCTGTATTGGCTTTATTCAACTATGCATTTAGAGATTATCAAATGCTGCAGAAAATTGTGGAGCTTTCCATTCTCTTGTTAGATGAATTTTTTATTTATACCTGCAGTCTTGTCTCACACTATAGCTTACCATTCATACAAATAACTTTTTCAGTATTTCAGTTTATTACTTATTCAAGGTGATAATGACGATTCCTGTAAACTGTTTTATATTTTCTCCACCTCCAATGACCACATTCAGATCATTAAAACTTCCAATGGCTGTTTTAAAATCGCGCACTCCCATTCAATTCCAAATTAAATAAGATGACCGATATTACTTCGCCTAGTCTCACTCCTTTGCTGTATATTTTCTTCGCAATACGATAAGTATGTGTAACACTAATCTTAATTAAAGTGCCCACCTTATCTAAGCTAAGTGGATAAATAATAATTCAAAACGAATTTACTTGTTGCAATTTTATTCTTTAACGGGTTCCAACAAATTTTTGCGGGCTGTTGCCAATAACATTTCATGCGAAAGCGACAAATTAGGAGTCAACTCAGGTGACACTTTTGCAGACAACTCTTGTGTTAAGATGCTTTCACATGATGACGCCCTTAGCTTTATGAATTAAGCTGTAAAGAAGACTTTAGAGAAGTTGAGGTAAGCGTGCTTACACACGAATAAAACAGTGTATGGAAAAGACCTGGTACTTTAGTTAGAAAGGAGAGTGCATTGCCATACATATTTATATTCATCTATATACAGATATATTTCTGTGTATAGATACATACTATATATCTACCTTACAGAAAAAGTAACTAAGAACTTCCAGAAACAAGGCTCCTTTGAAAGTTTTATAGTCTTTAACACGTTTTCTGAAGGTACTCTCACGTATCATGTTAGAACCAAAGATAAGGTGAAAGTGGCGCTATGCACTTTACCAGTAATGTGTAGTTATGTGTGTGTACGCGCGCTTACATTTAGAAGACTTTCGCCTGGAGCAGAACAAGGTAGGAGGGTAATGCATTTTTCTAATTAAAATTCAATGAAAGATCGTTGAACTTTGTTTACTTAATATGTCTTTTTTTCTTCAAAGCTTTATTTTTATAGCTAATGTATAGGGTGCATTAAATTACATAAAGACATATAAAACACAAAATAACTCTTGGAAATAAACTTATTTGTAAGACAGTAAAATTCATGGATATTTGTCGACATATGTATGAAATACAACATCCACTAAATATTCTCCATTTTTCTTTCTGATAATTAAAGCATTCGCCATAGCCAAGCGAAGGTTTCAGGCTTCAAAATTCCTATTTTGACAGGAATGTGGTCCTTGAATTTGCTAAATATATGAAAGTTTGTTCATATATAGTAAAGGGTTTTCCAATAAGAGGTGTTATTTTAATTCGCTTGCTATTTCGATAGATGTCACATTTGGAGCTGTAAGTTTTTGACATTTGACAAGTAGAAACTACACCATTAATAAAAAAAGAACGATAAATGATTCAACAACGCATTGAAATTATTAAAATTCACTATAAAAATGGCGAAAATGTGGCAGAGACGGTTCGTAAAACTCGAACATTTTTGGGTCGTCGTGAAGCACCTTGTCGGACCGCAATACAGAAATTGGTAGAAAAATTCGAGCTGTCGGGACAAGTTAGTGATGTGAATAATAAAACCCGTGCACGTCGCTCAAGCACAGCCGAGAATATTACTGCTGTGGCCGAAAGTGTTGAAGAAAACCCAGGTTTGTCCATTCCTCGTCGTTCTTTGGAATTAGGCATTCCACACACGTTATTACACCGTATTTTGCATAAAGATTTGGGTCTTAAGGCTTATAAAGTTCAGTTAACACAAGAACTCAAGCCGGTCGATCATCAACAACGTGGAGTCTTTGCTGATTGGGTCCTTGAAATGCATGAAAATGATCCGGAATTCCATCGAAAACTCATCTTGAGTGATGGGGCCCATTTCCACCTCGATGGCTTCATCAACAAGGAAAATTGTCGCATCAGGGGCTCGGAAAACCCAAGAGTTATTGTTGAAAAGCCTCTCTATCCTCAACGTGTGACTGTTTGGTGCGGTATATGGTCCCGCCGGGTTATTGGACCAACAGTTACGGTGAATGGATTCCGCTATCGACAGATGATTAATGATTTTTTATGGCCGGAATCGGATGGTATTGATCTGAACAACGTTCACTTTCAACAAGACTGCGCTATGTGCCATACAAGCAACGAAACCATTGATCTTTTACGGGAAAAGTTTCCGGACCGTGTTATCTCTCGAAGAGGTGATCACAATTGGCCACCGAGATCCTGTGACTTAACACCTTGCAACTCCTTCCTATGGGGCCACGTGAAAGAGAAGGTCTACGCCAACAGCCCTGCGTCGATTCAAGACCTCAAAGGTGGAATTCGTGAGGCTATCGAGGACATATGGCAGCCACTTTGCGATTTGGTTATGGAAAATTTCATGAAAAGGATATGGTCCTGTAAGCATGGTCGTGGTGGTCATTTGGCTGATGTTATTTTCAATTATTAACGGCATACCTTCCTCTTTATAATGAAATAAGGATCCGACCATTTGTCGCAAAAAATGACATTTTTCTTTAAATATCAAAATAACACCTCTTATTGGAAAACCCTGTATATCCGCCCTTTAAGTAGCTCCATAAGACAAACCTGAGGTCATCAAATCGAATTGATTTAAGTGGTCATTTACCAAGCTCACGCATTATGCTTTATTGTTGCTTTGACTGTGTATGTAATGGACTGCCAATCAAGATATCCCCGCAACGGATTTGAAGCGCTTTCTTGGAGAAATAGTTCTAGAACTACTTTGAATTTAGTTTCACGTTTGTACAAGAGAAAGTGATTATAGAATGACTTCAGTAATTGATTTTATCATACAATAATGCGGGTTGTTTCCTTAAATTTCAAACTATGAATTCTTTGCAATTTTTTCGTTATTATGACCTTTTTACTTCTTCCCCTTTTTATACCCTAGATGAAATCTATAGGGTATACTAAGTTTGTCATCCCGTTTGTAACACCTCGAAATAATGATGGTAGAGCAAAATGGATTGGACACCCACGCATAATATTAAAAGTTATTTTGATTTTTGCACGTCCGTCCGTCCGTCTATCCGTCTGTCCGTCTGTGCGCACGATAACTGAAGAACGCGTTCACTTAGAAAATTGAAATTTCGTATTCGATTTAAAAAAATAGTAAGATGAAGTTCGAAAATGAGACAAATCGGCCAACACCTTCGTGAGGTTGCCATACAAAGATTTCGTTTTTCACTATATATTTGGATACTGACTGAGAGCGCGTAGACATAGAGATTTGAAATTTGGTACATGGTGGCCCAACTAACAATTTGTGCTTTATAAAGGCTGAGAGAATGCCTATAAAGTTGCTTATAATGCGTAATTTTAAGCACTGTAGATGCGCCATTTAGCTTTAAAAGGTTTGTATTTTTGCTGTTAAAGCGCCTTCGGTGCATCATTATAAAACCTATTTTAGTTTTATAAACGCTGTGTAGAGTCATTCGGGATGCTATAATAAAGTTTCATATAAAACTGCAATAGGACTTATGTAATTATTCTATAAAGTTTTTATAAGAATATTATAGTGCTGTTATAAAGGCAATTTTTCTTAAAAAAATAAAATACTTTTTCACTTGTTTTAAATGGAGACCAGACCTGGCTAGCGTATTCAAGAAGTGGTCCCACAAAGCAAGTGTACAAACGCATGTTGTGATAGGATTCACAGACTCTCGGGACCAACGTTTCATAAAACCCAGCACAGAACTACTCTTTGATACCATGTAGTTTATATGGGAGATAAGATTCAATCTGAAGTCACATTTGACACCCAAGTCGAATCCGAGAACTCATAATCATAAACGATTGGTGTCTGATTCCTATGGAAAGTCATAACCTCATATTTGTCGATATTGAGTACTAAATTATTTCTCTTGCACTAATTGTAAAATTTTTGAAGGTCACCCAGTTCCTATTCATAATCGTTAAAAGATTTAATATGAGTGAAAAGCTTAACATCGTCAGCATAAATCAAGGTCTTACTGTACGTTACCACAGAGACAATTTCGTCAATAGACAGAATAAAGAACAACGGGCGCAAGTGACTCCCTTGAGGTACGCCAGACGAAGCTTTCAACAGTCTAGAGATGGTACGGGGGAATAAGATTTGGTATATTCTATTATCTAAATATGACTGCCTATTTGAGAAATGTGGGGCGAAACTCATATTTTTCCATTTTAAAGAGTATCCGCGAAGTGAGATAACTTGTCGAAAGCTTAACTAAAGTCTGTATAAATACAATCTGTCTGATAGCCTTTTGTCAACCCGCCAATGGTATCCGAGATAAGTTCGAGCTAGGTAGTGGTTGTAGACTTTCCCGAAATAACCCCGTGTTGGTTTGAAGAGAGCAAATTCTTACAGAAGTTGATAGTTGAGAGTAAATGATAGATTCGAATAACATAGGCATGCAAGATAGTTTTGCAATAGGCACATAGTTAGAAATTTCATTTTTACTACCTTTTTGTGGATAGGTATTATAAAACAATTCTTTCACAGCTGAGCGATTTTTTTAAAATAATTCTCAACGGAGCTACAAGGGCAAGGCAGCAAGACTTAAAAAAGGCTGGAGGGATCCCATACGAACACGTTGTGAAGTCATGTGGAAGGTAATTAATATGATCGAGTATATCCTTTTCAGAAATTGAAGGGAATTGATGACATGTTTTTTGATAAAAATAGTAGTTAAATAAAAAAAAGCGTTTAAATATTCCGAAATTTTAACTTTGTTGATCCGTAACTGAGAAGCGAAGAGGAGAGGAAGAAATTTATAGAACATTGGAAAGGTCCAACGATTGTCTATCTATCAAACTTTAAATCATCGTCATAGGGTGTAACGTTCAGAAATTAACCCGAATCCGCTCATAACTTTTCTTTTTGAATTCCATAATGAAACTTTCAAGATACATTTCTGAAACTCTCAGAAGGACAAAAAAGTGGTTTTCAATTTTCCTCCCCTGCGCACTGTAACGCATTGTGCTGTGGCTATATGGTCCCTGTAAGCTATATGAGGATTATAGGGAATATATGCTGTGGATATGTGAGAAATCGTTTTCCTATGATTTTTAGGATTAAATTAATAAAAGATTTGCTCTTTATAATATGTTTTTGTATTTAACTTAAATTTATAAATTTTAGATTTCGATACATTATATTTATATACCTAAGTCATTATGTGTTAACTGGATTTTTATCAAAACAATACTTACAAAGACTGTGTTATAAAAAAAAAACATATTTTCTTGAATAATCTAATTTGAATAAACTTGTATATATTTTTTTACTGGATTGGTTTCGCAATATGATACTGCTTGAAACAGTAAAGTCCAACGTCACATTTTGCGCATTCCATCCGCCGAACCGATTTGTAAAATTTGCCCGCATAAGGTTTTTTAATGCATTGGGTATGTAAACGGTGAATTCCATCGAATCGGAGAATTCCAGCTGATTATTTAAGCGACTTTCGTTTTTATGTGGGGCCGGGCTTTGTTCTGTCTCCATAATGTTTACCATCAGCAATTTGTCGACGAAACTCTAATTGACGCAGTTCAGTATAAGCCGTACAGTGAAGAAGCCATGCATTCTGAACGCACGCATCAATCAACCAGGTAAAAATTGAACTTCACCATTTTCTCCATGGGATCGCCATGGGATACAGCCTGATGTTTTGGTCCAACCGATCGACTCCGCACATGTACTTGTTATTTTAGATTACTCTCTTGCTGAGTACTCGAGACTGGATTAACGCCAAACGTAGTCTAGGCAATATTGACAACATTGTTGTTTTTCCAAGATGTCAGGCTGATTCCAGTTTTTTCAGTTCTGCTGAATATCATGTAGCCGCGGTTCTTCTTTAGCATACTCTTTTTGGCCATAATAGGACAATTTTCGGGATTCGATTTCCTCGAGTTGTACCTGTGCCGTTGTAGCCACGTACTGAGACTGAGTACTCGAGACTGGATTAACGCCAAACGTAGTCTAGGCAATATTGACAACATTGTTGTTTTTGCAAAGTGTCAGGCTGATTCCAGTTTTTTCAGTTCTGCTGAATATCATGTAGCCGCGGTTCTTCTTTTGCATACTCTTTTTGGCCATAATAGGACAATTTTCGGGATTCGATTTCCTCGAGTTGTACCTGTGCCGTTGTAGCCACGTGATTTCAAATAAAGAAGTATCGGCAGTCCAGTGAACAAATTATCAAAGTAAAAAGAAAGTGGAAGCTGCTGCATCTCCTCAGGGGGAAGTCATCAATCATATTGATTAGAAGAGCTACACATTTCCCAAACCGTTGCTCCTTGAAATTTACTAGATTACAATCAGAAGTACATAGTGATCAAATTTTGTACATAGTGACCAAACTTTGTACTTGGAACGCATAGGCTTGCTTCTACTAATTGGCGCCCGAAATATGCTATTATGCTCTCATCATACGATTCGTTTTGCTCCGGGTGGAAATGTTTGTAAATATTAACTTTAGGTGATCTGCAATTGGTCTCAACTTCCACATTGTGTCACCATTGCTCACAGTTTTGCTGGAATTCTCCAAAAGAAGATATTGATGAATCTTCAAAAGGCGATTGCGCCGCATAGCTTTCGCGATACAATCATTCCGGATATCGTCATCAGTGCTCTAATATGAACGCATAGGCAAGAGTGTTATAGCCGCTTATTATCAGTATGCCGATAAAACAATCGATCTCCTGAGCATTAATGTTTGGATTTGGCTGCCCGAGAAATATAGGGTATTTCTCAGATACCTCGTAAATGAGCCACACCAGTTCACCATCAAAACATTTTTCAAATTGCTCATGTGGATGCTGATCTTTGCAATCTTCATAGTTCGGGGGTGGAAAAAGTGGTATCATGGCTGTAGCTGTATCCTTCTTCCATTTGAAAATGGCGTTTTCTGTCCAGGAACAAGAAATAGTACTTCTAACTATTCTATTAAACACTAGCACTAAACTTACTCGAACTTCCGCCGTTCCCAGATCAGGCTATGTAATATTTAGGACAGGTTCTCTCCTGTCCAATAACGAGATTTTGGCATAAATTTTCCACTTCCAGAAAACCTAAAAACAAACTAAAATAAATTAAACAAGAAGTAAATAAAAAGTAAATGTCTCAGATCATTACGATCTGAGACTTTTTCATGAAAAATTTACTTACATTCGTCGAATAGATCTCCCACGATACACAGGAATCGTCCAATCTTCCGTAATCTCAAATTACGAATAAATAATTATATAAAAAATAGAGACAAAAGAGAAGAAAAACTTACCATCAACAACAGCTTCCGTCAATAATCCTGCGACATTTCTGCTGCACAGCTGACTGCAGTACAGAAAACACAAATAAATTGACATATATGTATACGATGACGCATTTTCGAGTGCTGTCACTAAATGATGCACTTTGCTTCTTAATACAGCTGCACGCAATTTTTAAAGCCAGCGACAGAAAATGTTGCTTCCATTGTGTTTCTGCCTATAAATAGCGAGCTGCTGGGAGTATCAAATAACTCGCAATTTGAACAGTCGCCAAGTCAGATCGGTAGTGATAAACCGATTTTAAGTCATGGTTAATCAAATACAAAGGAGACATTTGAGCCCCATTTATACTAATCCTTATTTATTTATTTTTTCAGCTCTGTTATTTAGCAGGCAGAGTATTTGAAGCCTAGCATTCTTTCAAATGATAAGGTTATAGGCTAAGACAATAATTGTGAGAAATAAAATTGAAGTATTGAGATTTAAAATCGAGTGTTTTCAGTCTTATATGTTATAGCGGTGCGGCACCTCCCCGAATTTTTATGATTAAATCCATATTGAGATTTACCACGGTGTCTTTAGCGGCTTTTGGAATTGGGCAATTCGTCCTTGATGATTAAATTCGACGCAAGTGCATGGAATGTGTCGACGATGATGGTGATGTTGATGGTTGTTGGTATAACTATTCATCAAAACCTTGTTTGTGCGCATTATTCGTTAAATGCGGCGAATTACGAAAAATTTCCTCCAATAGTGGTTCACTCATTACTAAATAGTCCTCCAAATCGTTGTCGTCATCGTCCACTGTCGCTAAACGTCGTCGATTAGTTACAATTTCACAGTTACGTTTCAATTGCTTACTGCAAACATTGTCCGCAATACCTGCCGAATCTTCGGGCATCGTCTACCCCGGTCAAAGTACCTGGTTCAACTTCAGGAGGCTGTATGTTTGTTTTGGAAAGTTCCTCCTCGTCCGACATGCACTCTTCCAGATAGTTGAGGGCCTCGACTAATGTTAACTTTCTGTGCTGATTAAGCTATCTTCAATGAACGGAACAATCCTTCTATACACTTTATCTTAAAAAACAAAACAAAACAAAAAATTACTGTAATACGGATGAAACCTACGAATGCGCCCACTGTGACCGTGTGGCCACAAAAATAAAAAAAGGAATTTCTTGAACAAATTCTCGATTTTTATAAAACTTCATTCAATAAATTAAAATTCAATGTTCTTAGAATATGTTGTCACATTTTTATATAGAAATAAGCTAAGTTAAACGAAACAGCTGTATACTTACTTCTTCATATCCGATAATTTTGCTGTCTTTCGCACTCTTGATTTTATGTCACTTTTACTAATGTTGTTGTTGCAACAGCTCGCCTTGTTATAATGTTGCGTATAATTCATTTGACAAGTAAAGGTCCTCGAAATGCAAAACCGTTTTGGGTATCTGAATCGAACCAGTTTTAGATGCAGTGGAATTGTTTTAATTACCATGTGTCTGGCGTAACCATATGATCACACAGGACGGATTCAGGTTACATCCCGTTACATCGGAAACAGTTAGAATCCCCCACCCCTATAAAATTTTTTGATCGTTTAAGCATAACTTATCCGTAGCCTGCGTATATTACTCCACTTACGGGATACCTGTGTGCTGAACGTGAAGGATATTTATCACAAAATACTCAAAGTATTAAGATAAGTGTAGAAAGCAAACCTTAAGTTCAAGATTTCGCTAAAGACGGAGATTATTATGAACTTTTACATGGTCAATATAACGCTGAAGACAATAATCAAATTGAAAAAAAAAAAAAAATTAAGGCGGCCCTAGACCTGGAGCGAGTACATCTAAGCAACCAGCCGACACCGGATCCGACGATACCTCCAAATTGCCCCGAATTGAAGAAGATCTTGACCTTCTTGACGCAGTTAGACCTACTAGTCCAATTCTTTGAAGGTTTATTTAATAATTCTGTTACTGGTACTACTTCTGAAGGTGGTAGTAGAGCATGGGTTGCTCGTGAAGCAGTGGTTCCAATGGATATAACTGAAAGTGGTACGGCGCGTGGAACAAATTCGGGGCGGGTCCTGTGCAAGCGGAGTCAATCCCGTTGGTGGACATTGATCTGGAGCTGAATCCGATTTGACGTGGATAACACCTAGCAATAGTCACCATCAAGTGTTGAAACATTTACGAAAACAAGAATTTTAATTTCTTATGGATATAGCACTGAAAGTATTCAATTGGGCGCTCCACACTATGTCGAGAATATTACTACTCCATTTTATTTGAGTCATGCAAAAGTCGAAGCTCTACCTTTTGGCGGTAAAATTATTGAAGTTGAGTGTAAACTTACACCGTTGCGTGCAAGAACTGCGTTTGATACAGGAACTACTTTAAGTGGTAGTGCTACTTTGGAATATGTTCCGATTGGTTTAATCTGTGATGGATTAAATGCTCAATTTAATGGACGTAACAAACAGTACGCAGTTGACTCATCAAGTCCAATGAAGCCTATAGATGTTAATAAAATAGAGCCTAAAAAATGGCAAGTAAATATTATGAATATGCTAAAAGTAATGCTGGATGTATCTGCAGCCAATAGAACAATATTATGTTCATGAATGGAACCTTTCTGAAAATCATGATGCAAATAAATTACAGAAAAATATATGGTTCATAATTATGGTATAGCAAGAATGGATGAAAAAGTTCACAAATTTTTAATTAATCAAGCAATAGGTAATGAAATCATTCGTTGCAAATATAAACCCAAAAATGAATTAATAAAAGCTGGTAAATATCACTTTGTGCCATGGAACAGAAATGGAAATTCTATTGAAACAGCGTTTACTAGATCTAGATATATGGCGTTGCAAAAAGAAAAGAAATAAATAGTGTTGTTAAATATTAAAGACAGTTTTCTACAGCGTAACAGTTAAATATGTAAAGCAGCCCAGATAAAGAAACTATACACCATTTTCCATCGGAAGTTTGACAGCCACGTCCGAGATATATTGGTTCGGTACCACAGCTTTTCACAACCTTGTCATCTTGCGATCCTCAATATATTAGACGGCACTCTTGGTAATTATATTAGCCATGAAATGGGAAGTCTAAGTAATATTAGATGGAGTTCTCGCTATGAAAACTATAAAGCAGTACTGACAAATAGTGAGGCAATTAAACTAACTTTGGAAAAAGAGATCACTGAGAACCGTGACAAGCTGTTATGGTAGTACTAGTGAGTGAGTACTATTGCAAGTGAAGTCCAGTCTGTCAGCCTGAGCTGACAGCTCACTGTGTGAACAGCGTTGACATAGGTCGGCACGCTAGCATCTCGGCTATTTCGGGGGAGTTAATTCCTCGATGAATTGATAGATATTTACGGCAGATGCCTTTTTCATAGGCTTTAAGATGGGAAATTTCGAGAAGTGGTCAAGAACAACAAGTATACAAACGTGTGCATTGGTTGATCGGGGATATGGACTTAACAAATCTATGTACAGCCGTTGGCATGGTCATTCTGGATCCAATTGGTGGTCTGAAAATGGTATTTAGGGCTTCGATTTGCTTACACACGTCACAGGCGAATATGACATCGACTGTCTTTCGAAGCCAGTACATATGTTATCTTAAGCGTTCCAGCATCTTTCCTATACCTCCGTGAGAAGCTAGTGATGGATCATGCGTCATTCAAATAGGAGTGAGTCGGAGGCAAGCCCTCGTGGAATCCAAGTTTCCAAGCATTTGGACGTGAAGTCCACTCTACCAGCCTGAGCTGAAAGCTCACTCTGTAAGCAGCGTTACACAGGGCGGCACACTAGCACCTCTAGTATTGCGCGAGAGTAATGTGGTGGGTAACCCAGATCCTGCTGCTGTCACAGCCCATATACAAAAAAATGTTGTGCCTTACATAAACCAGGGCAAACTATCCGCAATTCGTCGCAATGGAACCTTTAACCGCGTGCACTTTGAGGTTAAGGTCATCAGGATAGGGCGCTTTGGAACAATTCGTAGTTGACTTGAGCCAATACCTTTCTATTATAATTTCCTTTTGATTTCTCGCAGCACCATGCTCTTTTTTTCATCTTATATTTATTTGTATTACCTTATTTGGATTAGGGAGTCTTTACCTGATCTCGCTGAAGCGAAGAAAATTTGATAAAATTTTCGTTGTTTCACGGATGAATTTGATTTAGTCGGTTTTCCTTTTTCCACCTTATCCGCTGGATTACTATTTTCACCTTTTCTGAGTTTTTCTCTCCCAGCTCTCACAAATTAGTTTCATGTTCTCAGCATGACTTTATTCAACAACTCTTTTATCGTTCTTCTTGACTTGTCGGTTCGTTAAATCCTATCTGCTTTATTTTCACTATCTTTAATTTACTGCTTTTGACTTTGTGACACTCAATTACAAGAAAACTTTTAGTCCCGCCTATCTCCAGAATAAACTTCTTCTCAAATCATTCCGGATCCTTCTTCTTCCTTCTCAATTTTTGTTCGACCGCCAGAACTTGCTTGTGCAGTCGTGTCAAAAATGACAGCACCTTCGCCATGTGGGTTCCACCTAGTTGTCGCTAGATGATAGAGCCACATGGTGTAGCATACTGCATCGTGTGATCTTGCGATCATAACGAAGCACTTTCGTGGCATTGCTAATGATTATTACGAAACCAGAATTCGTCGTTTCCTTACACACTTTCGCTAAGTTCTCGCTATAATGAATGTACTGAATAAATTTTTCTAGACCCAAAATGGCACTCTTGGTCACGCTAGTGACCTTATAAAAGTACTATAGGTACTTTTGAAGTATGCAGGAATCAGTTCGAAATTTGGACAGACATAGAGCAGTTTGCTAAAAAGCACGAAATTTCGTTAGAATCTGTTAGAGTATCAAAACGGAGGCGTCAACAAAAGGACTTTTATACAGAGTCGACTGTAGGCAAAATCAATATATTAGATTTACAACCAGAAGAATACTGGAAAATCAATATTTGCTGCCAATTAAGGGATAATATCATAGTAAATCTAAATCACCGATTTGAAAAAAAAAAATTGATTTGATACACCAGTCTTAGAAGCTGAATCGATGGACATGAAAAATGCTCATCAATTAAAAAGTATTAACGTGTGCACACAAAATTTGAGAAAACATATTAAAAAGAGTACAGCCCTAGATTATATACGCATTTTCAAGAGATCCTGCTGTGAGAAAATTTTTTCTACTATGTGGCGGATAAAAACGTGGCTTAGAAGCGCAGTGGTTCAAGAACGATTTTCTCACTGCTCAACATAGAGGATGCCATTGTTAGCCTTCGGTACTCAAAATGAAAGTAATTCCTCATCTATACAACGTGGGTTTAAATAACCCCAGAAGGAATTGAATCTATTTCATGCATGCAACAGCGGCAATACGTTTGAATGAGTTTTTTTAATTATTTTTACTAAACTATGTTACATATATCCCGTAACTAGATAAGGAGGTATTCACTGTTTACAAAGGTGTGCGCGAGAGTCCCTTCTTTTGTATTCCTTTGGTTGCGCTAAAATTACAAGTCACTATTTAGTAGATTGGATATTTACTTTTTTTTCCGAATACTATTTTCTTTTGCTAATTTCTTTATTTTAACCATAATTAACTTTCACAATTAGCCCTGTATCTTTATAAGAACAAGGCGCACGGTCACAGTTAAGAGCTCAATATATGTAGAACTTCACAGCCTGTCCAACGACCTCTCACCTCTCCTTCTTAATCACCTTGTAACTCCTAACCGGCTGATATGCTCCACCCCCTGGCATTCAATTTTTTGCTTAGCTAGGTGAGTACCATCACCTCCTGCTCTATTGACCTCCAAAGCAGAAACACCCTGTATATAAAAATTACTAAGGTAGGGTTAGTTCTAAGTCTAGGTTTGCTAAGTCTAGGCTTGCTTTGTTGCCGTAGTGTTATATACATTAGTTGCTATTTATTTCTATCTGTTATTCCTATTTACATTTATTTATATTGTTTACTAATGTTATTTAACTCTATCGGGGGAGGATATCGTTTTACTTCGTTTTTGTTTTTGGAGTTTTATTTTATTTTATTTTAACTTACTTCTACACTTTAATAACTATTTATTAGTTCGTTTCCCCTCCCCTTTTTTGTTTCTTATCATTTATATATCTATCTTCTAGCTTACTTATTTGAGTTTATTGAAACCGCTTACATTCTTTATATTTGCTAGTACTGTTAGTGTCAGGTGTGTTGACCATTTTTAGTGGTATGTTTATACTACTTGCACCGACCTTGTAGTTGGTAAGGTGCCTGTCCTTTTAAGAGGGGCAGATTCGATTGACTTGGTTCTTTGGTTTGTTCCTCCGCCTCCGGGGTTTTTTCAGACTTGCGTGATCGACACTTTGATATGAATGGTTTTAGCCTCTTTGGCGACCAGGTATAGTAGCAGTTACGGATACGGATGTTGTTGCTAATACAAATGTAGGGTAGTGACTTATGTTAGGATTTTCTAATTTGTCATCGAATTCTTTTAATGACTAAGTAAGTTTCAGGATGAGACTCTTAGTGTCATATGCTGAGTATAGGTCTATTTTACTGTTCTCGGATTGTAACTCCAGCTTAGTCTCGTCAAGGCATTTGTCTTTCTATTGTAGATGTGTTCGGAAAATAATTGTATTATTTGAGACTCAATGGCTGGATGTTCTCTGTCTCGTAGTGTAGGATTTGGGATCCCACTTGTAGTTGGCTGGCTTGGTTGGTGGAAACTATTCCTTGACCTTTTATTATTTTTGAGGATCGGAATTGTTGCGTCCTACACTGAAGGCGTACAATTGTTGGTTTACTTTATTTGATAAGTAGGTTTCTGGGAGGTATTTGTGCTCTAGTTCGCACTGACGATCTTCTTTTACTAAATTGAAGAGCAGATTCATTACGCATTCCATGGACATTGTTCCCTTTGTTATTGGAATGCTCCCTTCAGCCACGTACGTATCTTCGTTTGAATTTTGACTAATCTTTTTGAAAGTCTTCAGATCGTGTATTTTAGTAATAGTACAACCTCTGTTTGTGGTGAGCTACGTGCGAGTACTCTATTTCGGGTATCAACGAATGTTGTTTACTATTATGGATTGGAAAACTGTGTATCCTATGCAACTTCATTTGTGATAAATTGAAAATCGGACGTTGTATTCTAATAACTAATTTGTCTTGGACTAAGCGTGGTTTCGTTTTCGCTGTATGGTATAATAGAGACCGACAATTTTGTACATCTGTGCAAGTAACATGGAAGTTGTGGTATATTTCCAATAAATTTTTGGGAGACAGCACTAGCAGAAGTAATTGAAGATTTTTCCTGGCAATATTTGTATCCAGTTGGGTTTGTTGCCTGTACCCAATCTCGATAATTTGTAGGGTCAGGGTTAAAATTACTTCTTGCTTCAATTGTCTCATCAGCAAATCATCAGTGATATTTTGCATTTTATTTACTTGGTGATTTATTTGACGTTGTCTTTCCTAAAGGGATGTTGTGTGCTTTTAGATCTGCTGTAGTGTAGTTTTGACGACACTTAGCTGGTATCTTTGCAGATCGGCTAGTGGTTTGGCGTTTGTTTTGAACTCCGCGAGTCGACTTTATACCACTTTCACATTAGTGTTGTCCACGGTCCCGAATAGGTAGTGCATTGCATTTCCCATTCCACCAAAAAGAAATCTCGTTGACCTCGATTTTGGAACCACCTCTCGGATGGCACATGTTTTTGTCTTGATATTTTTCAAGAGTGAGTGAACATGTTTTTGTTGAACAAGGCATATCGCATCCGTTTGAGATCGATTTAAGCATAGTCGATATACTAGGCGTTCCGCCTGTTCTGGCCATTAGTGTTTGCTTGTCTAGTTCTATCAGATTTATTTCCATTAGTATGTTCCATGTTACATGTACTATGGTAGATTTGTAACTTACCTAGGACTTCATACAGTGTTCCGGTGTTGTTAAGGGGACTTAGAGTGTAGGTGTCCGCTCTTATCTGTCCCATTGCGAGGTGAAAATAGCACATTAAAAACAATATGTTCTTCATGCTTTGTAGAAAAGGAAGGTTAGGCTTCATTAGTCAATTAGTCTTGATAAACAATTTTGGGTGTAGAAATATTACTCATTAATTTGGTTGCTGAAGTTTTGTATAATGAGAACGCGTTTGTTAAAGATTTATTCACCATTTGATACTATTCGTAATAGTGTTTCAAACGATCATTGTGTACTACAACCTATCGCTTGCCCATTTTTATGGTAGTGTTTGTTGGGCTGGGTACATTGATTACCAGATATGGTCCAAACCAGATTTTCACACACAGCACAAAATTTCCCACGGACATCCAATTCTTGTCCCACAGATCCCATAACTATCCCGGGATATACAGGAAGTCTCCAGTTTACACTTGGGACCTTATTTCTAGGAGTTATCAGGAATTTCCCATAACTTATTCCCTGAAATATCCCACAACTACTTTAGATGGGAACATTTGCGGAATCTTAGTTCGAACGAAATACTCTCAGTATTTTACACACAGAAACATACGATACGGGATGTATAGGTAAATTTTGGGATCTCCTTGGGATATCCCACAACTACTTTAGATGGCAACATTTGCACAATATTAATTCGAACGAAATATTCTCAGTATTTAACGGGCAAATACACACGTGGTGTATAGAATGATTTTGGGATATCCCTGGGATATCCCACAAGCACTTCACAAGGGAACATTTGCAAAATGTTAATTCGAAAGAAATATTCTCAGCACTGGACAAGTACATACGGAATGTACAGGACAATTTTGGGACAAACATAGGAAAGTCATTTTTCAACCGTCCAGAAGCTTCTAAAATACGAATCATTTTCTTTATGTTCTCGGTTTATCATGGTTTTCTAGTGAAAGCGGTACTGTGCGCTTGCTGTGCTTCTGTGTGTCGGATTTGGAGACCGAAAACAAAGCAACAAAATATGTATTGAAAGAATCCATATACGGCCTGCGTTGCTTAAGACTGCTATATATGTACATTGTACATACATGTGCTCAATTATATTGTCGATTCTTTAAGCACTTTAGAGCTGAATTGAAATATTATATTATCGATTCCTGCATAGCTTCCTTGGTTTCAAGGCGTTTTAAAATTGCGAATCCTATGCGTCTGCGGGTGGAGTGTGCTTTGTATGTATATATATGTATATATATATGTAATTATAGTATGAATATGCATTAGATTTTTGATTCTACAATTTATTCTTGGTTTTTCACAGAGTTTGTCGGTTGAATTTTTAGAACGTGATTCTGTGAGTTTTCAGTAAGAATACACCATTTGCGAGTGTAAAGATTTGATATCAGCGTGTGTTTAATGTGAAGTAAACTTAATATTTATTATTGCTAAATTAATTCAACTTGATTGAACATTTTGTGGACATTTAAAAAAATAATTGTAAGAAAGCACGGGTTACCGAAGTATCTTCGTCTTGTATTACTACAGGTTAGCTACTACAGGTAAACTGAACTAAAATACCTGAACACTGGAAATGCTAAGGGGATAATTTTTCAAGTTTTCCCGAAGTGCTTTTCAGACGAAGTCGCTGAGCAATTCACAATTTACGGAAAGCGAAACAAGCGTGTATTTTTAACTCTTTCCGTCTGTAAGTTAATTAAAGGTAAGTTATATCTTAGAGCTGTATATTTTGATAAAACCTTTTATTTGGATCAAATATGCAGCATTTCTGTAATGTATCTTTTCTTAGTTAGAAATATGTTTATTCAATGATCCACAAATATTCTTAGTATTGGAATAATTAAGAATCACACTAAATAATGCTGATATTACAGTGAATTAGCATTACATTTTATATACAGGGTGTTTCCCACTAGGAGGTTAATAGAGTAGGAGATGATAATACTCACCTAGACGAACCAAAATTGTATGTCAGGGGTGGGGGGGGGGGGGGCAATATCA
This sequence comes from Dioctria rufipes, assembly GCA_963924295.1. Lineage (NCBI taxonomy): Eukaryota > Metazoa > Arthropoda > Insecta > Diptera > Asilidae > Dioctria > Dioctria rufipes. Next base: position 240,808,173 of record OZ002740.1, read on the forward strand.
ACCGTTTAGGAGTTACAGGGTGATTAAGAAAAAAAGCTAGTTTTTCAGAAAACACAATGTATCTTAAAAACTACAGTGCGTACGGTCACAGTTAAGAGCTCATGGTATGCAGAACTTCATGGCCTTTCAAACGACTGTTCAAACAGCCACTAAAAATGTCCCAGTTTCTAATTTGTTTTTACTTTAAGATCTAATAGTTTTGCAAGATGGTCGTTAACATAAGTTTTTTTTTATAAAAATTGTAAACTGTAGACTCTCCTCTTTCATGTATCCTATTACACCCAATGTACTATCTGAAGCCCTTTAAGAGTTAACTGTGACCATACGCACTGTAATTTTTAAGATACATGGTATTTTGTGAAAAACCAGCTTTTCTTCTTAATCACCCTTTAACTCCTAAACTGATGATATGCCCCCCCCCCCCCGCCACCACAATACATTTCTTGGTTCGTCTATGTGAGTATTATCACCTCCTGCTCTATTGACCCCCTGGTGGGAAACAGCAAAAACTTACACTTAATGTTCGTAAAAAACGCAGCTGATATTTTTAAGGTAGGCACATTTATATTGATTACTGATCAGCGTTAATTTAATCCAGATGCAATTCGAGCGGACCGTAGAATGGACCAAATAACGAATGGGGAGATAAAAGATCCCATTAAAACCTGGATAAGGCACGCCGCAGAAAGATTAGCCTGGCATAACAACAAGTGAGTTTTTAATTTAGTAACAATTATTGGAATCGTTTATATACAGGGTGTCCCGTAAGTCGACGTCAAGCCGGATCGGGCGATAGACCAAAACATAACAGTTACCAGAAAAATATAAAAAAAAATCTATGTCATATGTTTTTCAAATTACAAACATTTCTTTTGTTTTCGAGAAAGTGTACACCCTGTGATGGGTTTTTAGCTCCTGTTGCTACAAATTTTTACTTTTTTTTTTCAATTTTATTTTTCTTATGTAATCCTGAATAGTGCTTATGTAACCTGTTGCTTTAAATTCTAAGCCAACGAAGAATAGAAAATTAATATTTCACCCAACTTTAACTGACTGTAATGAACAAAAAAATGTACAACGCGACTTTGGCAAGTAACTTAAAAAAGTTGATGCATTTAATAAGGATTCTAAAATGGTATAACACTTGCTACATTATTTCTTAGATTACGAAAAATAAACAATTTTCTTTAGAAACCCAGTTTCGAAAAATATCTTTTTACTTACTAAAAATGATTCTAGTGCTCCCAAAGCTTGCCGTAAGACCGTAACTTTAAGATATCAGTTTGAGTGAGACGGGGGGTCATTGCATGAAATGTGAGTAAGCCAGATAGTGACGTTAGCGAGTCAAATTATCGAGTTTTTACAAATGTACACCGTCTACTCTCCACAGGGGGCCGACTTCCAAACCAGGTACATGGTGTAGGAAGAAGTTCCTGACCTTACGAGGACGTAGTACTTCAAGCAGTTGAAGAAGACCCAAGTACTTCGGTACGTGCAATCCAGAAAAGCACAGGAGTCTCTAAAATTATAGCTCACCAAATTTTGCAAAAACATGAGCTCCAGAATTACGCAAGCAGTTGAATTTGTCAACAATGGAAGATTTGCCCGTCTGATAACCCGATCCTTCTTAAGGAGATGTCGAACTTCTATTGCAGCTGAAGGATGGCAGTTTGAACATCTTTTGTAAATAATAAATCTTAGCATTCAAATAATTGGTATTTAATTTTAAACTTAAGGAAAATTTGTCTGAAATTTAACAAAAAGTTAAGATAGCAAATAAGATATATAATGCTGAAGTAAATGCTTTTTGGAGTTTAACTGAGTTTTTTTTTTGCCTACCTACAATTATTTTTATTTTTTCTGTGGACATTGTGTGGTACGCCATTATAAATAATAGAACTTAAAAACGTTGTCTCCCACACTTCGGCAGGCACTCCCAGAGATGTCCTAAGTTCTTGATTGGGACCGGACGGGATTTACCACGGATAATATATGTATCATAACAGGATTTCCCATTAACATACCACGGATATATTTGTGCTCTGTTGGATGTGCCTGAGTACAACCTCAGGAAATCCTGTGGGAAGGTGATGGGATCACCCAGGGACATCCGAAGCGCGGACATTCGGCACTCCCAGGGATGTCCTAAGTTATTATCTGGAGCCGGACGGGATTTCCCACGGCCAATCGATATATCCTGACAGGATTTCCCAGTAACATACCACGGACACATTTGTGCTGTGTGGGAGACAGCTTATGCTTTCCACTTTTATTTTTGAGGTAGACTTTATCTCCTAAGTTGAAAGTGAGAGGTCTGAATGTTTTGTCGTAGTAGGCTTTCGAGTGTTATTTGCTGGCTAAAAAATTTTTACTTTCCGTAGCATTCGATTTTTGTAGTCTGTATTTCAAGATGTAATAACTTTCGTGATTATAAACGGGTTCAGGAACCCGTTTTACGTTTGATGGGATATCCGCCGTGAAGCCGTAAAGGTAATCCATTGGGGTTAATTTAGTACCCTGGTGTACACTGTTTTTGTAGACGAATGCAGCGGTTCGCAGGAATTGGTCCCATGTCTTGGGATCTTCGTCTACGATTGTATGCAAATATTTTATCAGGGCTCTACCTGTACACTCTACTGCTGCATTAGACACTGCATGATACGCTGAAACTTGTAACTTCCTTACCTTTAGCAGTTTGGAGACCTTTTTGAACAGCTCACTCAAGAAATTAGTTCCCTGATCGGTGACTATCCTCATTGGAATGCGATAGTGCGTGACAATTTCGTCTAAGAAAATTTTTGCTGTTACTGCTTCTCCATTAACTATGGCATACCAAGCGACAAATTTGGTGAGATTATATTGAAAAGTCAAAATGTATTTATTTCCTGCTATGGTCTCTTCTAGTGGACCTACGATATCCAGATAAACCTTGTCGAACGGTTGTTCTGCGATGTGCGTTATTACCATTTGCATCTAAAATTATGTAGATATCTTCATTGTTTGGCATTTAGGGCTTTTTTGACGAATTTTTCGATATCGCTAAGAACGTGTCTCCACCAACACTTGCGTCAAATTCCTAAAGACTCCCTGATGGCCACCGAAAGGAGAATCGTGATAGTCCTTTAGGATTGCTTGAACTTCCTTGGGGCTCCTGATTAACTCAGTTGCCTTGACTGGACTTATATTTCGGTCGTGCGTAACTTGGGATGGAATTTCTGTCTCTGTGGGTTAAATTTTCTTATCTTCCGCTACCGTGGGCTCTATTTTCTCAGTAATTTAGCTAATATTGGCCTCTTGGGCTTTCTGTTTTTAGCTGTGGTTAGGGCGAAGCAATGAGCCGGTTTGTTTGTATTTCTTTCGGGGATTATTTTCCTTCAAATCTGAGTCCATGGTGTGGTGGATTTGAGCTTTTACGTTTAAGGCGTTACCTAATTCTTCTTTGTTTATTTCTTGAAGAATGCTGGTGAAAGCATCCGCATTAGTAGTATAACTTCCTGATTTATATTCAATGCTATAATCGAATTCGAATAATTTGTGGTCAAATATCACCAAACGGGAAGTTCGGCCTTTCACATTACAGGCACGTTGAGATATCTGTGCTCAAGCTAAGGGGGGGGGGGGGGTGCCGGTTGTGAAACGATAACTCAACTTTATAAATTCAAATAAAAAATTCTTTATTTAATTCATATACTGCTAATATCACAAATTCAGTACTTACAACTAACCTAGATTACTACTATATTTTTAAGAATTCAACATTTATACTATCCTAAGCTAACAATTCAACATAAATTCAATACTTCAACGCAGAAATATACTGCCACCGAGATTTGTTCTCCTTATTTCTGAAAAGGAATTAAAATTCACCATTAATAAAACAGAAGTTCTTGTGTTGTACGTCTAAGCACTATAGTAAGAAAACGTGGCAGAAGTATGTTTCTGCAGCAAGATTAAATTCTTGCTTAAAATAACGATAAAATAAAGCAGAAGTAGGGGAGCTGAAGAAATATCAGAATTAATTTTCTGCAGTAGGAGTAAATTCCTACTTAGATGTGGGATGGAATTAATGCAGAAGTAAATTTCTGCAGTAGGAGGAAATTCTTACTCAGGTGTGGAATGGAAATTAATGCAGAAGTAAATTTCTATAGCAGGAGTAAATTCCTACTTAGGTGTGGGATGGAAATTAATGCAGAAGTAAATTTCTGCAGTAGAAGTAAATTCCTACTTCGGTGGGAGATGAAAATTAGCAGAATTAAATTTCTGCAGTAGGAGTAAATTCTTACTTAGATGGAAGCAAAATTGGATTTGGATAATTTAGGAAAAAATCAGATTAAACTGTGATGTGTTTAGATCAAATTCTGAATTGGGAATGGATGATTCTGCTGCAGCTCGTTGCCTTTTTATAGCCGCCGCAAACCGCTACGTTTTGGTTGCCTTGGCAACGATCGTTCTGAAAGTTGTTAACTTTGACGACGGCATCCCGCAGTGACGTCATAGTGGACGATTAAAGTTGCACTGAACTCTGACTGCGGCGAAGGCGAGAACATCTGATGTAATGTGCTGAGTAGGTAGAAAAAATGGTAAGTTTGCAATATTTATTAGTTTTTATTGGAAATAATTTTTTTTTGTCTTTTTCAGAATATTCTTATAAATGGAGGAAATTTAGGACTGCGTTGGATTGAAGGGAGGAAGTTCCCTAGCATCAGATGAGTATTTTTTCTTTAAATTATTTTAAGATAAGATTCTTTGTGTTTCTTTTTTGTATCTTTTTAGGAACATATATTGGGGAAGGAGAAACCAGCGAGGGATTTTATGTGTGGAATGAACACACGTTTTCTTGTTTTCGTTCTAATATATGGTCTAATGCGTCACAATGGGTAATCGTCTACTTATCCGAATTTCGCGCTCTCTCATACAATTTATCTAACAACTTAGTAAGACTTACTTGACTATTTGAATCTGTAAAATCTGCTTATTTTTGCAGCTGGAGGCCTTGGGTCATCTTAATTTCTTTCAGATCTAGTTGAAAATGAGCCTTCTTCGAGCTCCTCTTCAACTCAGGATTGTTGTGCTTCAAATGTTTGACGAGCTGGCTGCGGAAACTTCAAGCTGCTTTCCGAGCTATTTCGGCCTATTTAGTGAACGTCCATTTTTAGAGATTTTTTGTATCCCTCGGTATTGCTTTTGCACTAATACGGGTGAACGCTTGCATGCCAGGAGCAGGGGCGCCTAGAGATGGTATCTGCCCAGAGTTGGGGGTTACTTGGCATGAGTGGCTTTGTCACAAGTTCCCCTTGGGTCTTATGTCTGTCTATTGTAAATTTAGAGAGACGGGCTTGTACTATCCCACCGGCTGTGCCAAACTTTCTACGTATATCCCGTAACTAGATAAGGAGGTATTCACTACTTATCAAGGTGTGCGCGATAGCGCCTCTTTTTTATTCCTTTGGATACGCTAAAATCACAAGTCACTATCTAGTAGATTGGATATTTATTATTTTTTCCGAATACTATTTTCTTTTACAAATTTTTTTTATTTTAATCACAACTAACTTTCACGATTAACTTTCACAATCTTTCCTTATTTCAAGTACGGTTCATTTTTTTTCAATTTTTCTTTTACTGGATTTTTAAAATTTTTTCTTTTCGAACTTTCCGCAGCTAGTGCTCGCCTGAAATTTTCTTTCTTTCTCTCTTAAAAACTGTTTCATTTTTCCACAGTACAACCGCCTCGCCACCAATTTCTTTCATCCATCTTTAAAACTGAACTCACACAAATATCTTTCTTTATGCTTGGTTTAGTGAGGTCATCCGTTATCTAACTTAGTGCAATTTTGACACATGAAAGTTGAGTGTTCCGTACAAATTGCGACAAGTGTGGTTAAAGAAAAAATAAAAAAAAAATATTATAGCTGAAAAACAAAGAAGAATAAAAAAACTAGAGATCTAGATCTAGAGTAAAGATGGTCAACTGCATTATGGAATGACAAAAAATCGATAGATTAGTTAGTTATTGTTTAAGGAATTGCTAGAGTTAGATATTAATGTTAATATTTTTCTATTTTATGTGTTATCGACCAGTTTATGAGCCATAATTTTAACAAGAGGTAGCGGGTTTGAAATATACACTATCATGTTCTGGGAATAATTACGCAAAGCTATTTTTTTTTTTTTTTAAATAGGAAATTGCGAAGTTTTTCTAAACTATAGCGCGAAGGAGTTTCTTTTCAAAAAATTTGACATCATCTGTGAATATAAAATCGAGTGTGCAATTGTGCGAGTGCGGTAGTTATTGGCTATAGTAATAAGCGTTGCATATATCATTCTAAAGCTGCACTATCAGGAGAGATATCTATGCGAATTATTTTCTTTCATTATGGGATTCATATTCAAGAGAAGCTTCACAATCGCTGACGCGATCTTACATGTTTGGTTTAGTTATTAGTCGTCTACTTCGAAATAAAGCGAAACAAGTCTTGAATATAATGTAAGTAATTTCAGTATGTACTGACTTCGTTATAGATATGAGCATCCATTAGGCCATTTGTAAAATTAAGTCAAGCAAAATTTTAACTGGTTGTGGATAGTTGTTTTCTAGCCATATTGTATTGTATATATAGATATGAGAGACATAGGGACAAATATGACTTGAGGGCAGATACGTAAATGCCAAAATATTATTTTATCGTAATTTATGCATCCATCTGCAGAATCAATTAACACAAATAATACAGAATGTGTTTTGCTGAAGTATCTTAAATTTAAACTTAATTTTTATCCTTCCCGACCCTATTCATTTATTATGTCTTAATCAAAAGTTTAAAACACATCTTCATTGGTAGGAAATAACATATCATTTTATTCTCAGCATGTACATATCTCATCCAATTAACATGGTTTACATTTTTCAAAACCAACATGAAAATTAGCTCCGGAATGTGCATATTTCGAAATTCTTATCTTTATGATATCTTTCGAGAGATAATTTTCATAGAAAACATTTGTATTCATCACGTTTCTGTATCACCTCTTGTTTTTCATTACGGAGAGCCCTTTTGTAACTTGTGCTTCATTAGTATTTCAAGTATGTTGCCTTTTGTGAGTAGGAAGTGAGGAAGAGATTTGAATTAACAATTAACTAAATGAACACATGAATACACGACAAACTGGCTAATATTGTTACCAACTTGCATGTAAGGATGGAAATAATTGAATTTCTAAGGTCGACAACTACTATAAGAAAGTGTCACAAAGACATTCTTCGTGTGTTGATTGAAGTTTTACAAAAAATTATAAAATTTAATTGTGTTTGACGATTTCACAATTTTAGCCATAAATTCTTTATATAATGGTGGGAAGTGTCTTTCTATCCGTTCGAAGTTGGCCAATACGCTGTACCAAAATCTTACAGCAGCTAAACAAATTCATTTCTTTCTAAAAATTCGCAAATAAAATCCTTTGGACGAACTGTACCTAAAAAGCAACGGGTTGAGATCTTCCGGCTCCTTTACACATCCTTTCAGTCTATTTCTCTTGCTGCAAAAAACAGTCTAGATGCTGCAGGGAATATTCCTTTGTGTTTTTTGGCACTTTAAAAAAAAAATCTTGGTTTCCATAATTACTTTTGATAATCGTTTTTGAAGTAAATTTTGTTCGAAGAGCGAAAAATCGCTATTGCATGTACTGACTTTTTTCTATTCCGCATGATTATTGTCTCTTTAAGTCAACCGAAACTTTTCTTCACAACACCAAAAAGGAGCTACAATTTATTTCTCTCGACATTCATATATTAAAATTCGAGAAGGTGAAATTACATTGCATTCTTGAATATTTATTTCCATGGGCAGAATCAAAATACTTCTTTGGGCTTTATAAATTTCGTTTTTAAATATACTTATATAGATCGAAGTTTCTAGATTTCTACGCTAACGTTATCATACAGAAATTTAAATTTTCACTTGCTGATACTGATTGAATTAGAGAATTGAAACTCTTTTATAGAAATGTTATCAAGGATATGAACTTGTCGAACAAATTCTTACAATATGAAAATTTAAATTTTTTACGTTTATTTTGACACAAAATAAGACTGCTTTTACACAGAGCCCTCAAATATTGCTTGCATTAGTTATATTACAATTTTAGGTGTATTTTAATAAATGACTACAATTTTATTTAAAACTCACGCTCGTTCACTCATACTGAAAAACGGTATGCTAGCTATAGAAGGTTTTTGAAGTAAAGAGTTTTTTGGACAGTAAAAAATATGAAAGTTCTATAACAATTTAATGTCCCACGAACCATTTTAGATGGAATTTGTAGAAACAGAGTAAATGATCCAACGAGTACACTTTCAAAAGAAGGGCAGCTGTATTTATCTTTAAATTAAATATTTATTTCAAAGGAAGACGGAAATAGAGCGAAGACTTAGAATAGGTAGGTTTACGCTAATTTTCAATCAAACTGGAATAGAAAATAAAAGGTAAAATAATGAAAAAGAAAACGAAAAATTTCTAAACAAATTCCGTTTTCTTTTTCCTCATAGAAATTTTGGATTCGTCGCCGTACTAAGTATAGTTTTGTTTAGATTCGTTAGTTAAGAAAAGTTGTTCATAAATTTTTAAAGTTTTGCAATGTTAATTATATTATTTTCTGGTATTTTATACAGATTATTTGTTTAATTATTATCAACGGTGGATACTGCGGTGCATTTAAGTGTTATAATTAGTGCTGGGACATCGGAATGGAACATTGATGTTCAACATCGATGTTGACATCGCCCAATAAGCATCGATGTGGCGATAATATCGATCACATAACTTCGATGTACAAACCACATCGATGTTAATAAATTTTAAACACTTTGAACAAATGTCTGACTGGTAAATCATAGAAAAAATGCTGTTTTCCAGTTTAGAATTTTTTCTCTCGTCTTAATTTAAAGTTTCTTAAAAATAACGATAAATTAATTAAATAAAAATGAAAAATGTCAAGTCCGAAAACTTCTTATCTACAGACTGAAGAAACAATAACTGGCAAAGGCGTTTTCCCTGCAAACTGTTTCTCTTTTGAGTTATACTCTCGGTCATGGCTGGCTTAGACAAGACAGTGCAAGACGTGATAAGCCAAGATATATAAGTTGGTGACGCTGCCATCATTCCAAAGGATTCATAAGGAGCGGTTCCAAAGGAGAGCTTAAATAAAGGGGTATTTCCAATTGCCTACGTTCCGAACTTTCTTCCGATGCTTCTGTTGTTTTTTCAATCATCAAGCGGATGTAATTAGTACATAAATTGAATTTTGTTGATCCTGAAGGGGCCCATACACGGTCACGCATGTTTGCCAACACGAGTAGGACAACGATGTTGTCACGCAGATTTGACCGTGTGTGGGCCTGTTTGTTGTGTGACACATATGTTAAGCGGTTGGACGAAAATCAAATTAGTTTGATTTTGAGTGACGGGGCTAAGTGTTTGACAAAATATTGAACCGCGCAGGGTGATGTTTGTCACGAATTCGACATTCTTTGAGTGAAGTCCATTGAAGAAATAATAGCAATTAAAAGTTCTAACAGCTCTTGAAATGTGTTCCTATCCTAATGTTGGGCAGCATGTTTGACAGTGTGTGGAGAAAAAGCTTTCATGTGTGGCACACCAAGTTGGATAGCATTTTCGCCTTGTATTGGCCGCTAAAATAATAAGCAAACCTGTATCGCTCTCCTGTGGCTTAATTTCGTTGGTCTCCATTCAGTCAGTGACAGGAGTGTGATGCAAGGTCACTCTGATTGTTTCCTCACAAATCATTCTAAAAACTAATGATGATTAATTGTAACGATGCTTTGAAAATGAAATGAACAATCACTTCACTACTTCTCTTTCCGTTTTACCACAAAAATTTTATTGAAATATAAGTATTTTTTTTTTCAAATGTAGATAATTTTTTGGAATTTTATTTGCTTTTTACAGTATGCATTTATTCCTTTGCGGTAAGAAGAATATAATTCCCTCACATCAAAAGGATAACATAGATGTACGTCGATGTTTTAGTGCGTCGACATCGATGTAAAAATATTGAACATCGAAAGCCCAAACATCGATGTTTTAAAAACATCAATGAACATCGCCCAGCACTAGTTACAATCACTGCTTCAGCCTACACTCACTTCGAACAACGAAAAAAACTGAAACGTAAAATTGAGAGGCAAGGAATAATATTAAGATGATCGTCTGAACAGTAGAATGATTAGGTCACTTCAAGGAATCCATTGGAATAATCTATTCTACGTATTTACCGACACACTGTACATATCCTGACAATCTAGCACACCTCATCAATTTTTGTTCAAAGTTTTCTGAATTACATATATTTAAAAAATACCTCCATTCAAACTTTAAGAAGTACAATTTTCTGCTTTCTACAGCTTCCTTAAAACACCGCAAGGAATAAGAAAACAAAAGAATAAAAAAGCAAGTAAAAAAGCTAGAAAATCTAAGAGCAATTATAACCTATATGAATGTTCGTATGTAATTTCATATAGTGACCCTTCTGTGGACGTGTGATTCTTGCAGTGGGTTTTCGCTTATATTTCTAGAAGGGTACTTCGGACAGCAAAAATAACTGTAAGAAATTTCATATTCTAAAGAAATTTTTAGTACAAAAAAACGTCCAGGGCTGATCGTTTTTAAAGAAAATTTATATGGCAACACCATGAAGGGGTTGCCTGATTTAGTTCATTTTAGAAATTTCATTTACTATTGTTATGAAAACACCACGTACTGAATTTGAGCTCTATTCTTCGACGCGTTCTGAGGCAGTACTCGAATATATAGTAAAAACCGAAATTTTTGAATGGCAGCTCTAGAAAGGAGATGCCTGATTCGCCCCATTTTCGAACTTTGTTTTTTTCGTTAAAAGTCCCCTGTCTAAGTGAACGTTCTTCCAGTTATGGTGAGGACGGACAGACGGACAGACGGACATGAAAAAATCAAGATTTATTTTAATATTTTGCGTTGGTGGCCAATCCATTTTGCTCTACCATCATTATCTCATTAGAAACGGAACCGACCGACATATCCATGGGCGCACCGAGAATAGGACGAATGGTACCGGTCCCCCTCCAGAATGTCAGTTTTCTGAACATAATTTACAAATTACGTATAAAATGTGGTCTGTATATTATTACAAAGTCCGATAAAATAAAATAAAACCTTTTAATCTACAATAGCAGTCTTTAAGTGCTCAGATGGGTGCAGGAAGCGACTTTAGAGCACAATTTTTCTGACTTCTTGGGACTTGGGACACCTATGCCCCCCCCCCCCTCCCGCCCCAAAACCAAATCCTGGGTGCGTTACTGGACATATCCATTATCCTTGAAAACAAGTTTTCAGAAAAAGGAGTTCCATTAACTTTTTGTTTAAAATCCAAAGCTTCCCTAAATAAGTAAAGTTTGTTTCACACGATTGCGATGCGTACATTCTGAGATACAATATTTTTTTAACTTCCACCAACCAATTTTGCTTTAACCAAAATCGGAAATGGTCGATGCACAAATTTACACAAAATTTGTCATTTTTCTGTGGAATGATCCTTCTGCAAGTTCTTTTTAGCTTTATTTCTCCTCCATATACATACGTTAGTTGAGAAAATTTATTCAAACCTTAAGTTCAAATAATGAATACTATGATTTTGCCAAGCGAAAAACACAATACTTCGAAAACTTGTGGTATACTGCCTTGATCAAAAAGTTTTAGGAATTTATTGAGAAAATTGAAAATACAAGTTTATTCATCAAAGTTGATTTTGGGCTCGTGCCACACATAAACATTTGTTTTTGATAGAGTATCGCTGCCGAAATACGGTACATTTCTAAGGTCTTCACATCGTTGAATCCGTTTTTAACACAAAATTTAATGCAAATACATTAAGGCAAAGTTCATTCCATATTTAAAATCGTAAAAAATGGGAAGCACGCACAGAGGCAGATGTAATCAATATGGCGTAACTCTGACACGGGTCAAACTGAAATTTGATGACAATGTCACTGAAATACATGGCAACATAAGAAAAAAAAAAAAAAAAAAAACTCGGATGACTGAGAGCACCACACGGTGTTCGTTCCTTTTTGATCGAGGTGGTATATTTTTTTCATTAAATTTTTGGTACGATAGGTGTATAACATTAAGAAATGAAGAGCTTTTGTCAATATGAATGATAGTTTATGCATTATGTAAATTAACATTTAATCGTCAGAAATTATGTCAAAACACTCCCATCTTGACAATACCTCAGAGCTATGGTATGTAGAGGATAATCGTGTGTTAGTGGGAGGCTTGGGAGTAAATCTTCTGGGAGTTTTGTGGCAATTTCATACTTATAAAGTGTAATTCCTGATAGATAAATACAGCTTAACTCTTTCCGGGGCAAAATATAAAAGATACCAAAATTGTTCAAAATATCACTTTATCTAGAATTTATATTGCTCAGTTAAACATAAAATAACCATAAAAAAAAATAACACCCGCAGGATCCTGCGCCAGGACATGGTATGCTGATCATACCACTGCCCAAATTAGGATATATCCTGATTGGGATAACATGGTATTTTACTTGTGGAAATCGCTAAAGCACAACTTCGTTTCACTAAAGCAAAGTGGCTCATTACATGTAGAGCACATCCACTTTGTACGTCGTTGATGGTCTTTCTTACTACAGGGAGCACAGCATCGTAAGGTGGTTCTTGTTGGCAGATGTTGTGATGCTGCACGTATAGCTGGGTTTATATATGGTTTATTTTTCTTTATTTGGACTTGTTTTCCTGTTTTGGGTCCTTTTTTACGTTCAGAAAGCTGTATATTTGTTAGAGCCGTGATTATGTCCAGTTTAAAATTTTTTAGATGTTCGTTATATCCTAGAAATGTTGCTAAGATATAAGAATTTACGACGTCACCTCAAAAAAGTGGTAAAAAATTCTGGGCCATCATTTCCGGCTTTTTCTGTTCAACTCATAATATTTTTTTAGTTGGTCAAATTTTTCCACGTTGTTCATATGTCTATTATAATCTTGAACTACCTGCGGGCAACAAATTAACTGAGAGGATCCTTCACGTGTCCTTCTATGAACTTCAGTTACATGCTCCGGATCATGATAATTTGACAGTAATGTAACTGTTTTATTATCCATCCATTTCAGAAATAGAAGTCCAGTGTCACTAGCTCTCCAATCAAAATCACCTCTAGCCAATTTCTTATTAGCTTTTGTATCCCTTGGCATGTATTTTCGATTTGCTTGCACAGTTCCGCAGGCATAAATACCCTTTCTTTTCAGTTCAACCAACAGATTGCATGATGTGAAGTAGTTGTCAAAGAAGAGTTTGTGTTTCTTCGAAAACTCTGAAGACAAATTTAAGACCACATTTTCTACGAGATTCTTCTGTACTACATCACCTTTCTTTCCTATATATATTTCGAAATTGCATATATAACCACTCTTGTCGCACAGCATCTAAACTTTGCACCCTCTTTTTATGGTTTTTTTGGCATATATTGTTTTAGTGTGTACCGACCTTTGAATTTAATCATGGACTCATGAATTGCAATATATTCTCCAGGAACAAAGTTATCGTGAAATCTTTTCAGCAACATATCCAAAAAGGTCTGAACTTAAGCTTATTAAAATTTGCTGACCCTCTTTCAGGCATTACAGAGGTATCGTTCAAATGAATATAACTTAGAAGCCAACTAAATCTTTTTACTGATAATAACTTCGAAATAAATTCGTCATGTAGTTTCGGACGAGAAGACCAATAGTCGCGATAGCTCGCCTGCGTTTTTATTCCCATCAAAAAGTTAATTCCAATAAATACTTGTATTTCTACTGATGTAGTTGGAATATAAAACTTTCCTGATTTTTGTGCATATAAATTGGTTTATTATTATTATTATTTATTATTTCTGGAGTTAAAAATTGTTTGAAAATGCTTAGAGGATCGTGCGATGGGAGATTGTTAATGTTTCCTGATGGCCCATAATTGCTTCCTAAAAATGGTGTTGGGGAAGCGATAGCAAAATCCTTTGCCCAAAGGGGTGCACGAACATGCTCTTGATTCCACAATTGCTGCAACTCAGAAATTGGGATTTCATCGTCGCTGTCAAATTCCTCTTGAAACCTGTTAGATTGATGATCTAATAATTTTATAACACCATTTTTAACCAATTTAACTTACGTATGCCGTCGAAGTTGTTATATTATTTTCCGGTGAAGAATTCTCATTTTCAACAAATAAATCATAAAGTGTATGTATTTCGGCTCCTTCTGACTCACTACTATAATTAGCCAAGTCCTCTGATTCAGTATCAGAGGGAATGTCAACAAATTCAACATCATCAACATTCAAATATGAGAGTATTTCTTCATTATTTATTGTTTTTCTGTTCATATTGCACACTTATTTTCTCGGTTAAATTTGAAAAAGGAACAATGGGTAGTGGTATAAAATCTATACCACGCACTTTAATTTCTCACAAAAACGTAAATACAAACTGATTCTCACAAAATTCCTTACTAAACTCCGTGCACATTCATTGCATACTCATCTGAAGTTAAAATATATCACTGTTCTGCATTTATTTCTAGAAAATTTAAAAACCGTTATGCGCCTACTGCGGCTTAAATCCAGCTCCTTTAAACTATTCAGAGAAGTGGTATATATGACCTACGCACACAATTTTTTTTTTACTTCAAAGAGAGCAATGGAAACTATATTATTACGTGGAAATTAGAATATACCATCGGTCTTCGTAGCAAGGAAAAATCTTAGAATTAGTGGTATATTCAATATATCACTGCCCCGGAAGAAGTTTTTACACATAATGGCCTTTTTTTTGGCAAAATCTTTAGTCACATACTTTAGTTTTTCCCGTTTTGTTGTTCATTGTTTATTTATTTAATTGATTAAATGTGGAGTTGTTATTTTAATTTATTTATTCTATTGCGGTAAATATTTTATATTTATAAATCCATGCGCTGAAACCTCTAATGGAAATTGTATTTAGACAGATTAACAGTTGCAATAAATAAATCTATAATATAATAATTACATATAACCAATTACCATTCCGTTAATTACCCTAATTATCACACGAACAGACCATGACATCTTACCCCATCATCCATTATTTTCACAGCATGAAACCGATTACTGCTGAAAATTCAAATACCACATCATCGAACAAGTAATTATTGAGTGCAATTTCTAAATAATCTGAATAACATATTTTCCTTCACACAAAACTGAAAAACCTATAATTTTCACGTACATATTTTTTCACACGAGCAGTTTATCAGAACTAAATTTAAATACATTCCGCCAAACTGTAATTTTCCTAAAAGCTCGTAGAGTTAGAAAGGTAATATAAATTATTGAGAACGAATCTAAGTTATTCTAATTAATATCATAACTCGGTACAGCCGCGGGATAATTATATATTTCATTTTAAATTTGAGAAAAGAAAATCATTTATTTTCTAATAAAGTAAAGTCGTTTGAAAGGTAAAACTAATTCATTTGTTTAAATAAAATGAAATCATTTATATCGTTTGCTATTTTTTATGTTCATCTTTTTTCCCAATTGCAATAGCAATTGGTAAATTTTAGCCTTGAGAATAAACTAAATCCGTATTTTCACTAGTTTTAATAACGCGAGTACTTTATAAATATAATAAATATAAAAATACAAAATAGAAATGTATATAGATACTGAAGTGTACATATTTAATATACCTCAACCTACATAATATCGAGAAGTGTGCTTATTATAAATTAGAATATCGACTGCAATAAATACATCCTATTCATACAAAGCAACCCACTTTGCGAGAATTTTCCTCGCATTCCGTATATAAATCTCCTGATGAGCATTAAGAGCACATTAAGGACTCGAAAACTTCAGAGCCAGAGAAGTCATGTGAAAGGTAATTAAAACTGTCATTTGGTTAAATTTATGGGTGCCAAGAAAAAATATTTTGGAGAAGCATAACTGCTGTAAATCAATGGAAGGGTGACGGTGCAGAAATTTTGACCATTTCGGTGTGAACTCTCGTGAGTATAATAATGTTATCCCGTTTGTCCTTAGAATTGCTTTTAAATATGGCCTCAGGTACGTGCCACTCCCCGTACTAATTTACACACCTAAATCTTCAGCAATAGCCCGCAGTTTGTAAGAAAGTTAGTCTTCTAATCAAGGAAAAAGATGAAACGAAGTTAAGAATGTTGGAGTCCATCTCTATTACGATGCTATACCCTTCCAATTCTAGTTGTTGGGCGATGATCATTTTCACACGTATACACGATTTCAAAATTTGCAAGAATTCTCTAGTGTACTAGAGGTGTGTAAAACAAATATTGCATCTATTCTCGTGGTACTAAAGCCCATCAACAAATATGAAGAAATGGGCTATGTTGCTGATACATAGGTGGACTATTGGGTAACACAATATTGCAATGTAACACGCACGACTTTGTTTATCTTGTCACCAGGAAAACGGTTTCGGCGTTCTGCCAAACTGGATAATGCAGCCGTTGTTAAACACTGGGGGTTTTGATGGGTGTGTACTACACAACAGTACTGTGCCATTTTAATTAAGTTTCACGGGCGGGGCTCTGCGATTACTTCGTAATTTTATCCTTTTAAATTTCAACAGCGAATTCAATGAAAATTCGCCCTCCATGGAGCATTTTTTTACCTGTTTCTTCTTTAGTGTATTAAGATTGCTCCCTATTGCTTAATTAATTTTTAATTCAATTACAGCTTTTTGTATAGAATATTAAATTCTGAACTGCCCCACCAAATGCCATTTATAGATTTCCTGCGTGTACCTATGTTGTAATTCTTGTATTATGGAAAGCGCAACCCAGCGGGAAATGGATGCAACACTGCTTTGAAGCCGTTTTGCACCTTTGGCATGCATCTTGGACCCATTTCCGCACCGAAATTTTACATACGATATCCTAGGCAGGGTGTGGTGTCTTTCTGGAGGAATCAGTGTCGATGAAAACGTCGGTGAATTATCATCGATGAAATCGCCTGGGAATAATCATCGACGAAAAAGTCAATGAATAATGTTCAAGGAAAACTTTAATCAATAATCATCGTAGAAAATATTCACGACCAATCAATTTTTGCAGATCCAGGGGTACTTATATGTAACTTGGATCGAGTAAAGTCGAAAGGAAGTTCAATTGGTTACTGCGATACCAGGAAAAAGCACCTTTCAATGTCCACTGAGTAAAATTACTTATAATTTTTATTTTTTATTTATTTTTTCGTCTAAAATACTTATTCTAAACACTTAAGATTATAAAATCAATTAAAGATAAGGTCAGTAGAAAAGATTTAATTGTTTCCAAAGCTGATAAAGGTGACCATTGTAATTCTTGATAAATTTAATTATATTAACAAAATGCAAGAGTGTTTAGAAAAAATAAATATTAAAATATTAAATGGAGATCCCACCAGAATGTTCAACCAAGAGGTGATTAAATCAGTAAATAGAGCAAATAATATATTAACTCGAATAGACAAATTCAACTTCAAAATTGCGAGTCCGTCAATTCCTATTTTATATGGACTTGTTAATTTACACAAAGAAAACAGCCCATTAAGATCTTCATCTTGTCAAACTCCCGCACACTCTCTTTCAAAGCACTTAGCTAAATTAACACCTGACTTGATCGGTTTCGTTCCACAATATTCCATAAAAATTCCCAGGGATTTCCAGACAAAGTTAAAAACTTCCAGCTTTCGTGTAATTCCAGACTTGTGTCGTTTTTGAGGCCAGCCCGTCCCTTTAACTCGTACACGAATTTGTCTGACTGTATATTTATATATTTCTTTTTTACTATTTTTGACACTCTCGTAGACCCACTTTTCGTCATCGCAGCGAGCTGAAATTTGGCACACAAGTTCACGTCGCGTCACAATTGAATTTATCGAAATTTGAACCTGAAATTTCCATGGAAAATCCGGAAAATCGGGAAAAATCATTTGAAAATTTGGTACAAATTTGATTAGTAATAAATCCGTTTTAGGAAAAATGCAGAGTTCTCCGATTTTTCCGAAAAAAATTTCCGGAATTTTCTGACTTTTCTGGAAAATTTTCCGATAAAAAAGATTTCCAAATTATGCAAGATCAAGTTCCCTATCAACTGGCATCATTACTTTCTCTCCGACAATGGTGAAAACTTGCAGAAAAAATCGAGGAAAATTCATCTAAAACACTTTTCTGGAGTTTTTCCGACCAAGGAAGCGTTTGACCGTTTTGCAACCTAAGACAAAGTTGTAGAGTGAAATGAGTTGCATAAAGTTGCTCTTGTGGAAAACTCAATGGAAACCCCGGAAAAGCGGGAAAATCATCGGAAAAATTTTCATCGATACGATTAGTGATAAATCTGTTTCAGGAAACATCCAGCATTTTCCAATTTTTCTGGAAAATTCCCGGAATTTTCCGACTGTTCCCGAAAATTTTCCGACAAAAAAGTTTTATAAGCTATGCGGAATCATTTTTTTCGTCCTACTGACATCAATACTTTCTCTTCAACAATAATGAAAACTTGCATGAAAAATCGAGGAAAATTCATGTAAATTTTTAAAAAAAATTTCATAATTTCAAAATCGGGAAAATTCATGTTATATGGGATCATGTTGGAATAAAGCTAAAAAGCGCTGTTTAAAACATAATTTGAATTTCAGAAAACCGTTGCAGTACTTCAACGATTTGATACTCGAAAAAATTGTTTGAAAAACTGGTAAATCAGTGTCTTTTCAGCAGTCATAAAATTGTTTTAAAATATCTCCATGCAGCACGCAATAACAATTTAGTTAACATGAAAAAGGCAGAAAATAAAATAAGTAAAAAACGAGTTTTCAAACAAAACTGAGGCCAAGCCACATGCAAAAGTAGAAAATAACCTTTTTTTTCACACACAGAGGTGGACTCAGATTTTATTCGCTGACAATCACCGATATATTTCAGTATGATCAATTTGATTCATGAAGAGAAAGAATATTCAAGAGAAATGTCCCAATCAAAAGATCTGAGTCCACCTATGTGTGTGAAGAAAAATTCATTTTCTACTTTGTCATGCGGCTTGGCCTCAGTTTTGTTTGAAAACTCGTTTTTTACTTATTTTATATGCATATAATTTATTCCCGTCTATAACGTTGGTAACACTTAAAAATATCTTATTGGAAGATATTAGCGCAAAAATTAATTCCCCTGACAAAAGTAATCAGCCGATAGATTTGAAGGATATATATTTAAACCAAAATTGTTTTTATTTTAATGGGGAAATATATACACAGGATAAGGGACTAGTAGCGAAATCCTGATAGATTGGACGGAAATATGTTTAAACCAAAATAGTTATTTTAATGGGGAAATGTATACATAGGATAAGGGACTGTAGCGAAATCCTGTTTACCTCTTCTTTGAAGAATATTTCATGTGCCACCATGAAAAGAAACTATTCATCCATCGTCT
Organism: Dioctria rufipes; assembly: GCA_963924295.1. Classification (NCBI taxonomy): domain Eukaryota; kingdom Metazoa; phylum Arthropoda; class Insecta; order Diptera; family Asilidae; genus Dioctria; species Dioctria rufipes. Next base: position 240,827,709 of record OZ002740.1, read on the forward strand.
AGTCATTTATTAAAACACGTTTTAGTTTGATTTAGATATGTGGATGATATCTTTTGTATTTGGACAGGTACAGAACGGCAATTGGACATTTTCCAAAATATATTACTTAATAAATTAGATGACGATATAAAATTTACGGTGGTATTAGGAAACAATAAAATAAACTTTTTAGATTTGACTTTACAAAAACAAAATAATAACTTGATCTGATATACATATATAGAAAAGATACCTTCTCATACACTATAATTCCATATTCATTTAACCTTCCATGGAATATAAAAATGACAGCTTTTCATTCCATAATACATAGACTAATTTCGATTTCATTATCGCAGCACGCATTTAATAAAGAACTAAAAACATATTTACGATTTATTATCTAAAAAAAATACAAATGGATTGAATTAAATTTTTATATGCTGGACACAGATTATAATACCAAACTAGAATATGGAGAAAAATCCTATTTATCCAAAACTCAAAGAATAACTCCAGAGTCTGCTATCTGCAAACATTTAAATATAATAAACATAGCATAAATAAAAACAGCATGAACATTTTATATAACATAGACGGAGGAGAAATTTTGATTTGAGTATAAATTTGTTAAATAAAGAAAAGCCAAATACATTGGGCAAAACAGAGTTAATGATCAGCCAGATTTCATGAACAATAGTCCGTTATAAAATCCAAAGAATTTTATAACCGCCGGGAATAATCAGCCAATAAGCCTGATGATGCTTGCATATAAACAATCTTTTTTAAATAAAAAGTTAACAAGTGTTTTCAATTAATAATGAACTTAATATAAATTACGCCCATAATGATTTATTATGTTCATATATAATTAACTCCTTCGCCATCCGATTCTTGAGAAGATCTGAGGCCGGTACCTACAAAATTATGTAAAAAGCGTATTTAGGGGTGGGGGTCGCTCTCTCCTTAGCCACGCAATCAAAATGTGTCCTACCAACCTAATTCAGATTATACGAATTAAGCATAAATATACTGAATCTGTGATTTTCGTGTAAAGCAGCTTATTTCTAATATATAGTAAAGGGTTTTCCAATAAGAGGTGTTATTTTAATTACCCCGCTATATCGGTAAATGTCACTTTTGGAGCTGCCAAAAAATGACAAGTAGAAACTACGCCATTAATAAAAATGGAACGATACACGATTCAATAATTCAATAACGCATTGAAATTATTAAAATTCACTATAAAAATGTTGAAAATGTGGCAGAGACGGTTCGTAAAACTCGAACATTTTTGGGTCCTCGTGAAGCACCTTGTCGGACCGCAATACAGAAATTGGTAGAAAAATTCGAGCTGTCGGGACAAGTTAGTAATGTGAAGAATAAAACCCGTGCACGTCGCTCAAGAACAGCCGAGAATATTGCTGCTGTAGCCGAAAGTGTTGAAGAAAACCCAGGTTTGTCCATTCCTCGTCGTTCTTTGGAATTAGGCATTCCACAAACGTCATTACACCGTATTTTGCATAAAGATTTGGGTCTTAAGGCTTATAAAGTTCAGTTAACACAAGAACTCAAGCCGGCCGATCATCAACAACGTCGAGTCTTTGCTGATTGGGGCCTTGAAATATATGAAAATGATCCGGAATTCCATGGAAAACTCATCTTGAGTGATGAGGCCCATTTCCACCTCGATGGCTTCGTCAACAAGCAAAATTGTCGCATCTGGGGCTCGGAAAACCCAAGAGTTATTGTTGAAAAGCCTCTTTATCCTCAACGTGTGACTGTTTGGTGCGGTTTATGGTCCCGCGGGGTCATTGGACCTTACTTTTTCGAAAATGTGGCTGGAGTAACAGTTACGGTGAATGGATTGCGCTATCGACAGATGATTAATGATTTTTTATGGCCGGAATTGGATGGTATTGACCTGGACAACGTTTACTTTCAACAAGATGGCGCTACGTGCCATACAAGCAACGAAACCATTGATCTTTTACGGGAAAATTTTGCGGACCGTGTTATCTCTCGAAGAGGTGATCACAATTGGCCACCGATATCTTATGACTTAACACCTTGCAACTTCTTCCTTTGAGGCCACGTGAAAGAGAAGGTCTACGCCAACAGCCCAGCGTCGATTCAAGACCTCAAAGATGGAATTCGTGAGGCTATCGAGGACATACGGCAGCCACTTTGCGATTTGGTTATGGAAAATTTCATGAAAAGGATATGGTCCTGTAGGCGTGGTCGTGGTGGTCATTTGGCTAATGTTATTTTCCATTATTAACGGCATACCTTCCTCTTTATAATAAAATAAAGATCCTATCATTTGTCTCAAAAAATGGCATTTTCTTTGAATATCAAAATAACACCTCTTATTGGAAAACCCTTTATATAACTTAAGTATAATTCTCAAAACAACGCATATATATTTCGTCATTTAAATAGTATTTGCCGCAGAACGGCTTTGTGATGCTGCAGAATTTTTGTGTATTTGTAGCATCTATGTACTATAAAATAACAAAAAGATGAAGTACAAAACAGTACAACGAAATTTTGACGTTTTAGGCCATTTGCACATCGAGAGACGAAAACGATGAACCGAAAAACCTCCATTTTTTACCCCCCAACAGCATATTTCCAATTAAACTTAATTAAAAGGTTGAAAAATTCCAAATTTTTCATTATTCTCAAAACATTGTTAATTTGGTACATTGTTTCTCGAGAAAAGAACATTTAATTATTTTTCTGAACGAAAACGTTGAAAAGTGCTTTTCTCGAAAAGCAAAGTAAAGAAATCGACAAAGTGCGAGTCGGACTTGCGCGGGAAGGTTTCTGTACCATCGTACAAAATTTAACGCTATGTCCTTGTTATTTATTTTTTCAAATGAGAGTAGACGTCATTTAAAAAATAATGCTGTCTTTAAAAAAAAAAGCAATAATGCTGTCATTTCAAAAAATTATGCCTTTTTATAATAATAATGAATGAGAATAAAACGAGGAAAAAGACGCCGAAAAACCCGCTTTAATTTTATTTTATTTTTTATATCTTTTATTAACGCGGCAATAGAAATACACACTCAATGAAAATTTCAACTGTCTACCTTTTAAGGTTCATGCAATATAGCCCGATGACAGAAAGACGGACGGACATTGGAGGCTTAGTAATAGGGTTCCCGTTTTTACCCTTAGGGTAAGGAAATCTAAAAATTAACATTTTCTTGCGAATAATGAAAAAATAAGAATTTTTCGATCTTTTAGTAAAGTTTAATTAGAAATATTCGCTTATGCGGGGTAGAATAGTGAGTTTTTCGTTTTAGCGTTTTGGTTTTCGTCTTTCGATATGCAAACGGGCTTAGTTTTCTTCTCCTAAATATTGCATCCACTTCAGGGAGAAAAAATCTACATCAGAAAAATGTGAGACTCACTTAGTCAGCGCCCCTTATTTAGAATTATTTTTTTTCCTGTGAATTTTCTTGAAAATTTTTCAATAGAAATTTTACCCAGTTGTTTTAATTCGGTTCGGTGAACCAGTACACATTTTTATGAGCATAGATAATTTTTTCTTAGGAATTTTTGTGAAAATTTTTCCTCTTAATTTGTATGCGCTAGTTATGGCATGGTCGACATTTTCGAAAACAGAAATTGGGCATGGAACTAATTTGCTAGCACATTTTCGATTTTGTCCATTTCCTTCGTGTTGATTATTGGGTTGGTTTGATTAAAATAAAAAAATTGGTTTTGCGAGAAATATATCTATAATATAACTGCGCCTGTGTATAAAGTATAAGTCAGAAAATATTAAAAAGCTATTGTCAAAGGTAAAAGTTAAGCAGGCTTAAAATTTTAACTTTAATTTTAAATTTGTACGTGTAAATTTATGCATAAATATGTACATAATGTAATTTGCGCATCTTTAGCAAATTTTGGTCATAATTTGTAAAATAGTATCTTATGTGCAGAAAATAGTTTTGTGTAAACTACGACGATTTATCAAAATAATTGTCAGTTCGCGACACCAGTAAAATTGTAAGTATTGATAGCAACATTTTGTAGTGATTCGCAAGTTAAAACCGATTCATATGACAACATTCAACATATGCACGTATTTATAATTGGAATTGCTGGAATTTGCTTGTAATTTTAAATCAGTTACGTCACTTTGATGTGGTTTTGGTATATTTTTCTATGAACGAATGAACGTATAGCTCTTGTGTATAGAAGTATTTATACATATGGTAGTCGCAAAAAGGTTTATTGTTTAGCTATATGTAGATGGCCTCATGTGTAAAATTTGCAAATATTTTTCATTATCCTAAAAGGCTTGCATTTAAATCTAATAACGTAGGTACTTAAACTAAAGTAACTTTGTTAATAAATTGAAAGCTAACATAGGTGAAGCTGAACACATTAGCATTTAAAAATAATTTATCCTACCACCATACATCTCGGTATAACAACTAGGTATAAAGAGTTTACTCCTTGCATAACATTGTGTACGAAAGAAATTTTAGACTGGCTGGTAAGGACAGCTGGCTACTGAAGTTTGATAATTTTGCAAGAATGAAATCTAGACGAAGGAAGCTGTTGTAGTTGCCTTATTTATTTATTATTCAATGTAGGTACGTACATGGTAATATACTTATATTAATTTTATTTTGAAACAATAGATTTTTGTTACGTTTTCCTTTATTAGAAAATGTGAATATACTTATGTTTGGTCAACTTAAGGCTGGAGGTCAATTTCTTCCTTTCTTGCAAAATAAAAAGACGAAATTTAATTTTAGGCATTGGCGCCTTGTTTTAATATGTTCGCTCCCCCAAATGTTTAAACCCAGATACACCTCTGCCAAGTCTCCTAAACCATTACATCACTAACAAACAGACTATTATTAGAAATTAACCGAAATTCGCCGATATCATCAACTATACTCTTGGCATTAAAATGGCAATAATAGTCCCCCTTTTGTTATACAGAAATTATCTTAAGCACTGTTTGTTAATCCATCCGTAACTTTAGCAATTACTCGAAAATATACGCAGCGGGTATATGATATCGCATAATATTAAAATACTTATAAACATATATAAAAAATTAAGGAGTTAAGAGACAAGGATATTACATAAAAAAGGCTATACAAAGGGATGTTAGGCAGAAAAAACACTGAGCGTCAGGCCTGATTTAGATCTGATTCCGATCAATAGTCACTGGCTGATAGCAAAGAACATCTAAATAATGTGTACCTTTCCTTTTATGGAGTTAATCCATTTGGCAATGGGCCGGCTCTTAGTTGCATTTGGTAAATGTAAGAACACGGCATTTTGCAACAATGGAGGATATTCATCGTTTAAACTGCACTAGAATTCCTCTAACGGCATTAATTTAAATTTTTCAATAAAATTTTCGTATTATTTTGCTGACAATGGTGTCAAGGTCGTGCATTGACTATAAATGGGTTTTTAATTCACAATTCATTTTGCTATATAACCTGCTGTCCATTTGGAAAATACTGATTAAATGGTCCACCCAGCCTTGAATGATTTCTGCGATAATTGTCTCTCGTATTTCAATCCTTTACTCTTCTGAAAAGCCTTTCACTGTTGCAATAAAGCTCGTTGGATCGCACATAAATTGTCCAAAGTTCTATATTTTTCTTAAAAACAAGAATATTTCGTGACCAGTAAATACATTTACTTGTTTATCCCAAAGAGTTAAATTAAGGTCATTGGTCTTTTAAAGTATCCACCGCCACAAAAATCTGCGAAAAAGTTCATATGAAAAATTTTCGAGTACATAAATTAATAGAAAAACCGGTTCGCCACTTCAACTAGGCAGCGGCAGCATAGTGAAACAAAACTGTGCATGGCTGCTGGCGTCGGCGTGTGTACAGGTACAGCTGTGGGGTGGAGGAGAACAGAGAGAATAGAAATATTCTCTCAGTCTCAAATCTTTGCTTCTTCCCGTCTATTACCTCCCGACCGCATCCCAAATAAACACACAACTTATGCATTTTTAGAGGCCAGATGAAGCTTCTTGTTAAGATATATGTTCTTTGCTAATAGTCAGATTAGTAGCTGCCACATTAGTTCTAATATCATATAAAAAAATTCGGAGAATTTGCCAACACACATTTAGTGTTAATAACTTGAGACAGTTCTACTATATAAGGCAAAGAATAAAAATCCGAAAAAGTTGCAGAGCTTCTATAGAATAAGTCAAGAAAGCTTTGACGTTGTTATTTATCTAGTTGGAGACAATTTGAAGGAAAAGTAGAAGAATTTTCAAAAGGAGATAAAATAAGAAAAAAAAACTACTTATAATTTTGATCTACAATATTCTTATATTTTAAAGTTAAAAAAATAAATTTGCATAAGTTTAGTTATTTTCTGACTTGCGACTGATGTTAAAAATTGTCTTATCCATCGTAGGTATCAGTTGGAAAACATTAGCTGATGTCGGCGAGAAATCAGAATCAAATCAGTTGCAGTGTAGATGCTGCTATTTAATGATAAAGCAATGCGATGTCCGAATTAGACCTGATGCTCAGTGCATCTGCCTTATGTTGTATCTATCATTGCAAGTGCATGCTGTTACACCCTTCCAGGAGGTTTCTATCGCATTACTGTTTTTTTTTTCTTTTTTTTGTAGAGATTTTGTTGTGATGGTGTTCACAATCCGCATTATCTGTGGTTTTTTTCACAATCCTTGCCCAACGACAATCAAATAAGCCCAAACGAACCAGCCTATTCGGAAAATTCGGACGACACATAAACATCAGAGATAGTTGGAAAACCTCAAAAAGAGACCTGAAATCAGTAGTCTTAAGTAAAATATAAAAACATGCATATTATATATTAATCATTGTATGAGCAAACCATGACGAGTTTATATATATATATACGTCAGAAAAATCTCCAATAATCAAAAAACTAATACCAGTTTCCAATTCCGGGCGAGGGGTTTTTGTTGTTGCTGGCTGTGACTGATAGCCTTAAGAGCGCCAAATCAGCATGGGACACCAATTAGAGGATATTCGTCAGTGACTATTAAAGGTTCTTCTTTCATTTTTCTCTGCCGCCAGCCGAACAATCTGCTTTACAAACAAACAATTTCACCTTTAAGATTTCACTACGGGCGTGGGAGCTACGACATGGAGGCTGTTAGCAGTGTGGGGCTTCCTTCATGAGCCTTCCTTATTGGAAGGTTGATGTAAAAACCTTCCTCTCTTTGCAAAGGGCTTTAGTTCCCTGCAGTCCACTATATAAATTCAGAAAACAAAATTTAGCTCACCACTTATTTTACCTCTTTAAAAGCTAACCTCACTTATCCAATATTAACAGGCAGGTCGAAACCTTAATTTTTTCTTTTTAAGTGCAACCTAAATAGCCAGTAGCAGAACAAAACGCTACCCCTTGTAATACTGGTTTTTTTATTAGGCAATGAACGGTAAAAATTTGTGTAACCTCTCGAACTGGACAAACACGAGAAAAAAAAAATTCCGTATTCCCCGAATGCAAGACAAACTACGTTTTCTTCTTCTTTTTGTCACTAAGTTTAGATATATTGAAGCGCACCTCTGTGACAATTAGTGGGCGTTCGGTTAGCCGAATCAAGTGGCACCGTCCATAGAGACAATAGCTTACACGTAGCAGGCTGCTGCTAGCTTCAGTGTAGCATACTGCGGCATACAGTATGCTACAACCATAACAGTTTTCCCTCCTAATAATATTATAATGTCTTAGTTTTATGAAAAGGGACCAGAGGTTCGACGAATTAATTTTCCAGAAATTCTTTCTTACTGCAGTATATGTGCTAAGAGCCTGAACGTCGTCACCAGCAGTTTACGCCAACTTATCAGAATTTCGAAGATTAGCAGTAAAATGCTCGTATAAACGGCGAACGTACGTCGATGCATAACCTTAAGCGTAGTAGCATCATATTTCCTTCAGTATTTTTTTCACTGTGTCTCTCTCTCCCTTGATCATCTTTGTTACCTACCTGTAGGCAAAAAAGCAAAGAAGAAAAGAACGCCAATTTCGAGTTTTTTCCACTTTGTGAGCTGTAGTAACGGTAGACTGAAGATATGGAGTGAATAAAGACAATAAAGGCACTAAAGTTAAAGGAGATTCTGGAAGGATAGGTGAGGATTGTGGGAGGAAGCAGATGGCGCCGGTTCAGGTAGTTTGCATCAGGTGTGCTAAAATCTTTTTTTCTTGTTAAAAAATGCATAACAAGTAGTATATCCTCTACGACATATTCATATA